>CM046431.1:32807311-33307311 GCA_025506505.1 Flaveria sonorensis | reverse complement strand
AACATACAGCAGTAGTTGTAACCACATTAGTTCTGTTAAACAGATGAGTACTTCAGTACTTTAAGTAATTTAGTCTTCAGTAGTTATGAAAACTACTGAGGATAAAAGAACGCAGTACTTATTGTGTGACAGTATATACAATGCTCATCAGTACTTGTTGACTGAGATCATCATTAGTTGTCACTTATTCTAGCTGCAGCATACACCAAGCCTTAACACTAGGTTTTGGAAAGTTGAACTGTCCCAAGGCTTAGTAAATATGTCTGCAAGCTCATCAGCACTCGGAACAAACTTTGGATCAATCAGACCTTTTTCAAAACAATCCCTAATAAAATGGTGTCTGATCTCAATATGTTTGGTCCTAGAGTGCTGGACTGGATTCTTGACGATACAAAGAGCTGAAAGCACTATCCATTAGTAATGGAGTCTTAGCTCTGTAATGCCATAATCCGTAATTGATTCTGAAGCCAGAGTACCTGAGATGTACAACTTGCAGCAGCAATGTACTCGGCTTCAGCAGTGGATGTAGCAACAGATGTTTGTTGTCTTACTCTGCCAAGAACCACATTGCCTAGGAATTGACATCCACAGAAGTTGATTTTCTAGTTAATTTACAACGGCCTAGTCATAGTCCTATCAGAAAAAGCAACTAATTTGCAAGAGTGCCCAGTGGAATACCAAAGACCTAGAGATTGAGTACCCTTGCAGAGATATAAAGATCCTCTTGACTGCAATCAAATGAGACTCTTTAGGAGCACCTGAATCTAGCACAAACACACAAGTTGCAAACATAATATCTGGTCTAGAAGCTGTTAGTACATCAAGGACCCAATCATACATCTGTAAAGTGTTTCATCAACAGCTTTACCTTTCTGATCTGCATCCAGTTGTGTGGTGCTGCACATGGGAGTAGAACAGGGGCTTACAGTGTTGTAAATCAAACTTTGCCAAAAGACTTTTTGTGTATTTTGACTGATGAATGAAAGTTCCATCAGCCTTTTGTTTGATTTGCAAACCTAGAAAGAACTGTAATTCTCCCATGGCACTCATTTCGACTTTTTGTTGCATCAACTTTGTAAATGCATCACACAACTGTGGATCAGAGGAAAGCAAAAAATAATATCATCAACATAAATTTGAACAAGGAGCTTATGCTGACCCACTTTCTTAATGAACAAAGTTTTATCTATTGAGCCTCTAGTGAAATTATTCTGAAGAAGAAAATTTGACAGTGTTTCATACCAGTCTCTAGGAGCTTGTTTCACAACCCATAAGAGCCTTATCAAGTTTATACACCCATCAGGATGTTTATTATCCTCAAAACCTGGTGGTTGACACACATAACCTCTTCTTTTATTTTACCATATAAAAAACGCCTTTTGACATCCATTTTGAACTTTAAGATTGTGGATGCAGCATAGGCTAAACAATCTAATTGCCTCCAGTCTGGCTACAGGGGCAAAGGTTTCATCATAATCAATACCTTCTTCTTGTGAAAACCCCTTGGACAACCAGTCTGGCCTTGTTCTTGACAATTTGCCCATTTTCATCTGTTTTATTCCTAAACACCCATTTAGTGCCTATTGCACACTTACCTGGGGGTAGAGGAACCAGTTCCCACACTTGCTGCTTTTTGAACTGAAGAAGCTCAAGCTGCATGGCATCAACCCATCCATTGTCTCTTAATGCAATATGATAGTTCTTTGGCTCTTGCTGACTGATGAAAAGAGCATAGAAGCAGAAGTTGGACAATTGACTTCTAGTTGAGACACCAGCATTGATATCACCAATGATTTGAGACGTTGGGTGATTCTTCAGCTCTTGATGCACTATGAGATCTGTGCAAGTGTTTGTAGCACGCTCAGCAGCAACAGATGTTGATCCAGATTCTTGAAACCAAGTGTTAGATGGCATATCAAATGAAGTAGAGGATTCAGAAATCTCATCAGCATTTGTTGTGGATGGTGCTACTGAAGCTACAGGAACATCAAGTTGAGTAGACTCAGGCAGTTGATCACTAAACTTGAATAGGTGAGTACTGGATCATCATGAACATCAGTACCACCAGATGATGACTAGCTGCGAAGGTGATGAATTCACATGATCTGCAACAGCTGGAGGCTGATAAGGAACATATTGCAGTATGTCCAATCAAACAACTCCACAGGGTTTTGTGGGATTTTGTCCTTAGGAGATTCATTGAACTTCACATGCAAGGTTTCTTCAACCATCTTTGTTCTTACAGTTGACACTCTGTAAGCCTTGCAAGTGGATGAGTACCCACAAAATACCCTGCATCCACCTTAGAATCAAACTTTTGGAGTTGATCCTTTGTGTTGAGAATGTAACAAGGACACCCAATGCTCTGAAGAATGAAATTAGAGGAGCCAAATGATGTAGAACTTCATAAGGAGTCTTCATCAACCTCTGATTCACTAAAGCTCTATTTTGCACATAGCATGCTGTGTTGACAGCTTCAGCCCAAAAGGTCAGTGGCAACCAGAGTCAGCCAACATGGACCTTGCAGCTTCAATTAGGGTCCTGTTCTTTCTCTCCACTACTCCATTTTGTTCTGGAGTCCTTGGGATGCTATACTGCCTCTTGATTCCTTTTGAAAGGTAGAAATCATCAAGTGTATGGTTTCTAAATTCAGTTCCATTATCACTTCTTATACACTTGACTGATAGGGAATACTGCTTCTCAACATACAACACAAAGTTAATAATGTCTGAGCAGCCTCATCCTTTGAATGCAAGAAGAAGGTCCATACAAATCTGGAGTAATCATCCACAATTACCAGACAGTATTTCTTCTTTGCCATGCTCATTACTCTCACAGGACCAAAGAGATCCATGTGCAGTAATTGCAAGCAGGCAGTGGACTTTGGTTCTTCTATAGGGGAATGAGACTTTGTGTTGTGTTTCCTTTTAAACAAGCAGTGCAGGTTTCATCACAGAGGAACTCCTTTATTGGTAGACCTCTTACTAAACTATTGTGGATCAGCTGATTCATGTTTTTGAGATTAACATGACCCAGCCTTCTATGCCACAGTTAGATTCCTGAGGAGAGGCCTTGGAGAACAGGCAAGGATGACCTTTTAACGCAATCTTCTTTGACAAATCCAAGGCATATACTCTTCCTATCCTGTTGGCCTTCAGGAGAGTATGTTCATCCAATACCTGTCAATCAGCCTCAGAACTTGGAAGACAGAATCCGGCAGTTCTGGCTTGTGAAAAGTGCAACATGCCCTTTATCACACATCTGACTGACACTCAGTAGATTATACTTGAGATTCTCCACATGGTTAACATCATCAAATCTGATTTCTCCATTTGACACAAATCCTTTCCCGATGATGTAACCCTTAGCATCATTTCCAAATGAGACAAATCCCTTCTTTCCTTGAGAGTAGTCATTAAGAAGAGAACTGCTCCCAGTCATATGCATAGATCCTCCACTGTCTACATACCAGATGCTTCTTTGGCATGCTGAAGAACCCTGCATTTCATAAGAAACTAGTTAGCTTTAGAGACCCAAACCTTTTTGGTTTTGGGTATGTTTTCATCAACAGATTTAACCATAACTTGTTTCTCATGATTAACAGCTGATGAAGGTGGAGATGGTGCTGAAATGGAATTCTTAGATTTGGGCTTGGATTTCCTTTTCAGTGGTTTGATCACAGGTGCATCTAGTTGGTTAACTCTCCCCAACAAATGCTGAACCATCATAACAAGTTGTGTCTGATTTGTTGCTAAAGCCTTCAGCTCATTTGACACATCAGTACTTGTTTTTGATGAGTTCCTGTGACCCACCATTTCCTCCTTCTTGAAATTCACAGACTTCGTCTGATGTTTATCATGAGGAACACTATCAGCTGTTTTCTGATAAACCCCATCCTTCTTTTTGGATTTTGGTGAGGCCTTGGGTTTATCATTTTTAGATGACTGTGGTACAAACTTGGTTTCAAACTCATTTTTCATTTTATTTATCTCTTCTTTAATGAGCTTATCTCTGTTGAGTTTGGAACCCTTTTGTACCAGCATTCATCAGATAGATGATTGAATTTACCACATATTTCACATGGCTTATTCTTCATCTTGGATTGATCAACTGCTGAAGTGGAAACTACTGAAGGTGTGATCTTCAGTACTTTCCTCCTTTCAGTACTTGTGTTAAGTACTGAAGGATCGGTAACAACTGAAGACTTGTTCTTCAGCTGTCTCTATCCGTCCTGAAAGACCGTATGATAGATTCCTCAGCAGTTGTTAATCCTTTTATTTCATCAGATTTGAAATGCTTTTCAGATGTTGTGACTTGCCCTTCAGTACTTGGAGTACTTTGAGGAACAACATCTGAATTTCTCAGCTTCATGTGTTTATCAGCATTTAAACCATCAGGCAATGGATTTGCTGAGATCTTAACACTGACTTCATCCTCTAATTTTGTATTATCATTTGAGGATGAATCACATGATGATGTGGTTTGGAAATTACTTTCACCCTTCAGATTTTACTATTGATTTTGAAGTAAAATCAGTAGGTGGTGCAGTATGATTGTAACCTATTCCAAACTTCACATTTGAAGCTGTTTGCTTGCTGAGAAGCATTTCAAATCCCTTGCAGGATGTTACCCATCGGTCACACTCAACTTGGGTAGCTGCAAGTGTCTCTTTGAGACTTCTGTGGTTCTCAAGTATGACCTCTACCTTAGCCTTTTCATCATTAAGTTGGCATTTAAGCTTGTAAATCTCATCATCTTTGTCATTAAGTGCAGACACATACTCATCTTTTCTTTTGGAAATAGTTTTCTCAAGCTCAAGATTTTGACTGATTAAAGCTACATTTGCCTCTCTAATAGAGACAAAGGCAGCTATGCATGATTCAGAACATAACTTGGCTTTAGCCTCAGAAGATATCTGGGTACCTGTGAAGATGAAGCATCTGAGCAGGAACCCTCAGTAGACTCCAGGGCCATGAGAGCAAGATTCCCAAAAGGATGTTCACCACCATGTTGACCAGCACCAGCAGATAGTTGCTCATTGAAACCAGAAAGATCATCTGGTAAGTGCTCCAGTCAACAACTCCTGGGGTGAAGAAGCTGTGATGAGGTTGAGATTGTGATGGAGATGGTTGAGGCTCAGGTAGGGCTTGAGGTTGTTGTGCTATAGGGACATGAACTGGATTTGGCTGTGGCATATAATAGCAGGGATAAGGATATGGCATTGAACCCTGAGGGACAAAGTATGCAGGAGATTGAGGTTGTGAGTGATGACCAGAACTAGCAGGATGTTGCCCTTTGTTTTGTGAACTATTGCTTGGAAAGGTCACAAAGGGTGCAGAGGAGTTAGATCCAGTTGATCTACACTCTCTTGCAAAGTGCCCAAGCCTGTGGCATTTGTGACACCTCAACTTACTCTTGTCAAAACCAACTTTGGTTTTGCCAGAGAGTCCTGGAAATTTCCTACCAGTTCTCTTGTAGAACTTTTGAGATCTGATATTGATCAGGGCCATTTGGCTCAAAATATCCATCTCTTCTAAATCATCATCAGCAATACCTTGCAAATCATCCATGATAAAACATAAATTATCACTATTACACCCAGAATGACTGTCAACACCAACAAATGCATGATCAGAACTGTTTGAAGAGAAATCTATATGCTCATCATAATGACTTTCTGATCCAGCATATTCTGACTCATGACCGACCAAGGCAGTGTTACCTGGTACAAAGTCATCAGAGAGCTTTCCTGATGATGCCAGTTTCCTTTTCTGCTCTATCTCTCTTTCAAATGTAAGCAGTTTCCCATGGAGTTGGGTGAGAGATAGGCTATCCAGATTTGCACTGGAGCGTAGGACAATGGTGTATGTGTCCCATCTCTCAGGCAGTGATCTGAGGAATCTGTTGTTCATCTGGCTGTTAGTATACTCTGCTTGACCATTTTCAGCTCAGAGATCAAGCAGGAGAAACGCTCAAACTGTTGAGTCAGTGTCTCACCCTTCCTATGAGAGAATGTCTCATATTGTTGGGCGAGGATTTCTCTGTTGTTTGCTAAGACCTCATCAGTTCCTCCGAATTGTTCCTTCAAAGCATTCCAGAGGTCATGAGCAGTTTCATGATGCATAAGCCCAGAATAGATTTCATTCGGCAGTGCCATGGCCAGAATTCCATGGGCTTTAGCATCAATCTCAAACAGTTTACGATCTTCATCTGAGTATTGCTCCTTCTTCTTCGGAACCATTTGATTGGTCTCCGGATTGTTCACCATAGGCTTGTGTGGACCATGAACCACAGATGTCCAACAACCTGAACTGTTAACAGACAGGTGATGGAGCATTCTTCGTTGCCATATGTTATACTCACTCCTAACCAGCATCGGAGGCTTGGTTGAGGAGCCAGTATTGTGAGGATCATTAGATGGAGTAGTCATTCTCAGATTCAAACCAAATCAATCAAGTTTCAAAAGATTTTGCACAAAAACACAACAAACTCAATAAGAACCAAGAAGAAACTCAAATTAAATAACCAGAAGCAGCAGAAAATCAATCTTTATAACCAGTTCTTGCACATATACTAATTCGATCAAACTATAGATATCAAAATAGCAGTTTCAATGATCAATTGTTAAACCGATCAATGATTAACCGCTCTGATACCATTTGTTAGGATCAGTGATCTAAGTTTGATCAATTAGAGTTGAATCACAGCGGAATTAGAGCAAGAATTAAGCAAATATAGCAAGAACACAATAAATATTCAATGGAACAGTACACGGTTATATAGATATAGGGTTTTCTGCAAAGAGATAATAACATTCATGCACACATGCTTCGGTGTGGCGGCTGCTAGGTTTTCCTAAGCTGCCCGATTACAATTAGGTCAGCATTCCTTATATATAGGAATGTGACGTCTGCTGATGTCACTTGATAGTGACATCTAACAGAATTATTACAAACTACTGAAAGTAAGCAAACTACTGAGAATGTTCACAACAACTGAGAACATCTCAGATTATTCTAAGTACACGAAGAAACATAAAACTACTGAAACTATAAGTACAGAAAAGAAACTACAACTACTGAAAGGAAACCATCACAACTACTGAAGAGGTCTTCTTCAGCTGTTGTGACAATCATCTGAAACTTGGTCTTCAGTCTTTGTCTTCAGCTTTTGTCTTCAGACTTTGTCTTCAGCTCTTTCACTTCAGACTTTGTCTTCAGCTCTTTCACTTCAGACTTTGTCTTCAGCTCTTTCACTTCAGACTTTGTCTTCAGCTCTTTCACTTCAGATTTTGTCTTCAGACCTTGTTATCAGCTGATGTCTTCAGCTGTTGCAGACTACTTCAGTTGTTGTAATGTCCGTGGGACTTAAAGGTTTTTCTGATCAGGCTCATTGGTTCTTTTGGTCCAACAGTCAACCACCAGGTTTCGAAGATCTTGATTTTCCTAAAGAAGTCCACAAACTGGATAAATCCTTGTATGGATTACATCAAGCTCCTAGAATCTGGTACGAAACCCTAACACAGTATCTCCTTGGAAGAGGCTTCACTCGTGGAACTATAGACATGACTTTGTTTAAGAAGGAGGTTAATGTAGATGTGCTTATTGTTCAAGTATATGTCGACGACATCATCTTTGGCTCAACGAATAAGAAGTTGTGTAGAGAGTTTGAAGAAGTGATGAAGGAGCGCTTTGAAATAAGCATGATGGGGGAGATATGCTTCTTCTTAGGATTACAGGTCGAACAAAATCCAGATAGAATTCTCATTCATCAAGAGAAATAGATTCTTGAAATCCTATCGAAGTACAACATGAATGATGCTTCTCCAAAGCTTACTCCTTTTTCTGCACAAACCTGCCTAACCCCTTATGTCAATGGAAAGCCAGTTGATGCTCACCGTTATCGCTCTATGATCGGATCCCTAATGTATCTCATCGTGAATCGTCTAGATATTACATTTGCTGTCTGTTACTGCGCTCGATATCAAGCCAATCCAAAGGAATCTCATGAAAAAGTTGTTAAATGTATCATTCGCTACTTGAAGGGATCTCTTCGTTTAGGTCTTTGGTATCCAAAGGGAGGAAATTTGATCTTCATCCATACTCTGACAATGACTACGGAGGTTGTAAGCTTCATATAAAGTCTGTAACCGACGGACATTAATATCTTGAGGATTGCCTTGTTTCATGGCAAAGTAAGAAGCATACAACAGTTTCTCTATCCACAGGAGAGGCTGAGTATATTGCTGCTTTAAGTTGTTGCTGTCAAATGCTATGGATTCAACATCAAATGATGGATTACGGTATTTATTTTCTTCACACGCCGCTCTTCTGCGACAATGAAGCGGCCTTAGGAATTGCCAAAAATCCAATTCATCATACTCACACCAAGCACATTGAAACAAGAATTCATACAATCTGAGATGCTCAAGAAAAGGGTTTTATTGATATTATTCCCATTGACACCAAAAGTCAAAAGGCTGATATTTTCACAAAAAATTTTGATAAACCTCGTCTTTATGAATTGATTAACATTTTGGGTCTAATATCTTTTTAAGGACAAATTCTGGTTGTCATCTATAAATATTTAATATCTGATTTGTGTTTGAGTTCATTTAAAACCCTAAGATTTTATAATTCATGTTCTAAGAAGCTTCAAAATCCTCTCTTCCCTAAAGTATACCCTGGAAATTTCTTTTGTTGGTCTTTAATAGAAATTTTTGGGGAGAATATACTTCAATCATTTTATATGTTTCTTTTGTTGCATTTTAAGTTGTTCTGTATATCATCTTATCTTATCTTTGTGTAGGACTTAGGAAGCTTGGATAGTGTCTGAAGGAGGTCATAGGCGTTGGGTTGGGATATGTCGGTAGGCCCAGTGGCTTAAACGAAGTAAACAGTGACTGTGTGACTTAACTAAGAATCAACCTTAGTGATAAGACTTATTCCCATGTCATCTCAGCTTGCACAAAGTTACAAATATCATCAAAATCTGTGTTGAGAGTGGCTGATTTCTGTGTTTGATCTTGTATTACCAAAATTTCCTTATCCTTTAGCCTTGTATAAATTGCATGTCCTACTCCTCTGCTATGCGTAAGCATTGACCTAGAATGACGATCTTCTTTGTTATACGTGAGTATAGACCTGAAGCTCTCATCAACACGCTCAAATGATGATCTTCTCCGTTATACGTGCGTATAGACCTGAAGTTATCATCATTTTGCTTAAATGATTATCTTCTCTATTATACGTGAGTATAGACCTGGAGCTCTAACCATCCACCCTTCATCCATCCTTATGTATATCATGTGATCTGCATTATGTCCATTCAATAAAATTTCAAGCAGAATCACCGATTAAACTCTATAAACCATGATGACGAGATGAGTTCTTTCCCGAATGACTATGGGAAACCAAGTTTCTTGAGCGTTCTTAAGTGAACCCAAAACATGATAAAACTATGTTACAAGTCTTCGTTGAAAAGAATACGGCATGGGTTTAAATGGACAAGAATATTGGCAATCCCGTCAATCCTCGACTCTTTAGACGATTTCTTGCAATAGCGTGTCCGATATCCTTGCCTCCGTGCTCTATCTTTCAAATTTTTGTCAAGTCTCGTGGGTCGAGAAGTCTTCTTTTTACATTAAAAAATAAATTCATGTGAAATTGTTATTTCACAGTGCGAAACTATTATTTCGGTATGCGAAAGTACAATTTCGCTAACCTGGTTCTGCAAGCGAAAGTATAGTTTCGTAGGGCGGGTGAAACTGTTGTTTCGCCTTGCGAAACTGTAGTTTCGGCACATGCGAAAATGTGGTGTATAAATACTAGTTTCATCATTTGTTTCGTCAGTTGCAAAATTGTACATTCATTTAAAAACAAACCGAACCTTTTAGCCAAGGATTCAAAATCATTTTTAGAAGTGTTATTGTCCAAAACTAACCGGTAAACCTCGTTTCTGAACAAGTTTCAAATCGTGGTGTATTTTTTGTTTTGATGTTTAGTGTAAAAATGATTCGGTGACTTTTGGGTTTCGCACATTCAATGTGCGAAACTAAGGTGTCATGGTACGAAATTGAACGAAAGTTCATTGATCCGTGAGAAACTATCTAGTCTCGCTGCTCGTATGCACTGAATAGTTTCACCCGGATCTTGCAAATCTATAGTTTCGGAGTCCGTGCAAAACTATAGTTTCCAATGCAAAACTACAGTTTCTCATTGCGAAACTATAGTTTTTCATACCAGCGAATCTATTGAGTCTTGGCTGCGAAACTATAATTTCTCACGTGTACTTTCTTCAGTTTCATCAGTTCTTGCGAATATATATTTCTTCATGCGAATGTATAGTTTCTACATACGAAACTATATGAAAAACTGAATTTTTTTAAAAAAAATTAATAATTAAATTTTTTTAAATTGTTTTGTAACCTCGAGTGATCTAACGAACATTGCTTTCACCTGTAGTTATCATGGGTAGCTTAAAGTTTGATCCTAGATCAAACGTGATGGCATATCTAAACAATCGGGATACTAAGTCTGCTGGATACAAAGATGCCATTGATTGGTTGAGGAGATCTCCCATTTCCTATGCCATTTCTCACTCTCCTACCATAGACGAGAAGCAGATTAGAGAGTTTTGGAGAACGGCTGAGTATGAAGCCAGGCAAAGGATTATTAGAGCAACTATTTAGGGAGAGCTAGTTGTGATCTCGGTCGAGACAGTGGCTAAGGCCCTACATCTGGAGGATGACAAGGGGAGAGCATAGAGATTACTAATTCAGAGGTGATTAGAGCATTTAAGGATATTTGTTATGAGGGAGCTAACTTCGAGAAGTAGAAGGAGATAAAGAAGTCATTTTTCTCGAAGGAGTAGAGGTTTATAGCTCACATCTTCATTAGTTGTTTGGATCATAGGAATGGAGGATCTGATGGACTAAATCAGAGATGGTCCACAGCTATGATTATGTTCTGTAAAGTTGAAAAGGCAAACATAGCCCAGATCATTCATGACTGCCTGTTGGAGAACATCATAGCTCTAAAGAAGGATAAGTGGCTACTCTATCCAAGATTCATTCTGATCATTCTAGACTATCTAAAGCCAAACTTATCTAAGCTCAGAGATGAACTGAGATTGACTCCGATGAACCCAAGGATCTTTGCTGACTGTCTGCTTCCAGACATGATTTTTCATATTTGCTGGAGAGCATGTACACAGAAGAAAGGTGGAACTATATCAAGACTCTGATCCCTCTTGAGGAATGAAGAGCAACAGAGACTAAGGAAATATGGAGGAGATTAGAAAGAGAAAGAAGTACACGAAGGAGACTGATTTGACCTTCGAAGAGCAATTGGATGAGATTGAGGAGGAACTGAGAAAGAAGAAGAAGAAGAAGAGTGCTGAGAAAACAATTAGAGCTGATTCCCTGATATGGGAAATGAGGAGTAAGAGCAAATAGTCGGTCATCCTTGAGACCAGGCCTGCAGGAGAAGGGGAGAGACCAAAGAGAAATACGAGATCGGAGTTTGATAAGGATGTTATCAAAAATATTAGCACATCCTTATCAAATGATCTAAGTATGATTAAGACCAAACTGATCAACTTAGAAGAGAGGGAAAAAGCTAAGAGACTTAGAGATTGAGGAGATGAAGAAGGTGATTCTGAGCCAACAGGTTCTAATCAGAAGGTTGTTGGAGGAGGTGAGTGATTTGAGGAGAGCCGTTGGTGCTGATGATGTACTGAGTGCCGAGCAATTCAAGGACATCACTAACACATCAAAGTTCGCTTTTATTCATAAAACATCTGGTGTTGGTGCTAGTGGTGCTGGAACCTCTGGAGCTGGTGGAAGTGGTGCAGAAGGTATTAAAACTGGTGGTGGTGTTTCAAGAGTGAGTGGTTAAGGAATAGGTGCTGAAGAAGACGATGAATAGGTATTTGAAGATGGATTCATTAATATGGGATTTGACATATATAGTGATCTTACAGGAGATGAGGTCATAAGGAATAAGGTTCTAGTAGGAGAGAAAGGGCAAACTGAATTTAATTTAGTTGATAAGGAGGAAGAAATGGTAGAGCAATTGGTGGACTGTGGTTCTGAGCCCAAGTTTTACATAGTTGATGAGAGGCCAATGACTTATGTGGCTCAGAGGAATTCAATTGAAGGAGATATGGTTGAGTTGAACAAGAAAGACTGGTTCACTAAGTAGGAGGAACCAGAGAAGCTAACCCCTCTATTTCAGAACATTAAGGAACCAGGGAGAAAGAGTCAGATAAAAAGATTGTGAGTTGGAAGTACAACTCAAAGCTAAATAGGTTTATGATCAAAAGACGTGGAGGGGGGATCTCTTATTTGCATAAAAGGAAGGTGTTTAAGACCCTTCCTAAGTGGGATTTGAGGAGGTTGGTAGAGATTACCCTCCTAGATTCAGCTTCGAGTGAACGTGCTACATTATTGGAGAATGAGATCCATCAGGGCGTAAAGGATAACTTTGAAGCTTTTGGATATATGAAGGCAAAGAGGAGATGATCAAAGAAGAATCTAGATTGGGTGACTGGGAAAGGAAAGATTATGTTGAATCTAAAGTTTACGAAGCCCGTCAACCGAGTAAGGATACCTGATCAACAGCCGTCAAGACTGCAGAAATTCAAGAAATGGTTCTATGATGACCAAACTAGAGAAGCAGTAGTGCGGGTAAAGAATAGAGATGAGATAAGGCTGTTAGATCCAATAGAGGTATTATTATTCAGTGACGAGGATCTGAAATTTTTATGAGAAAACCAGATCAAATTCGGAGCTGGAAATGAAACAAAGATAGAAGCAAGACTGTTTGAGCGGGTAGCAAACAAGGCTAGGGGTGTGAGATCGAAAATCAGATAGCTCGAGAAGAGCGTGCAAGAACATGAGGATCTGGAGGCGAAAGTTGGAGATTTGTCTCAACTGTTGGAAAGAGCAAAGGCCGGAGCTGATCCAGAAGACCGGACAGGTGAATACCCCCCTAGGGGGAGTATTGATGATCAATAATAGGGTGGTATTCACCTTGTCATTTGTTTTTTTTGTTATAGTTTATGATAGCTTAGATATTAATGTAATAGGATCTAGTTTACTTTTGTCTTCTTTTGTATTCTGTGGCATTCAAAACTATATGCGAAACTGCAGTTTCGCCCGGTAGTCTCGCATGCCATGGTGCATACAGTTTCGCAGTATATGAAACTGTATGCGAAACTAGGTCTTGTATATATTTGTATCTTTGTTCTTCATTATGGAACTCTTGGAACTTTATCGATATTACAGATTTGATTTCATTGATTGTTAGTGTATTGCTAGGAGCTTATATTTCTTACATTTGAGAATTATTCTTCTTAATCTTCACAAATCATCTTACAAATGGGTCTTATGTTTGATTTGTGTTTATATTCTATAATTATTTGGTCTACAATCTATTAGACTTAGTGATATCTTGTGGATTTCAGTGTTAAATCTTCATCAAAAGCACGTTTTAACGATCATTTGGACCAACATAAAGGATTTATTCGACTGTGCTCATCACCGTGGGGAGCACCTGTTCTCTTTGTTAAGAAGAAGGATAGCACATTTCGAATGTGTATCGATTATAAAGAATTGAACAAAGTCATAGTCAATAATCGATACCCTTTGACTCGTATAGATGATTTGTTTGATCAACTCCTATGATCAAGCTATTATTCTAAGATTGATTTGAGGTCAGGCTACCATCAGCTGAGAGTTCGAGAGGAAGACATCTCAAAGACTGCATTCCGTACACGTTATGGTCAATATGAGTTCTTGGTCACACCATTTGGGTTGACAAATGCACCAGCAGTATTCATGGATCTCATGAATCGTGTGTGCAAACCCTGTCTCGATCAATATCTTATCGTGTTTATCGATGACATATTGATCTATTCTAGGACCAAGGAGGAACATGAAGAGCACCTACGTCTAATCTTGGAGTTACTTAGAAAGGAACAACTGTATGCCAAGTTTTTCCAAGTGTGATTTCTAGATTCGCGAAGTACAATTTCTAGGTCATATTGTTAACGAAAAAGGAATACATGTGGACCTGCGAAAATTGAGGCAACAAAGAATGGCCAGTTCCCAAAACACCTAGTGAGATACAATAATTTCTTGGACTGGCAGGATACTATCGACACTTCATTGAAGGATTTTCAAAAAACACTCAACCTCTCACTGCTTTGACACATAAAGGTACCACGTTTAAATGGGGAGAGAGTCAAGAAACAGCCTTCCAGTTGTTGAAACAGAAGCTTTGTAGCGCACCGATGTTAGCATTACTAGAAGGAAGTGATGACTTCATGGTATACTGTGATGCTTCTATCCTAGGGCTCGGTTGTGTCTCGAGACAACTAAAGGTGCACAAGAAGAACTACACCACCCATGATTTGGAACTGGGTGCAGTGGTTTTTACCTTGAAGATCTGGAGACATTACTTGTACGGTACCAAATGCACTATTTACATTGATCACAAGAGTCTTCAGCATATCTTTGAGTAGAAAGAGCTAAACATAAGGCAGCGACGCTTGGTGGAATTGTTGAATGATTATGACTGCGCTATCATATATCACCCGGGAAAGACGAATGTAGTCGCTAACGCGTTGAGTAGAAAGGAAACTGCTAAGCCCCGACGAGTGCGAGCTTTACAGCTTATGATTAGCACTTAATTGCCTGAACAAATCAAGAAAGGCTCAGACGGAAGCTTTGAAAGCAGAAAACATTGGATCTGAATCTTTACGTGGGATGGACAAATAGTTTGAAGTGAAAGTTGATGGAATTCGTTACTTCATGGATAGACTTTGGGTGCCTTTATATGTAAACCTAAGAGATTTGGTAATAAGTGAAACATATAAGTCTAAGAACTCTATACATCCTAGTTCAGACAAGATGTATCATGACCTGAAGGCGAACTATTGGTGGCCTAATATGAAGGCAGACGTAGCTATGTATGTGAGCAAGTGCTTAACCTGTTCTAAGGTTAAAGTTGAATATCAAAAGACATCTAGGTTACTACAACAAACTGAGATTCCTTTATGGAAGTAGGAATAGATTTCTATGGATTTTATTACTAAGCTATCCCGGACCCCTACTAATTGTGACACGATATGGGTGATCATAGACCGATTGACTAAGTCTGCTCACTTCTTGGTAATCAAGAAAACTGATAAAATGGATAAGCTAACTTGAATTTATTTGAAGAAGGTAGTTTCGAGACATGGTGTACCGATCTAGATTATTTCTGACCGTGATGCTCGTTTTACATCACATTTCTGGCAGTCATTACAGAAATCTTTGGGTACGCATCTGGATATGAGCATTGCTTATCATCCATAGACGGATAGGCAAAGCGAACGTACTATTCAAACATTGGAGGACATGTTGCGTGCTTGTGTGATTGATTTCGGGAATAACTAGGAAGTTCACCTACCGTTGGTGGAAGTTTCTTACAATAATAGTTATCACACCTGCATTAAGGCAGCACCATTTGAGGCGTTGTATGGGCGAAAATGTAGATCACCGGTTTGCTGGGCGGAAATTGGTGATAGTCAATTGACTGGCCCTGAATTGATACATGAAACTACTAAAAAGATCGTGTAGATATGGAATTGTATGGCTGTACACGAGACCGACAGAAGAGCCATGCAGACAAGCGATGGAAACCTTTGGAGTTTTAGTTCGGCAACAAGGTCTTACTGAAAGTCTCACCATGGAAAGGTGTGACTCGATTTGGCAAAAGGGGAAAGCTTAATCCGAGATACGTTGGGCCATTTGAGATTCTGGAAAGAACAGGTCCAGTGGCGTATGGATTAGACCTACTTGATTCATTGAGAGGAGTTCACAATATATTTCATGTCTCTAATTTGAAAAAGTGTTTATCTAACGGGACTATGGTTGTATCGCTCGAGGAAGTACAAATAGTTGAACAATTACGATTCATTGAAGAACCAATTGAGGTGATGGACCGAGAGGTCAAGACCTTGAAGCAGAGCGAGATCCCTATTGTCAAGGTTTGTTGGAACTCAAACATGGACCGGAATTCACGTGGGAATGTGAGGATCAGATGAACCTCAAGTATCCTCATTTGATCGAATCAACGAGGACAACCGGCAAAGGTAATGATTAAATTTCGGGATGAAATTTCTTTCAACATGGGGATGATGTGACAAATCACCCGAAACTTAACCGATTTCCTTGTCCAATGCAGTAGACCAGTGATGTAACACAACCATGTAAAGCAATTTTCGAGACGAAAACTCTTTCAACATGGGGATAATGTGACATCCGGTAATTTTCCGTTACCAAACTGCGTTAGTTTCCATTAGGTCTTGTGTACACGTGTCGTGAGCACACACTAGTTGTTGCTGAACGTTGGTGACTTAATAACAATTAACTATAATTATCAGATAATAATTTGATTAATAATGTTGATTATTAGTTTGTGGTTATGTGATTCATGACTTTAAATATTATTTGTGAATTTTACTTTGTAACATGCCAACGTGTTATGTTGGATTCATATATTTATTTTTAGTTGAAATATATAATTTTTATTATTGAATAATAATATATGAGTTTTGTAGTTAAAACCATTTAAAAGTGTTGAAAAGATAAAGTTTAATAAAATGCAAACAAGGAGGGTTAAGTTGTAATTACCATAAAACTATATATTACCAAAAAAACTAAACCCTAGCCCCCACCCAACACCCCAAATTCAGAATCCTCACCAATTTTAATTAAAAACACTCAAACTCATTCGATTTTGCTTGGTCCCAATCACTACTACGCGTAGCAAGTGTCAATTCTTGATCATTACACGATTAAAGGTAACATTTTGATTAGTTTTTCATAGTTTTTGATTCATGAAGAACACTAGTTTGATTTGGGCAAGTTATTACTAAATTGATGTTGTTGGATGATTGTATGATGTTAGTTGTATTGCATTGATGTTAGTTTACGTGGATTATGCAAGAAATTCATAGATTTGATGTGTTGTTCATACTTGCTATAAGTAGAAACTTTTAGGTATGAGACTTGGGAATTATGATGAATAGATGATGTTTGTCCATTTTAAGATGATTGTTATGAACTTGATTAGGTATAAAGTTGGTGAATTTATGAATGAATTGGATGTTAGATTGACTTTGGGTGTTACTTTCCCGAAAAGGAAACTTTATTCATGAAGATCATTGGATATTGTGAATTAGACATGTTCATGATGTTAGGATCATGTTAGAATGCTTATTGATGATGTCTAATGTGGTAGAATGTGTTAATTGAGTTGTATGGACGCTTGATGCATTACTTGGGAAATTTAGGTTCTTATGGAATGCTACATGATGACGGGTTATGTTAAGAGATCTTGAAATCATGTTTGGTATTATAATAAATCATTGTTGTGTATGTTAGTTGGTATGAATCTGGTTGAATAATGTGATGGTGATTGTCATACATGCATGTGAATCTGAGTCCCCTACTTAGTAGGATTGGCAGGGTTTAGGGTGGGAAGTCGTGAGTGGCTTCACATGGCATGTAGTGCATGATTAGACTACATCTATGAATTATTAGCTGTGATGAAATTATGATTGTGTTGAGCATGTTGATTGTTTGAGATTTGTATGCGTTGTATGACAATATATATGGGTATGATGATCTTGATAGAACTTAAGATTGACGATGTGGCATGCGTGAATAACTTTTATGATAACCATGTATGCTGAATTACTATACTTGATCAAATGTGATTTCAATTAACATGTCACCAATGGGTCTAGCGGGTCAACAAGGTCAAATCAGTCTTGTTTTTCCAAAACCTTGGGTCAATGTGTTTATTGGGCACCTAGGGTTGTTAAGCTTTCTATGTATTCGTACTTATGTACTTGCGTGTTCTACGTAACTTGTGACGGGTTGTCTTTCCACTCATCTTTAGCTCTTGTTATTGTTCGTTGCGCACCAGGTGATTTCATGCTCCACTTTTTATACACTCTCTTTGGGGGAGATAGCATACCCGTTTACAAACGCTTTATTATTGTAAGTGGTGTATAGTGTAACATAGTGTGATATACCTTGAAAGCCCTCACACTTTTGGATCGTTAATATTGGTAACTAGCGGGAAATTTTGGGTAGTGATACTGGGTCTGACAAGCCCCACCTATGCGACTCAAGGTCAAACGGGTGCAATATTTTCCTAACACTAACATCGTCACGACCTGGTATGTCGTGACGGGAGGCAAACAAACAAAACACAGTCAACTTCGATCACGAAATCACTATGGTTATTACTTATGAATATAGACTAGCTATCTATTTCAATGCACTTCGTATGTTTTTCAACTGTTACTGATTATGTTAAATGCAAACTCTTGAACTCACCAACCTTTGTATTGACTCTTTTAGTATGTTTTTCTCAGGTCGTTACTAGCAGTTGTCGTAGGAGCACGCACGAGTCATGCATACTTTGAATGAACATTCATCTATTTTTTTGTCTTTTTGCATACTTACTTACTTTGGTTTGGGCGCGTGTTTTGCGTAGTTTAAATTTAGCTATTTGTGTTTGAATTGGTTACAAAATGCTTCTACAAATTTTTTAAAGTTTCAAACTCTGAATTATTTTAAATGTTGCATATAGTGTCATTCTGAATAACTAATGACTGGGATCCTGGCTTTTTCACACGCCTTGCGGTAAACCCCGCACATGGAATTTGAGGGTGTAACAATAGAATTTTCTGTTAACTTTAAAGAAAACCTATTCACCCCTTCCTTATAGTTTTCTACAAGATAGTTCTAGATATGAAAACCCTAATCTTATATAATCAAAAAATATCAGAAGAAGAATAGGAATACCACAACCTTAAATTTCTGATACCGTATTTGAAATCTAAACTAATACTTTACTCGCAAACCAAAAATATTTAAATCCCATGATCATTATAATACAATTCAAATGTTAAACCAAACATAATATTAAAGAATAACCAAGAAAGAATGATTAATAAAATGATGATCCACACATAACGTTATATCTATATCACTTGGAATGATGGTCTCATCAATTGGATGAAACTCTAAATCTTATATGAAAAAGATGATGTTTTAAGAGCAAGAACAAATAGAAAAAAACATGAGAGAGGATAAGTGATGTGTTTAAAGAGCTTATTTCTCTCTCTCTCTCTCTCTCTCACACTCACTCTCTCTCTCTCTCACTATCCCTCCCAATTGATTATATAAGCTTCCCTTTGTGCACTCGAAGCATCCAGCTTGAAGAAAATCGGCGTGTACCTATAAGATAAAAGGGGCCACTGCACTCTACTTGAATGATCCTTGACCCATGAAGCGAAAACCCATATAAGCCAATATTATGTGGAAGAAAAATAAAATAATTAGATGCTAATAAATAAAAAATGTTCAGCCATTTTAAATTGTTGATTTTAACAGTGAGTTGGTTACTTCTTCTTGGTAGAAGTTTGTGTCTTTTCACATATATTTTGTTTCAATTTAGAGAAATATAAAAAAGGTGTTCTTGGGTACATATACATCATATCTTGACTAGAAGAATAGGTTGTTATGGCTTGCATCACCTTGAAAATCATATACTTGGTGTGAACAAGTCTTTAGAGGAGTTCTATTTTGTTAGTTTGATTCACTTTCACCAAAATAAAGATTGTAGTTCTTGAATCTCTTATGGTTGTTCTGTTTATGGATTCATTTTTTTGCAATTGGATCCTTGGTGGGAACATCTTTAAAAGTGTTACATAGTTATGAACTTAATGCTTCTATTGCCAAAATGTTTTCATAAGAACTCACAATTTTAAATACGTTTTCCCATTCATCATCATCATTGGATGAACAATCGATTCTTCTTCTTTGATTAGAGAAAAGGTGATGAATTGGTAGATGTATAAAACACAAGTAGTAGGAGAAAATATGACATCCATCACACAATCAAGTGCATTGACTTTTAACTTTGACCAAAATAAGGACTTTGACTTGAATGTTGACTTCACATTGACTTGAACTGTGTTTAGTACAACAAACACGTGTAGACACACTAAGTACATGAACTATATATTATGGGCCTATAATGGACTAATTGGCCTTAAAACTAGTGACAATGTGACATTCATCGAATTAGACTTAGCAAGAGGATTGTGTGCTTTGGATTAGAGTAAGAAACTCATAAAACATAAAAACATAAAAATAACGTTAAAAACACAACAAAATCCGAGTAGACATTACCTAAAGTCTACTAAATAGACTTAATTTTGATAAATTGGAAATTATATAAGTAATATCTCGTATAATAGCTAAGTGTCGGGAGAGCCCATGTGACAGTCGGCATTTTCCGATCACTTTTTGATCAACACGAGCATGGTTTTCCGATCCTACATTCATGCATTTAATGTTGTTCACTTAAATGCGTCATTTATTGCACGAACATTCACGATTCTTTCATGTAACGGTAATTCGGAGAATTGCCGGATCGCACGCGCGTCTGTCTCCGAACGTTGGTGACTTGTCAAAATAGTTTTAAACAATCATAATTGGTGTGAAATTACGTGTTATATGATTATGTGATTAAATGTGTAGCTTGGTTGTGAAAATTGGAAATTTTCTAGCATTTACGCGTTTTCGCTGATTTTCGGCTTTTAACGCCTAATTATTATAAATATGCCTTTGAACTAGAAAAATGAATATTATTTCATATTATTAATGTTTGTTTGATATTATATGAGCATTTGGAGGTTTCGGTGTAGAAAAAATTCAATCGCGTACGTTAAAATGATTTTTATAAAAGGGGCCTTTCTTGTAAAACAAAAGTATAAAACCCACCCCCCAACCCTAATCACCATTTGGCCGTCCCCTTCCCCTTTCCCTTCAGAATTTTCATAACAAATCAAACACACACACTAAGGACACCTTCTTTGATCTTGTTCTTGCATATTGGTGGTGATTTTCATCGTTTCTTTCATCAAAACACTTGTAGCACGTGATTCCTTGCATCAACAAGTAAGTTTTATGTTTGATTTTATGTTCTTTGATTATCATGATGAAAATGAACCCTAGAAATCCAAACTAGCGTCAAAACTTGAAATTGATTGAAATTGATGATTGATTATATGTTAGCATTCAATATAATGATGTTTGTACGGATTGGTTTTGTGAAATTGTGTTATTTTGATCAAAAACTAAGACTTAATTATAATGGAAACTTTAACTTGGGGATTTTATAGAAATTGTATGAATTAGATGAAATTGGTTTGAATAGATGGTTCTAGTATGTTAGTTGATGCTAATGGATGAAAAGTCATGTTTTGAACTTTTGATTTTGGATTAAAGGAAATGTTTTTGCTAATTTGGTTTATAAATGATGGTTTATGCATTTTTGATGATATTTGATGATTGTTATATGATGTTTAGAGCATAATAAAGGATTAGGAATATCTAAATGGTGAAAAAACGCATCGTATGAACATGCTTGCTATTTATGGAAACTTTTGTGACTTGATGTGATGAATAATGAGTATGATATATGTAGAACATGTTATGGTGATGTGATTGATGTTGGAATGATCATAGGAGTATGTTAGGAGACTTTGGGTGAATTTGTGAAACTTGTGTTCTTATGTTTTAAATTAGGAAACTTTGGGCATGATGAAGAATCTAGGTTATGTTAACATGTCATGGATGATTGTTGGATGTGTTACATTTATAATTGAGATGGTTGTTGTGGTATTATTCATAATCTTTAAATGGGTTGCACATGTGTAACGATGTTACACTTTCCAAAAATAGAAACTTTCCAAAAAGAGATTTCTGACATGAAACTTAATGTGAGTCATTATTTGAGCTATTTGAGCATGACTAAACATGGTTTACTTATTTGAGTCACCAACGGGTCATCGGGTCAGTCCGGTCAACTTTTGTAAACAAAAGTAAACTTTTGTCAAAAAGTTAAACTTGTCAAACATTTCTCGAACACGCTAACAATTACGTTGTTTGGATACAACGGGGTTCATATTGACCCTTATGTACATACACTCATGGACCTATATTTGTTAGGTAATGATTAGCTTCCAGCTTTTACACTTCATGCATTCATACACATATAAGGTGAGTCTTCACGGCCCCACTTTTACTTACTTTCCTTTTTCGGGGAGAAGCATGCAAACTATTTTTATCTAGTTTTGGTATTATTAGTATATCGCTTGTTACTGTAGTGCAAACATTATCACGCAAGTCCTTACACACTCGAACCGTTAATAACGGAATAGCGAGGTAATTTTGGGTAGTACTACTGGGTATGACAAACCCCACTCGCGTTAGTCACGCTAACTCGACTGGAGGTCGAACGAGTGTTTAATTGACCTAGACACTTGCCATTGTTCTGTGATAAGACATGGCGGAAGGCAAAACAACTCACAAACAGTCAGCTTCGGTTCGAAACGCTAAGTAACTCGATATATAGGCTAGCTACCTATGGTATACCTTTGTTTACTTTTACCAGGCAAACGCTCAAACATATTTAATTATTTAAACCTGTGAACTCACCAACCTTATGTTGACACACTTTAGCATGTCTTCTCAGGTCGCTGGCATGCTTAAGGCTAGGGCTGTATATTTGAGGCTCATGCATGATATTTTTCATTTGAAAGCAAGCTCATTTACATTTACTACTTTCATTGGGCTCCTTGTTTTGCGCATTTATTACTCATGGTTTCACAAACATTTACGCTTCCGCATTGATTACATTGAAAACTATCTTTTACTCTGATTTACGTTCAAATGCTTATTTTGAAAACGCATATAGTGTCGTTTGATATAACTGTGTTTGAGATCCTGATTTGTCACGCGCCTCGTGATAGAACCCCGCCGGTGGATTTTGAGGGTGTGACAGATTGGTATCAGAGCCACTGGTTATAAAGAACTAGGATTGCATTTGAATCTAGACTATAGCCTTGAACACACACTGCCATTGCACATACTCTTATCTGTTTATTGTTTTTGAAGAATACATATCATTTCACACACGCATAATGATTATCGGATATCCATATCATCATCTACCCCGCTCATGTCACTAGCATCACCCCCAATCAACAAGGAGACTGAGGATCTCGCTCTTATACCTTCTTTATCTACACTAATCGCCTCACCATCGAAGCTAAATCAGCATCAGCTGGAGCCTGCTCATGACTTCAAACAACATGGAGTGTTGTTCAATATTCGATTCAGGGGAGATACATAACACTGGAAGTGTTCAATATGATTGCCAGCTGAATTCAGGAGGAGCACGTACCCCTTCTCCTTACTGCTAACATAACCGATTGTACTCCTGCATCATCACTTATACCTCATCCAACTAAGCAATCATTTGCCGTTCTTGTGGCAAGGTTAGATCAAAAGATTCATAATGTAAGTGAAGCACCCGGTGAGATCACTGAGATACCAGAGCATCAGACCACCATTCGTGAATATGTGGAAACACTCAAGGAAGGTTTAGTGGAGACTGGCCAAAAACACAATACTTTTTTTGATGTATTTGAGAAAAAACAAACAAGCACAATTCCTTAGATGGCATAGTCGAGGGAGCATTCGAGCTATACTGCAGGGTATGCAGCAGAAACTAGTACTATCAAATTTGAGAGTAGCTAGGCTAAAAGCCTAAGCTGTAGTTGCTACTGCATTTGAGGAATATCTGGGGGAGGAGTACTGTACTCGAAAAGAAGAGTAGAAGCTAGAAAAGGAATTTCGGAACATTAAGATGGTAGGGTCAAATATTAAAGAATATACAACCCATCTTTATGAGTTGGTTGCTTTATGTAATGGTAACTTCAACCTACAAGCATACTGAGATGTCAATCGACAGGATAGCACCTTAGATTTAAGAAAGGATCATCGCCGCTATTCCTATAACCATTCAGCATGCTATGAGTTTATCTCACAAGCTCATTCATTTGGTTATGGCATAGAGCACTCTAGCTAAGTGTGACATTGTTAATGGTTCATCTGATAGCAAGCAGGAATTGGATGACATGTAGAGTAAGTTATTCACCATCATGGCCAGTGTGATCATTATTGTTGCCCAAGATGTGGTAGGATGGACCATGTAGTCAAAAACTTTAAGGGATTGTCAAAGATGAAGCAGCAACAAACCCCAGTAGCAATACAAGCTGAAGCATCATAGGGTTGCTCTAAAGGGAACAAAGATACCCAAATCAAGTGAGATTACTCTCAATTGAAGAATGACAATAAGGACAGCAGCAATGGAAATGAACGATTGATAAAGTGTCAAGGGTCGAGCCTTCAAATTAGGTCTGGCAAGGCAAGAAACAACCAGAATGTGGTTACCGTTTAGCAAGCTTCTAGAAGTAACTTCAAGTGGAATGGAACCTGGTTACACCATACAATTAGTTGATGGTAAGCTAATTGAAGCAACTTACATTCTGAAGGGATGTACGTTGGGATTGTCCGGACATAAGACAGTTATAGATCTTATGTCTATTACGCTTAATAGTTTGATATGGTTGTCGGCATGGATTGGTTATCCAATAACCTAGCTAAATTTATCTGTCGTGAAATGTCGTTCACATACCCCTTCATAGTGGTGAAGTCTTATCTGTTCAGGGTGAGAAGAGTGTTGCAGTCTCAGATACAGTATCTTGTATGAGCGCCCAAAAGTACTTACACAAGTGCCATATTGCCATTTTAGCCACGATCACCAAGAAAGCAACTGAGGAAAAGAGGATTGAAGAGATCCTATCATTCTTTACCTTCCTAAAGTTTCATAGAAGATTTACCTGGTTTTCCCCACACACACAGATCAAGTTTCAGATCAATTTGACACATGAAGTCTCACTATTGCGAGAGAACCTTACAGATTAGCTCCGAATGAACTACCAGAACTATCTACGTGACTACAAGAGCTATTGGATAAAGGATTCATCCAAACGAGCTCATCGCCATAGAGAACTCCGGTCCTGCTTGTCAAGAAAAAGGATAGAACTATCCGTAAGGGTAGTGATTACCATGAGTTTATCAAAGTGACAATTAAGAACCGTTATTCTCTTTCACACATCCATGATTTGCTTCACCAGCTTTAAGGATCGAGTTTGTATCCCAAGATAGACATGAGGTTGGAATATTATCATCTAAGGGTTTGAGAGGATGACGTATCTAAGGCGGCACTCAAAACTTTGTATGGTCACCATGAGTTTCTGGTTATGCCAAGAGGGTTTACCAACGCACCAGCGGTTTTCATGGAACTCATGAACCGAGTGCGTAAACCCCATATGGACAAATTTATTAACGTCTTGCCAAAGAAATTTAATATATACAAAGAACAAGGGGGCATGAGGATCATGATTTTGGAACTACTAAAACAAGGATAACTGTATGCCAAGTTTTTTGAGGTGTTACTTCTTGATCAAGTTCAAATTTTGGGTCATGTGGTCAGTAAGAAGGGAATGCCTATTGACTAGGAAAGAAAAGAAGCCAACAAGAAATAGGCTACACATAAGACTCCAACTAAGGTACAACAGTTTTTTTTTGTTGTCTAGTTACTACCGACGAGTCATCGAAGGGCTTTCGAAGATCGCACAACCTCTTCCGGCATAACTCATAAGGGCACTACAAAAGTTAGGGTGACAAATAGAAGTCCTCATTTCAAGTTATGGAACAGAAAGTCTGACTCTATCGATACTATCCCTTCTCAGAGGAAAACAAGTGATTTCGTAGTATATTGTCGTGCTTCCATTAAAGGTCTCAGTTGTGTGTTGATGCAATGTGAGAAGGTAATCTAATTCGCTTCCTGCAAGTTGAAAGTTCATAAGAAGAACTACATGACATACAACTCAAAGTTTAGAGTCATTGATTTGTACATATGATATAGAGGTATTACTTGTACGGTACCAAATGCGTCACGAAACCGACCACAAGAGCCTTTAGTATATCTTTGAAAAGAAGGAGTTGAACATAAGACAACGTTATTGGGTCAACCTATTGAACGAATATGACAATATGATGAAGTACCATCTAGGTAAGGCTAATGTGGTAGTCGATGCCCTAAGTCAAAAGTAAACACCTAAACCAAAGCGAGTGCGAGTATTAAAGCTTAGCATTCATGCCAAAGTGCCTGATCAAATCCGTAATGCTCAAATTCAGGCTTTGAAGGACGAGAATCTAAAGGCTGAGCCCATGCAAGACATAGAAAAGCAATTAGTGATAAAATCCAAAGGAATTCCTTATTTCATGGAAGGAATATGGATTTTTCTATATGTAAATTTACGAGAGCTGGTAATGAATGAAACTCATCTGACTCGATTTCCTATTCATCGAGGTTTAGGTAAGATGTACCATGATTTGAAAGTTCTTTATCGATAGTAGAATATGAAAGGAGATATTACCACGCATGTAAGCAAGTGTTTAGCTTGTTTTAAAGTTAAGGTGGAATATCATGGATCATCTGGTTTACTCTAATAACCACAAATTTTAGAATGTAAGTGGGAGTATATTTCAATAGATTTCATTATGAAGTTACATCAAACTCTTAGTTGATGCGATACAATTTGGGTAATAGTAGATCGCTTGGAAAAATCCACACACTTCCTGGATATTAGAGAGACTGATAGAATAAAAAAAGTTAACTCGCACCTACCTAAGAGGAAAAGTCTCTCAGCACGAGGTGCTAGTTTTTTTATCATCTCCGATCATGAAAGTCGAATCGTTCCTTATTATTAGACGCCATTGCAAAGTTTATTAGAAACATGGTTGGATAGGAGCACAGCGTATCATCCATAGACTGATAGTTAGTATGAGTGTACGACTCAGACTCTAGATGACAAGTTGTGAGCATGTGTTATTGATTGTGATAGTAGTTTGGAAACCTACCTACCTTTGATTGAGGTCCCCTATGATAATAGTTACCACACGGTGATAAAGAATGCACCATTTGAGACACTCCATGGAAATAAGTGTCGATCACCTATCTGTTGGGCAGAAGTTAAAGGAAAGTTTGCTTAAGTTAAAGGAAAGTTAACTTACAGGTCCTGAGCTTGTGCATGAGACGACTAAGAAATTGTTCAAATTCGTAACCCCAGGGCAGCAGCATGTGACTGATAAAGGATTTACATGGTCTAACGCTAACAAAATCCATCAAATACCAAAACCATAACAAGGTACTTCTAAAAGTGTCACCTTGGAAAGGTGAAATTTGTTTTTGGAAAAATGAGAAAAGTTAAACCCGTACTACGTTGGATCTTTTGAGATTGTCAAAAGGGTTGGACCAGTAGATTAACAACTCAATTTGCCTAGAGAACTCAATGGAGTACATAATGTGATACACGTTTCAGACATGAAGAAATGTCTGTCTGATGAAACAGTCATCATTCTTTTAAATAAGAAACAGTTGTTATCGAGGGACTAGTTGAAATCATGGACCAAGTGGTCAAAAACACTTGAGCATAATTGTACATTTATTGTTAAAGTTAGTTAGAACTCTAAGTGTGCACTAGAGTTTACCTTAGAACACGAGAACCATATAAAGGTGAAATACCCATAGTTTACATGTTCAGAATTTCGGGGCGAAATTCCTTCAACAAGGGGATGATGTGACAACCACGAAATTTTCGTCCGTCTTTTACCGGAGTTAGCTAAATTTCGGGACGAAATTTCTTTCAACATGGGGATGATGTGACACCCGGCATTTTCCGATCACTTTCTGATCAACACGAGCATGGTTTTAAAATCATACATTCATGCATTTAATTTTGTTCACTTAAATGCGTCATTTATTGCACGAACATTCATGATTCTTTCATGTAACGGTAATTCGGAGAATTGCCGGATCGCACGCGCGTCTCTCCCCGAACATTGGTGACGTGTCAAAATAGTTTTTAAAAAATCATAATTGGTGTGAAATTATGTGTTATATGATTATGTGATTAAATGTGTAGCTTGGTTGTGAAAATTGGAAATTTTCTAGCATTTACGCGTTTTCGCGGATTTTCGGCTTTTAACGCCTAATTATTATAAATATGCCTTTGAACTAGAAAAATGAATATTATTTCATGTTATTAATGTTTGTTTGATATTATATGAGCATTTGGAGGTTTTGGTGTAGAAAAAACTCAATCGCGTAACGTTAAAACGATTTTTATAAAAGACGGGGGCCTTTCTTGTAAAAAAAAAAGTATAAAACCCAACCCCCCAACCCTAATCACCATTTGGCCGTCCCCTTCCCCTTTCCCTTTAGAATTTTTGTAACAAATCAAACACACACACACTAAGGACACCTTCTTTGATCTTGTTCTTGCATATTGGTGGTGATTTTCATCGTTTCTTGCATCAAAACACTTGTAGCACGTAATTCCTTGCATCAACAAGTAAGTTTTATGTTTGATTTCATGTTCTTTGATTATCATGATGAATATGAACCCTAGAAATCCAAACTCGAGTCAAAACTTGAAATTGATTGAAATTGATGATTGATTATATGTTAGTATTCAATATAATGATGTTTGTACGGATTGGTTTTGTGAAATTATGTCATTTTGATCAAAAACTAAGACTTACTTATAATGAAAACTTTTATTTGGGGCTTTTGTAGAAATTGTATGAATTAGATGAAATTTGTTTGAATAGATGGTTCTAGTAAGTTAGTTGATGCTAATGGATGAAAAGTCATGTTTTGAACTATTGATTTTGGCTCGGTTTTTTAGTACTTTCCATTAAAGGAAACTTTTTGGGTAATTTGGTTTATAAATGATGGTTTATGCATGTTTTTTATGATATTTGATGATTTTTATATGATGTTTAGAGCATAATAAATGATTAGGAATATCTAAATGGTGAAAAAACGCATCGTATGAACATGCTTGCTATTTATGGAAAATTTTGTGACTTGATGTGATGAATAATGAGTATGATATATGTAGAACATGTTATGGTGATGTGATTGATGTTGGAATGATCATAGGAGTATGTAAGGAGACTTTGGGTGAATTTGTGAAACTTGTGTTCTTATGTTTTAAATTAGGAAACTTTGGGCATGATGAAGAACCTAGGTTATGTTAACATGTCATGGATGATTGTTGGATGTGTTACATGTATAATTGAGATGGTTGTTGTGGTATTATTCATAATCTTTAAACGGGTTGCACATGTGTAACGATGTTATACTTTCCAAAAATAGAATCTTTCCAAAAATAGATTTCCGACATGAAACTTAATGTGAGTCATTATTTGAGCTATTTGAGCATGACTAAACATGGTTTACTTATTTGAGCCACCAACGGGTCGTCGGGTCAGTCCGGTCAACTTTCGTAAACAGAGGTAAACTTTTGTCAAAAGGTTAAACTTGTCAAACATTTCTCGAACACGCTAACAATTAGATTGTTTGGATACAACGGGGTTCATATTGACCCTTTTGTACGTACACTCATGGACCTATATTTGTTAGGTAATGATTAGCTTCCAGCTTTTACACTTCATGCATTCATACACATATAAGGTGAGTCTTCACGGCCCCACTTTTACTTACTTTCCTTTTTGGGGAAGAAGCATGCAAACTATTTTTATTTGGTTTTGGTATTATTGGTATATCGCTTGTTACTGTAGTGCAAACATTATCACGCAAGTCCTTACACACTCGAACCGTTAATAATGGAATAGCGAGGTAATTTTGGGTAGTACTACTGGTTTGACAAACCCCACTCGCGTTAGTCGCGCTAACTCGACTGGAGGTCGAACGGGTGTTTAATTGACCTAGAAACTTGCCATCGTTCTGTGATAAGACATGGCGGAAGGCAAAACAACTCACAAACAGTCAGCTTCGGCTCGAAACGCTAAGTAACTCGATATATAGGCTAGCTACCTATGGTATACCTTTGTTTACTTTTACCATGCAAACGCTCAAACATATTTAATGATTTAAACCTATGAACTCACCAACCTTATGTTGACACACTTTAACATGTCTTCTCAGGTCGCTGGCATGCTTAAGGCTAGGGCTGCATATTTAAGGCTCATGCATCATCTTTGTCATATGAAAGCAATCTCATTCACATTTACTACTTTCATTGGGCTCCTAGTTTTACGCATTTATTACTCATGGTTTCACAAACATTTACGCTTCCGCATTGATTATATTGAAAACTATCTTTTACTCTGATTTACGTTCAAATACTTATTTTGAAAACGCATATAGTGTCATTTGATATAACTGTGTCTAAGATCCTGATTTGTCTCGCGCCTCGCGATAGAACCCCGCCGGTGGATTTTGAGGGTGTGACAGCCCACCCCCTTCCCCTCGGCCGAGAGCACCAAAAAAGGAGGAGCCCCCTTGTTCTGTTTTTATTCTTCACATTTTTTCTTTTTTTTTTAAGTTTTCTCTTTAAAGAAAACCCTAGCCTCTTTCTCTTATTCATCATCATCAACCTACAACATCATCTTCATCTTTGATTTTTGGTCTTGCTCAAGGGATGAAGATTGGGTTTTGATCAAACTATAATCATCTACGTATTTTTCGGTAAGTAAATCACTTCGTTTGTAGATTTTAGTTCTTGTTTATTATTGTTCTTGTTCTTGATGATATTCATCATTAGACATATAAATCATCATCTGATGTTCATATTTTCTTGGTATTGTGCTTTAGATCAAGAAGGATTGCATGTTTTGGGAGTTAGATTGTCTCAAGCAATAAACCCTAGTTTTGTGTTGATTTATTGATTTCTTGTTTTGGATTTGTAATCTTGCGTATTCTAGTCCTAATGCACACTTGAAAATAATAAATGTTTCTTAAATATTAGAAAATACTATTGAAATGTTCAAACTTGGATTAACATGAAAGGGATTAGATATTTCGAGGGCTAATTGACAAAAACGTGAACCAAAACAATATAGTATGATTAAACGAACTCAAACTGAAGTCACTGTTAAGCTAAGGGTCTACATTGATTAATAGTTCAGATAGAATATAAAATAAATTTTGGTTAAGATCTAGGGTCAATAACGATAAAGAAAATTATGGTTTTGGATATAAGAGACAAGGATTAGATTTTGGACAGCTTACTATCAAAAAATTTGATCATTTTTATACAGGTCGTGACTTGGTTATACGAAATCCAAATAAGTCAAATTTTATGTCTAAACTAATTTTAGAGAATCCTCTAACTATACCCAGTGGTCCCCTATTAATCGAACATCGTTTGGTCCTCCAAACGCAATAAACGAAGCTGAAGGGTAAAATCTAGAGAAATCAAACAAAATGTTGGTCTGTGTTAGAGAGGTCGTATCTGACTTATACTTCATCCATTTGAATATTTTTTGGGATTAGTTTAAGGTCTTTGCTTTCAAATGATACCTAATACCCAACGTATCGTTAGCATTTTGACCTCGAAGCAGCCTACGCAAGATTAGTGCGTGATTAGCTCCACATGCTGAGTTATTTTAATGAAACTTGAACTTCAAAATTAAGAATAGAAAACTATTGGGGGTTAAGGATTGTGCTAAATGGTGGATTCTAAGATGTTTAATGATTAGAATACCTAAGGTTAAGTAATCATTGAAATTGAACTGGACTAATACGTGTACAATACAAGTCCCGAATAAAAAAGGTATATGATAAGGACTTGGAATCTAAATATATCAGGATTGAGAAACTTAAAGAAGGATATTGGACTTGTAGTAATAAACAAACAACGTTTTCATTAAAATAAGAACCTGGATCGGGCATTAAGAACTGGACCGTGAGGATTTTAGTCAATTAGGTTACTCGACCTTTAGTAATCCTATCTTATTTTTAGATATGTGTAGTTACTTGCTAATACTTATCTGTGGACTTTTAGAAATGTCTGATGCTATTAAGGTGAGTCTCACGACCCTTTTTAATATGTTTTACTTGGGGGAAAAGTGTGCTCACTGATTTTCGACTATGTTATGCTTTTAAGTTATTGTTGGTCTTGGATTGGACAATTATGTGTGGTTTGAGTCACAGGATCGAGTCAAGATTCCCTTCATAAATATGTGTTCTTATATTGGACGTGGATTAGATAGTCATGTAGAGGTATTGTTAGTACTAACGGGTTTGACACCCCATCCTTACTGTTGTTATGCTAGACAAGATTGACATGATGCATAAGTACCCTTGGGTGAATATAATCCGATTGTTTGGACTTGGATTGGATTTGTACTTGGGCATGCTCGTCGTTAGGATTGGTCATAAGCTTATGTTGGTGTCTATAACTTTTATATTTTCATTCACACACATTATTTGTTCACGACTTGCACGACAATTTATTTTGTACTTATAAAGCTGTAAACTTACTAACATATGTGTAACGTCAAAAAAATCCTTAAAAGAATGAAAAAAAATAAATGAGGCATTTTAAATAAAGGGAAGGGTTTGAAGTGTGCAAAAGAAAAATATGCCATCCCTCCCCTTACTCCCATTCACCCAATAAGTTGATTACTTTTATAAGAAACGTAATGAAAAAGTAGAATTTTGTTTATATATATATGTGCGGGCGCGCGCGTGTGTGTGCGCGAGTGTGTGCGCGAGTGCTTGTTACTGTACAAACCGTAATTTTCGTGCGAAGCGTACGAAGTCACTAGGGCTTGACACGTGTCATTTGAGAGAAATGTAATTTTGTCCGCATCACAATTATGCATAAAAGGTGGATAATTACGCAAGTTATATTAATAGTTACACAACTTATTTATAATTACGCAAGTTAAAAAATACTCAATTTATAAATAATAATTACGCATTTTATAACAATTACGCAAGTTATTTCATAATTACGCAATTAATAATTACGAAATTTATAAGCACAACCGATAAACGTTTTTAAAAAATTTCATCTTTTAAAAAAAAATATAGCAATACTTTACTCAAATTTAAAAGAAAAAAATGCTCAAATTTATGATGTAAATTTTATCAAAAAGTAATATTGTATAAAAAGTTATATACATTTAAAAATATTGGGGAAATTTGAAAATAAAATCAACAATTATATGTTATTTTCAAATCTACCCCTCCTACCCCTTCCGAGCATGATTATTCAAATCTCAATTCTAAACCATTAACTTATTAGATCAACGGTTGAGATGACTTCTTAGACTTCGCACAAAAACAACACTTTGTACGGTAAACTTTTCATATATATATATATATATATATATATATATATATATATATATATATATATATATATATATATATATATATATTATTCAGTTGTTTAGTTTCTTAACAAAATAATTAGAAAATTATGATATTGGATTATCTTTGTAAATATAAAATAATAAATCAGGCTTGTATTTTCTTATACGACAGGTATGCCTGTGTCACTATACATACACTAACATTGCTGACAACAATAAGACATGTGTAACATAGTTTGGTCCATGTTGGTTGTTGGTAGTCTGTGGTTAACTCTCGGCGGGATACGTAAGAATATCAATACCCTTAACAATTAGTCTTTTTTAATTATATCATATAACATTAATTTTTATTAATCTTAAATCTATGCATCATTAGATATATAACTCAAACTCTTAACAAGACATAAGTTTTTTGGTCCTTAGAGTGGTGGAGGCGCTTGTGTCAGGAAGCTACGGCGGGGATCGGCGCCACGCGGAGACACCGCCACCGGTACCCCACATCGTGTAAATGGTCATTCTTTGGACCGTTGCAAGAGCCACCCCACCCCACCCCACTCCTAACGGCTCAAGTGCCTAAATTAAAAAAAAAAAAAAAGTACACTATAAATACTAAACTAAAATTCACAAATTTTACGCCATTCTCAAATATTTTTTTTCTTATCTTATATAAAGTCACATTATTCTTTCAAAAAAATGGATCCCATAAAAAATTCTCAAAATCCAGAGGCCAAACCTCTAAAAGTATAAACTGAAGGTGCGGTCGGGTCCAAGTGAACCGGCTTATTCTAACCAACCGTTCAACCCATCACCACCGCATACAACCGATTGGTTTCAAAATCCTTATTTGAAAACCCATCACAATTTTCTTACAACACTAACCTCCCAAACCCTTTTGAAAACCAACTGTAAGAGTTATCTTAGAGGCTGATGCTAACCAAAGATCTCTCGGCATACAATGAAGTACAAGGAAGTTATTTCAGAAGATTTGATCATGCATAAAGAAAATTAACTAAGTGTCAAATCTTCTAAAGCCAAAGACAGAAATCTTTCGAAGCCAAAGGCAGAAATCTTCCGAAGCAAAAGTGAAGTCTTTCGAAGCCTGAAGATAACGTCTTTCAAATCCTTAAGACTGATTTCTTTCGAAGACAGAGAAGACATGCTTCTCTGACATACTTTTGAAAAACCAGACCAACTTTTCACTATCAACTCTAAAGACTCACCAACTTATATAAGTTGGTGATTACCTTTTTACTTTTGTCAACTTTTTAGTATGGATTCTTTGTCTGTAACTTTCTACTCTTGTACTTTTATCCGTATTGTTATACAATAGGATGTGAGCTATGGCATGTGATAGTCACATGTCAAAAGGCAATCTGCCTTTTGACTTTACATTGATCTTGTTGATTAGATTAGTGTCTAACTAGCCTTCAAAGTATGTCCGCTTGTAGGATGTAGTATAAAGTATCTCATTATATCATTCTTAGGACTAAGCCTTGTAACAATTGTATAACACTTGAGAGCAATATACATGATCCTTGAAAACCAATCTCTGTGTTCTTGTGTGTTCTTACTTTTGTTCGTTGTTTCTTTCATGGTTCCCTATTTGATCTAGTAAGTGTGCCACTCTCCAACTATGAAACTGTTGTTGAACAACTGTAATCGGCCCTACAATTAGTATCAGAGCTTCCCAGGCTCTTGATTGTAAGATCTCACCATCTTGAATCACTCTTCAGTTTCACATACACTTACTTGCTCAAATTACAGCTCTTTCTAAAGCTGATATGGAAACCAGCACAATGACTAAGTCTCTATTGATCAATCCTGATTACTTTGACACTTAGAGCATTAGAATGGAAAGTTATTTCAAGTCTCAAGACAGCAGGATGTGGAGATCTGTAGTCTCAGGACCTCATATCCCAAGTACTACTTCAGCAACTGCTGGAGGTGGGATGATACCTTAGGAAGTGGCTGGCTATTTTAAAGAACAATGGAAGAAAATAGACGCTGATTAGAAAGCCATGATCGCTTTTCAAACTGCTATTCCCAACTCCATTTACAGAAGCTTCAAGAAGTGCAAGAGTGCAAAAGAACTCTGGGATGCACTAAAGCTGATGTATGAAGGATTGAGGAAGCCAAGGAGAATAAGAAAGATATCATGAAGTAGCAGTTTGAAAACTTCACCTACAAGATAGGTGAAACTATGACTCAACAATACTTTAAGTATGTTGAGATTGTAGACACTCTAATGGACGTCGGAGTCAAACTTGAGAACAGGGACATATTGAGGAAGTTCATGTTCTCTCTGACACACTATTATATGGCCATCAAGAGAATTGAGAACCTCTTTACCCTCACTCTTACTGAGCTATATGGTATCCTTTGTGGTTACCAAATGGAGATGAACATGCAAAATCCATCCACCAGCTCATCCAACACCCAACAGAGTTTAGCCCTTTATGTGGTTGAAAGGGATAGTAGAGAACCAAAGCATCATCTCATCTGCTACCCTGAGAACTTACCAAAGGGTCCTCTCATCACCTTCCCGGAGAAACCAAGAAAGAGCTATACTCAAGAAAGTCCATTCCAAGAGCCCAGCTCTTCTCAGACCTTTATGACTTCAGATGAAAGTTCTGGCAACTTACTCTTCACCCTTGAAGACCGGGACTACATCCATCTGGATGATCTGCAATACATGGAGATAGTCCAGCAGATGGCTCTTCTCACTCATAGAGCCAAGAAGTTCTACAAGAGGACAGGGAGGAAGTTTCCAAGCAATATGACCAGTGGAAAGTTTATGATGGACAAAAGCAAAGTGTTATAACTGTAACCAAATCTGCCACTTTGCTAGGGAGTGCAAGGAACCAAGAACAAATGGTGGCCAAACATAATCCAGGCCAAACTACACTGATGCAGCTCCAAGAACTAAGAAGCCCAACCAACCAAAGCAACAAGCTACAGTTATTGTTGAAGAAGGAAGCTTTGACTAGCGCTTTCAGGTGGAAGATGTCTCTCCAAACCAAGCCATGATGGCAGACCATGATGGATCTAAGGTATTCGAACAACTTTGCTCTCCCGATTGCATTGCTAAAGGTAACATGTACAGGTCCTAGAACTTGGAAGTAAGATCTAATCTTAAGTCCCTGAACATTTTAAAAGCTAATTTTAAAAGAGCATAAAATGACTATAAGTTTAAAATAGAAGACTTAGAGAAAACCATTTCTACTCTAAAATATAAGCATACAAACTACAGGACTCAGATTAAAGATCTTGTTACCAAGTTAACTGAAAGTCAGACTGAGCTTGTGATCAGCAAAGTCAAGGCAAAAAAATGTATTCTTGAAGAGGAAACCTTGAGAACATTATATCTTCATCCTTGCATGAAAAGTTTTTTTTATCGCAACAGGCAATGACTTGGATCAAATGAAATAGCTACTCCACGCATATTACTATTAGTCAAAGAACCAAGGTGTGAAACTTGTGAAGATTAGCAACCTTCTATTGATCCTATCCAAGAGGAAGATGAAGATGAAAAGGATATAGTGAAGAATGAACCAGAATTGAGTGAAGATGTTCATTCTAAGAAGGGTCACTATATCCCTGGAGAGAAGAAGAAACCAAGGATAGCAAAGTCTGCAAGAAAGAACTTGATCAAGGCCACCTTCAACCCTAAGCAAAAACAAGTGTTCATCTCTGTTGGGTTTGAGGTGAGGAAGTCAACAGGCTTGATCAATGACTCTAGTACCAGGAGTCCCATTTCAAGTTCAAGCCATCCTGGTAAAGAGAAAAAGGTTGAGCCATTATGCCTCATTGCGACACAAGCTAGACCATCCAACTCTAAAGGCAAGCTTCACCCTCAGAAGCATGTTGTATCATCCAAGAAGATGAAGAAGGAGTTGGAAAAGGATCAAAATAAACCTTTTTCTCAAGACAAGACTCTCAGAAGGAAGCCCATGGAATGCATCATGATGGTGGTACAACTCATTATGCTAAGGATTGCATTTACAATCCAAAGAGTACCATCCACATGAACAAGAAGAAGACTTCTGAGAAGAAGAAAAAAAATTGCTTTGGAAGAAAAACCATTTTCCTTCAGAAGCATCAAGATGAACCAAAAGAAGATAGGTGGAAAACTGTCTTCGGAAGCAAGTTTGGTCTAAGAAGAAAGGAATGCTTCTGAAGCACTGAAGTCTACTGAAGTTGATGTAAAAGCTTCCGAAGGTTCAGTCTCCAAAACTTCCAAAGTCATAAAAACTTCCAAAGCTTTGAAAGCAAAGTCTAATCTTCCAAAGATGGTGTGGAAGATAAAGGAAGGCCATGTGACTGAAGTTTCTTCATCAACAACAGCGAATGATCTCATAAACTTGCATATAGGAACAATGACTGTAGAACTATCTTCAGTTCATCTTGATAAGCCTAATACTAGCAAGGCTTGGATTTCCAAATGTAACTAATCATCTCTTTTCATGTGTAGGAACAACTTAAGACCAAAAGAAATGTATGGATCATTGATAATGGTTGTTTTAGGCATATGACTAGTAATGGCTATTTGCTTCAAGACTTTGAGAAAATTGATGGAGGGCCAGTTTCTTTTGGAGGAGAATCAGGAGGTTACATCACTGGAAGCGCCAAGGTAATAAATAGTAAGCTCAGCATTGATAATGTAAACTTTGTTAAGAAGCTTGAGTACAATCTTTTTAGTGTTTCTCAATTTTGTGACTAGAGATATAACATACTTTTCACTGAGCATGAGTGCATTGTTCTCAAGCCCGGGTGATCATTCTCTAGAGCATATTTTGCTCAGAGCCCCTAGGAAAGAGAACTTGTACAAGATGAATTTGCAAGAAACCTCACCCTCAGGAGAAGTTTCTTGCTTTCTATCTAAAGCCAATAGTGTTAAGTCTTTTCTTTGGCATAAAAGAATGTGCCATGCAAACTTTAAGAACATGAATAAACTGATTAAGAATGATTTAGTAATTGGAATACCAAAGAAAGAGTTTACAAGTAATGATCATTGTGTTGCATGTTTGAAAGTAAAGCAACACAAAGTGTCACACGAACCAAAGGAAATGAACTCTAACACTACTCCCCTCCACTTATTACACATGGATCTCTTAGGCCCCACAAGTGTAATGAGTTTAGGAAGAACTTCATATTGTCTTGATATCACAGATGATTTCACAAGGTATACTTGGTCTTCTTCCTTAGAGGTAAGGATGAGACCTAATCCTGTATTCTTGTTCCTCAGAATCAATGTTATCACAAGGTTAAGATCATAAGATGTGATCAAGGAACTGAATTAAAGAATCAAATCCTTGATTCATTTTATGATGAAAAGGGTATTTCATGACAATATAGTTCTCCTAGAACCCCTCAAAGTTTGTACAAGACATACTAACTAGATTTCATCTTACTGGTTGTAAGGTTGCTAAGACTCCTATAGCCAGAAACCACTCTCTAGGACCTGATCTTGAGGGGGAGTGTGTAGATGAACATCTTTATAGGGCTATGATTGGGTCTTTTATGTACCTAGCAGCCAGCAGGTCTGATATCATGTTTTCCACATGCATATGTGTGAGATATCAAGCCAACCCTAAGGTGTCACACCTAGTTGCTGTCAAGAGGATTCTTAGATACCTAAAACGAGCTCCCATATTGGGACTTTGGTATTTAAAGAATTCTGATTTCAATCTGTATACATATAAAGATAGTGACTATGGTGGCTGCAATATGACTTCCAAGTCCACATCTGGGGATGTCGGTTCCTTAGTGGAAGGATAGTCTCATGGCAATGCAAGAAGCAATCCTGTGTCTCTTCATCAACTGCTGAAGCTGAATACATTACTGCTGCAAGCTCTTATGCTCAAGTTCTTTGAACTCAAAATCAAATGCTAGATTATGGATTAAACTTCAAGAAGACTCCTATTCATATAGACAAATATAGTGCTATCTTTGTCATAGAGAATCCAGTAAAGCACTCAAAGACAAAGCACATCAATATCATGTACCAATTGATCAGTGATAATTTTGAAAAAGGATTGATTAAACTGGTCAAAGTTAACACAAATAAACAATATACTGATCTGTTCAAAAAAGCATTTGATGAACAGAGATTTAAATATCTTGTATCAGCAATTGTGATGATTAACTTATTTTCATAAATTAACTTCAAAATTGTTTTTCAAATAATGTGTGTCTTTAATGTTGTCTAAGTTATTACTCATATAAGCCCAATTAATCTTGGAAGAAATTTTTCAAAGTATATATTCCTTAGAATTTTAAGAAGTATACATAGATTTTCTCTCAGAAGACATTGATTTGACTTTGGAAGAAAATTATGTTTTCAAAACTAATAACTACTTACTAACGGATTAACCTTAGAAAGAAATTTTGATATATCTTCTGAAGCTTAAATCTACTTCTAAGTAGTTATATGTCTTGAAGGTCAATTTTCTTCCAAAAGTAATTTAGTCTTATTTTTTTTCTTCCTTAAATAAAACTTCTGAAGCTTATTCTCTTCCGAAACCAAATCTGTCTCGGAAGCAAAATTACTCTAAGTACATATTCTTCCAAAGCACTTCTTCTCAAGCTAAGAAATATCTTTCGAAGTCAATTTAGCTTCGGAAGCTTTCTTTAAACTTCTAATGGCACATTACCTTCGGAATAGTTTAAACATTCAAGATAACTACCTTTTTAGGCATCTTTTTCAGAGGTAGGACCGACATCCGGATTTCAAAGTTTATCTTTTGCAATAACTTTGTCTCACATCCAAGCATATAAATAGCCTTTTCAACATCACTCTCTCTTCTTCCTCTTCATCTGAATTCTCAAGCCCTAAATTACCCACAAACCCTTATTGTTCTTTCAATATCTCTCACAAAAGCTTCATAAAATGGCCAACCCTAAACCCCAAAATCAGCCGGCCTTTGTCAAGCACCTACACAGGCAACACAACCAGGTTGCTCTATTATCCACTAAGAAAGTCCTTGGTTTTTTAGGGATCTACAACTTTCTTTCCCGCTCTTTCTACCTCACCGCCCTCACCATTGACCCTTCATTGTATGAAGATCAACTCTTAGAGTTTTGGAGAACCTGCCAAAAGCTCATAATGGACGGTGAGAAGGCACTATCTTCCATAGTGCAAGAAAGAACCGTGTGCAGGACCGTTGAAGGGTGGTCAATGCAACAGTTTCACAAGATGAAAAAATGAACATATGTAACAAGTACAATAAACAAGAACACTCAAATATGGTTTTCAAGAATGATGTATTTTTCTCTCATGTTCTTGCAAGTGTTACAAAGCTTATCCTAAAATACAAGTACTTGAGACACTTTGTACTACATCCTACAGCCGACACTCAGGTAGGTTATCATGTTTTGAATGTCTTGTTCCCTACCTACCTGAGTTTGTTGCTCAGTAGCCATATTCTCTTCTTTAGAACTTTCTTGAATTGGGCAGAGGGTAGGAGCTTTGTAGAGTTTCTTTCTCCTTCTTTCTTCTTTGATCTTGAGAAGCAATTTTACAGTCTCATCTTCCTTCCTCTCCGTTAACACTTCCATGTCAGCCTGTTCATTTAATTCCTCCTAGGGGGAGAGATGAGTTCATCAATGTTGTAGTTCCTAGACCCCAGATAGTTCAATTTGGCTTCCCTTAACTCATCATCTAGAGTGTTTGGCCTGGGGGCAACCCTAATTATAGCTTCCATGAAGCCAGGGGTCCTACTTAAACTCTCTCCCCTTGCCTTCCTCTTCCGCTGTCTCTTCTCCTCCTCAATCTCCTTAGAGGTCATCTTCCTCTTTCCTTTGTCACTCATAGGCCTGGGTGACTCAAGGTGGAGAGAGCTTTGGCCTTCATTGCTAGGTGTTGCACTTGAGCTCTGGCTAAAAAGAGGCTATAAGACACCTTCACCAACTGGTGCCCCACTAAGTGTAATGGGTGCTGAAGCAGCTCCTGTCTCAAGGTTCACAGAGTCAACTATTGGGCCATCAGCCAAGGTTTCCCCTTTGAAGCTAATCTTAGCGTCCACCTTAGCATCCAGTTGACCAACAGTCTTGCTTCCTAGCCTCTGTCTATATCTGGTTCTCAGCTTGAACACTTCAAGCACCCTTTTTTGAATCCTATCAGCTAACCTTATAGCTTGCCTGTTTTGACTTGGGTTCGTAAGTAGGAGGTCAACTAGATAGGTGCTCTTATAGTATCTCAGGTTGTAGAAGTTGAAGATCTCTTGTTGACCCTGAGACCTAGATATTACCAGGGCTCTCCTTTCAGCATCATACCTCCATCCCACAATTAGATTTTTAGCAGGGTGAGATGGAGTAGGCATGGCCCTTGGTATACCCTCCTCAAACAAGCTTTGAATAAGTGAGTCCATATCAATGTGGACTTAAGGAGGTTGTTGAGTATGAACAACTGCAAATAAGGGTGATGAGTCCCTTATGTCCATACTTTGAGAGGAACCCCCAGGTTCTGTGATTGTAAGTAATACTTTCTCCCACTTTTTTATAGCTTCACCCTCTTGCATAGGGGAGCTAGGAGTTAGGTCCACCACATCCACAGGTTCTTATGGGCATGGTTGAGTCCTCTGGATGGATCTCTTAGCTAACTTGCCCTTGAGATCGGTGATCTCAAGTTGTTGGTCTTCTTTGTAAGGTAGTCACCCAAGATTCTAGGTGACTAACCTTGGAAACTAAATAGGTGCAAAGTTTGGATAGTTTGTGCACCTTTAGTTGCAGACTCCCCTTATCTTCATCAGAAGAATCATGAGGGGATGAGAGAATAGGACCAAGGTCATCTTCCTCATCACCAAATTATATTTCTTAGGTGCTGGATTTCCCCTACACACTAACAGCTTCAAAGGAGGTGTCAATGGGTTGGGTTTCATTAGTTGAGGTCTTAATAATGTAATCACTTACAAAAGTGAGAGCCTCTTCTATATGGGCCTCCAGAACAGGTTCAGGAAGGTCCACCTCAGTTATGAGTGGATGATATGGGCTAGATATGGGTGATTTAGAAGCACTCATCTCTCTTTGAGCAAGGGTGGAGAAGAGAGACTCATGGTACTCACTGAAACCTATATCTTCATCATCATAGAATTCAAGGTTTGGGATTGGTTGGTTGAGGTCAAGTGGCTGGGTTTGGTAACTTTCAACTGAAGGTTGATCACTAGAGTTTTGAGACTCTGAGTGAAGGCTTAACGCTGGGGTTATGTGCTCATCAGGCTGAGCATGAGGAACCTCAGTACTGATCAAAGAAGTGATGGGAGTGGTCTACTCCTCAGGAGAAGTAGGAGCTCTAGTGTCCACTTCTTCCTGCATGGTTGGTGATTTGAGGGCATGCTCAACTTGAGAAGACTAAACAGGGGTTTGCTTGGATTTTCTATGGTAGGTGATGGTGATTTGTGGCTGTGTGGGTGGTGCAGATGTAGAAGGTATGGGTTCAACATTGGCTGGTGCTGCCAAGTTGTCACCTTGAGCAATAAGCTCTAACATTTTTGGGACCAAGGCTGTTTCAATCCCTAAGAAGCCAACAGTGGGCTTTCTCATTGTCTTGAAGATACCAATCTTCATCTTTCCTAGTTTAAGAATATTACATGTTCCCCTTAACTATGAGCCCTGTTCACAGTTAAGAATGTATAGAACATATCTAGGGAACATATAATATTCAAGGGAGTTCAAGTTTGCAAGCAAGTTTGTATAAACAAATTATAAGTACCAGAACTTAATCCTTTATACCATTCCATGGACTATGTAGGAAAGGTCCTTAGGAATTTGGTCCCAACCTCCATGTTTGTTAGACAAAAATGGATGACCATATGGAGAGGTACTTCTACTTGGAGGAAACCTTTCCCTTTTTTAAAGGTTCTTATGGAGTAGTCCCCTTCATAGCTCATCTGCCGGAATGACTTATTAAGAGCAGATTTTAGGAAGCACAAGTCACCTTCTTTATCATCTAGCTTTAGATGAAAGTTAATACTGTCCTCCCCTGCACTGTGGCAGACAGTGCCTTCCCACCATCCAAGATGACCTCTTGGTAGGTCCTCCAGAACACTAAGAGTTAATCTTCGTACAATGGAGGGTCTATTGTGAGGTCGGTGAGGTAGTTGGATAGAGACAAGAAGCGGTAAACATTTGAGAAACTAGGATCTTTCTCAGATGATAACAGAGCAACTTGATTGTGTTGCCTGTGTAATTGCATGGAAAAATCAAGTTGGTTTTGGGGATTAGGGTTGGCCATTTTGAGTAGCTTTAGGGTGAAGAAAGGTAAGAACAAAGTCGGTTTGTGGAGGGTTTGATTTTCTGTAGATGAAGGAGATAGTGAAAGAGGGGGAACCTTTGTACGAATATTTATATGGTAAGGATTTGAAACAAAGTTAATGCAAACGGATAAACTCTAAAATCTGGATGTCTGTCCCACCTTTGAAAAAGGGCCCAGAAAGGTAGTTTCTTGGAAGTCGAAATCTTCCGAAGGCAATTTGTCTTCGGAAGTTTGGAGAAAAACTTCCAAAGCCAATTTGGCTTCGGAAGATATTCCTTAGTTTTTTAAGAATTTTGCTTCAGATGATAAATACTTAGAGTATTTTTACTTCCTAGATAAATTTTGCTTTGGAAAAATATCAAATATCAGGAATTTTATTCAACGAAGAACAAGGCTTCCGAGACTTAATTGCTTTCGAAAGAAAATAATCTTTAATACATATAAATACTTGGTGACAAATATAAGCTTCGAAAGATATATCAGGATTTCTTTCGAAGGTTAATTTTTTAGAAGTAGTTATTTGTTTTGAAGACATAATTTTCTTCCGAAGACAACCTGATGTCTTCCGAAGGAAAATGTATCTAAAATTCTAAGGGATATCATATTGAAAAATTTCTTCCAAATTTCTTCCAAAGTCACACATATTATTAAAAATAATCTTGAGTTTAGTTTAAGAAAATCTACTAGCTGATACAATATATTTAAATCTCTGTTTATCAAAAGCTTTTGTAAACACATCATCATATTGTTCATTTGTTTTAACTTTGACTAATTTTATCAATCTCTTTTCAAAATTATCCCTAATCAGATGATACCTGATATTGATATGCTTTGTATTTGAGTGCTGTATAGGATTCTCTGTAATAGAGATTGCACTGTTGTTGTCTATGTGGATGGGAGTCTCCTTGATGTTGAATCCATAGTCTAGCATCTGATTCTAAATCCAAAGCACTCAAGCACAACAGCTTGCAATAGTAATGTATTCAGCTTCAGCACTTGATGTGGATACACAGGATTGTTTCTTGCATTGCCATGAGACTATCCTTTCACTAAGAAATTGACATCCCCCAGATGTAGACTTTGCAGTCATATTGCAGCCACAATAGTCACTATCTGTATATGCATACAGATTGAAGTCAGAATTCTTTGGATACTAAATGCCCAGTTTGGGAGCGCCTTTAAGATATCTAAGAACTCTCTTGATAGCAACTAGGTGTGACATTTTGGGGTTAGCTTGACATCTTGCACAAATACATGTCATAAATATGATATCAGGTCTGCTGGTTATGAGGTACATAAGAGACCCAATCATAGCCCTATATAGATGTTCATCAACACACTCCCCCTCAAGATCTGGTTCTAGAGAGTGGTTTTTGGCTATAGGTGTCTTAGCAACCTTGCACTCAATCATATGAAATTTGGTAAGTATGTCTTGCACATACTTTGACTGATTTATGAAGATGTCATTGTCATCCTGCTTCACTTGAATTCCTAGAATGAAATTAAGTTACCTCATGGCACTCATTTCAAATATATTCTTCATCAGCTTCTCAAAGTCTTTACATAGCTTTGGATTAGTTGACCCAAGGATAATGTCATCCCGATAAACTTGAACGAGCATCAAGTCATTTCCTATTCCTTTGATGAAGAGTGTTCTATCAATAGTACCTCTCTTGTATCCATCATAATAGAGATACTGTGCTAGTGTCTCATACCACTTCTTTGGAGCTTTATAAACCCATAAAGAGCTTTTTCAAGCTTGCAGACATAGTCAGGATGATCTGGGTCTGCAAAGCCAGTAGGTTGTTTGACATACACCTCCTCATCAATCACACCATATAAGAAGGCACACTTGACATCAAGTTGGTAGACCTTGAAATCCTTGGATGCAGCGAAAGCCATGAAATACCCAGTCTTGCCTTGTTCTTGATGACAAGTCCTCTATCATCTTTCTTGTTTCTAAATACCCACTTGGTACCTATGATAGTCTTCCTTTAAGGAAGAGAACATAGATTCCAAACCTTTTGTCTCTTGAATTGAAGCAGCTCCTCCTGTATTGCTCCAACCCAACTTCCATCCTTTAGAGCCTCATCAATCTTCTTAGGCTCTATTTGAGACAAGAAACAAGAGTGTAGACAAACATTTATGTCATGTGTTTGTCCTCTTGTTCTTACCCCAGTCTCAACATCTCCAATGATGTTTCTGGTGGAATGTGACTTGTTGATTCTCAGTTGAGGAATCCAGCAAGTTGGTTGGACAAATTTAAATTGGTGAAATTTAGATATGGTGCTTGAGTATTATCTACCACATCAACACACTTATCAAAAGAAACTTGATCCAATGAGTGTGTTACATCATTGATGTTATCTTTTATGTAATGGTTATCAGCATCAAGAAATTATTGATCATTATCACCACCTCCATCTCCTCCTATATTAGAAATTCATTTATTTGAGTTCTATACCTCAGTGCTGGAATTTATAGGCATCTCAGATGTATCAGCTGAAGAATTTGTCATGGTTGTTCTGACAGGATTTCCAACTACAGGGCTAGTTACCACTGGAGCTAAAGTAGTTTGAACACTTGGTCTTCTCAGCTCAAATCTTGGATCAGAATCTCCTGTTGATAAGGTACCTATAGATCCTGAAACATCTTCACAAGATTTGTTAAAACAATTGCTAACTAAATCAAGATGAAACAGCCAATTAGGACCAGAACCTTCCACACTAGGTTTGTTCTCAATAAAGGTCACATTGGTTGACTCCTCAACTACTCTAGTTCTGAGATTTTATAATCAATAAGCCTTAGCTTAAGAAGAGTATCCAATAAAGTGTCCATCATGTGATTTCTTAGCAAATTTAGCTATTTGATCCTTGGTATTCAAGATGGTGCAAAGACATTCAAATGATCTAAGGAAACCAATGAAAGGTCTCCTTTTGTGCCATAGTTCATAAGGAATCTTACCATGAGTCTTGACTAGTAAAACTCTGTTCTGCACATAGCAGGCAGTGTTGACTGCCTCTGCCCAAAAAGTGATGGGCAGTTTAGAGTCAGACAACATAGTTCTTGTAGCTTCAATAAGTGTCATGTTTCTCCTCTCAACAACACCGTTTTGCTGAGGAGTCCTCGGGGCACTATATTGTCTTATAATACCCTTTTCATCACAAAGTGCATCAAGGATTTGGTTCTTGAATTAAGTTCCTTGATCACATCTTATGATCTTGACCTTGTGATCACATTGATTCTCGATTTTCAGAATGAAGCTCTTCAAGATTTCAGTAGTCTCATCCTTAGTTCTAAGAAAGAAGACCCAAGTATATCTTGTGAAGTCATCTGTGATCACCGAATAATAAGAGATCCTTCCTAGACTCATTACACTGGTGGGGCCAAAGAGATCCATATATAATAAGTGTAGGGGAGTAGTGATGGAGTTCATTTCCTTTGGCTTGTGAGACACCTTGTGTTGCTTCCCTTTCAGGCATGCAACATAGTAGTCATCACTTGTAAATGCTTTCTTTGGCATTCAGTTACCAAATCATTCTTAATTAATTTATTTATATTTTTAAACTTTGCATGGCACATTTTTTATGCTAGAGGAAAGACTTATCACTATTGGCTTTAGATAGAAAGCAAGAAACTTTTCCTAAAGGGATGTTTCCTGCAGATCCATCTTGTACATGTTCCCTTTCCCGGGGGCTCTAAGCAGGATATGCTCTTGAGGAATGAACACCTCGAGCTTGAGAATTATGCACTCATGCTCAGTAAAGAGCATGTTGTGTCTCTGATCACAAAATTGGGATACACTCAGAAGATTGTACCCAAACTCCTTCACAAAGTTTACCTTTTCAATGCTGAGCTTACCATTTATGACTATTCCCTTTCATGTAATGTAACCACTTGATTCTCCTCCAAAAGCAACTGGCCTCCATCAATTTTCTCAAAGTGTTGAAGCAAAGTGCCATTGCCTGTCATGTTCCTGGAACAGCCACTATCAATGATCTATATATTCCCTTTGGTCTTTAGCTATTTCTACGCATAAAGAGATGGTTAGTTACATTTGGAAACTCAAGCCTCATTGGTCTTTGGCTTGTTAAAGTAAACAAAAGATAATGCAATAGTAATTGATCCTATATGCAAGTTCTAAGGATCATTGGCTGTTGTTGATAAAGAACTTTCAGTCACATAGCCTTCTTCATCTTCCACACCATCTTTGGAAGACTAGACTTGACCTTCAACACTTCAAAAGTTTTGATAACTTCAGAAGTTTTGGAGACTAGACCTTCGTAAGCTTTTTGCATCCACTGCAGCAGACTTTAGTACTTCGAAAGCATTCCTTTCTTCAGAGACCAAAATTTTCTCGAAGGTAAGTTTTCACTTATCTTCTTCTTCACTTCGGAGCTTCCAAAAGGAAGAGTTTTTCCTTCCAAAACTATTTTCTTCTTCTTCTTCTTAGAAGTTTTCTTTTTGTTCATGTGGATAGTACTTTTAGGATTGTAGATGCAATCCTTGGCAAAGTGAGAAGTACTACCACATATGATGCATTCAGTTGGCATACTTCTGAGAATCTTCTTTTGAATGGGAGACTGAGCTTGATCACTTTCCACTTCCTTCTCCATCTTCACAGATGATGGAGCAGGCTTCTTGGGATGAGGCTTACTCTTGGAACTTGATGGTTTAGGCTGTGTAGCAGTGGTGCACATTTAATCAATCTTCTTCTCTTGACCAGGATGATTTGGACATGAACTAGAACTCCTGGTACTACATTCCATAGTTGAGTCTTTAGTTTTTACCAATTCAAATCCAGCAGAAATGAAAACTTACTTTTGCTTGGAGTTGAAGGTGGCCTTGATCTCTTGGGCTTCTTTGACTTTCTTTTGGCTTCCCTGATCAAGTTTTTCCTTGCAGACTTGGTCATCCTTGGTTCTTTCTTCTCTCTAGGAGAATAGTGTACCTTCTTAGGATAACCCTTGTCACTCACCTTAGGTTCGTCCTTCACTATCTCCTCTTCATCTTAATCCTTCTTTTGGATAGGATCAATAGAAGGCAGCTTATCTTTACAAGTTCCACACCTTGGAGATCTAATAGATATTAGTGTGTATGGAGGAGCTATCTCACTTGATCCTAGTCCCTGCCTATTTTGGTATTAAACTTTTGCATACAAAGATGAGGATATTATGTTGTTGAAGGTTCCTTCTTCAAGAACACATTTTCTGCCTTAGCTTTGCAAATCACAAGCTCTGCATGGCATTCAGTTAACTTGGTAATGAGATCTTTTATTTGAGTCCTGTAGTTTGTGTGCTCATGCTTAAGAATTGAAATGGTTTTCTCTAAATCTTCTATTGTAAGTTTAAAGTCATTTTCAGCTCTTTTAAAGTTAGCCTTTAAAATATTTAAGAACTCAAGGTCAGATCTCACTTCCAAGTTGTAGGACCTGTACATCTTAACTTTAGCAAAACATTCAGGAGTACAAAGATGTTCTAATACCTTCGCTTCTTTATGATTAGCCATCAGTTCTTGGTTTGGAGAAGCATCTTCTACCTGAAAGCTCCAGTCAAAGCCTTCTTCTTCAACAGCAATAGCAGCATGTTATTTTGGTTGGCTTGGCTTCTCAGTTCTTGGAGCTGCATCAGTGTAGTTTGGTCTGGATTGTGCTTGGGAACCATTTATTCTTGGTGTCTTGCACTCTCTAGCAAAGTGTCCTATTTGGTTACAGTTGTAACACTTCACTTTGCTTTTGTCCTGTTTGAACTTTCCACTGGCCACATTGCTGGGAAACTTTCTTCATGTCCTCTTGTAGAACTTCTTGGCTCTGTGAGTGAGAAGTTCCATCTGTTGGACTATCTCCATGTACTCCAGATCATCTGGATGGATGCAGTTTAAGTCTTCAAGAGTGAAAAGAAAGTTTCCATAACTTTCATTAGCAGACACAAAGGCTTGAGCAGAGCTTGTCACTTGGAATGGGCTTTCTTAGATGTAGCTCTTCCTTGGTGTCTAAGAGAAGGTGATGAAAGGATCCTTTTGTGAGTTTTTAGGGAAGCAGATAAGATGATGTTGTGGTTCTATGGTGTCCCTTTCAACCACATGAAGGGTTGAACTTTGCTGATTGTTGGAAGAGCTGCTTGATGGATTTTGCAAGTTCATCTCCATCTGGTAACCACTAAGGATACCATACAGCTCTGTGAGAGTAAGAGTAGAGAGGTTCTCAGTTCTCTTGATGGCCATACAGTAGTAAGTCTATTGTTTAGGAAGAGAGAACATGAACTTCCTAACTATGTCTTTATTCTCAAGTTTTACTCCAACATCCATTAGAGTATCCACAATCTTAACATACCTGAAGTATTGTTGAGTCATGGTTTCACCTGTCTTGTAGGTGAAGTTTTCAAACTACTACTTCATTATGTCTTTCTTGTTCTCCTTGGCTTCCTCAGACCCCTCATACATGAGCTTCAGTGCATCCCAGAGATGCTTATCAATATTGCACTTCTTGAAGCCTCTGTATATGGAGTTAGGAAGAGCAGTTTAAAGAGCGGTCATGGCTTTCTGATCTACATCAATTTTCTTCCAGTCTTCTTTGAAGTAGTCAGCTATTTCGTTTGGTGTCATCCCACTTCTAGTAGTGGCTGAAGAGGTGCTTGGGATATGAGATCCTTCAACAACAGATCTCCATATCATGCTGTCTTGAGACTTGATGAACCCTTCCATACGTTGGCACCAAGTATCAAAGTCATCAGGAGTGATCAGTGGAGACTTTCTTATAGTATCAGTTTCCATATCAGCCTTAGAAAGAGCTGCCATTTGAGTTGATTAGTGTTTTGTGAAACTAAAGTGATCTAAGATGGTGAGATCTTACAATCAAGAGCCTAAAATGCTCTGATGCCAATTGCAAGACCGTTGAAGAGTGGTCAATGCAACAGTGTCACAAGATGAAGAGATTTAAAACACTTAGCAGATCAAATAGGGAACCGGTTAGCATGAAAGAATGAACACAAGTAACAAGAACAATAAACAAGAACACTCAAATATGGTTTTCAAGAATGATGTATATTTCTCTCAAGTTCTTACAAGTATTACAAAGTTTATCCTAGAATACAAGTACTTGGGACACTTTATACTACATCCTACAGCCAGCCATACTTTGAAGGCCCAGCTGGAAACACTAATCTAGACAACAAGATCAATGTAGAGTGAAAAGGCAGATTGCCTTTTGACTAGTGACTATGACATGCCATAGCTCACATCCTAATATATTACAAAAAGGATAAAAGTACATAGTTGCAAAGTTACAGACAAAAGACCTTAATCTACAGTTGACAAAAGCATGGACTTTTCACTAACTCATATAACTTGGTGAGTCATCAGAAGTGGAAGCAAAAAGTGGTTTAGCTTTTGTCAAAAGGTGATTCAGAGAACGCATGTCTTCTCTGTCTTTGGAAGAAAGCAGTCTTTGGCTTCGGAAGACTTTGTCCTTGAAGCTTCGGAAGACTTCATCTTTAGCTTCAGAAGATATGGTCTTTTGGCTTCGAAAGATTTGATACTTACCATAATTCACTTAGTTATATCAAATCTTCTGAAGTAACTTCCTTGAACTTCACATGTGCATACAGAGAGCTCTTTGGTTGATCTTTGGTTGCATCAGCCTTTAAGTGTATTCCTTACACCGTGTTCATCATTCCGGTGACCATTAACCCATATCTAAGGTTGAATGATGAATAAGGTGAGCTATCCTTTATCAAAGAGGTAGTAAATGGATCATTCTAGCTGATGGGCTATGAGAGTGACTTCTCAGTCAAGACCTTTAGGAAAGGAAAGCCCACCTTTCAATGGAAATACTACCTCCATGTCGTCATCCACTCATTATCCAACAAGCATGGAGGATGGGACCAAGTTCCTGAAGACATTTCCTATATAGTCCATGGAATGGGTCAAGGGATCAAGTTCATGTATTCACAACTTGTGTATACAAATTTACTTACTAACTTAGATTCCCTTGATTGTTAAATGTTTTCTTGATATGTACAACATATTCTCAACTATGAACTAGGCTTATAGTTGAGGGGAACGAGTAATGTTCTAAAATTTGGACAAACGAAGCCCGACATCTTTAAGATAATAAGGAAAGTCACTGTTTGTTTTTCCGGGGTAGAAACAGCCCTTGTCCCAAAAATGTTAGAGAAACCTACTCAAGGTGACAACTTGGCAATCCCAATCAATATTGAACCCACACCTTCTTCATCTTCAGCACCCCTACAGCCTCAAATCACCATCACCTACAAAAGAAAATCCAAACAAACCCCTGCCCAGTCTATTCAGATTGAGCATGCCCCCATATACTCACCCATGTAGGAGCAAGTGGAACCAAGAGCTGCCACTTCTCCTGAGGAGCAGACCAATCCCATTCCTTCTATTATATGTGCTGAGGTTCCTCATGCTTAGCCTGATGAGCTCACAACCCCAGCCTCAAGCCTTCATCCTGAGCCTCAAAACTCAGATGAACAACCTTTAGGGGAAAGGTACCATCCCCAGCCGTTACATCTTAACCAACTAATCCCTAACTTAGAATTCTATGATAATGAGGATATGGGATTCAGTGAGTACTATGAGTCTCTCTTCTTCTCACCTACTCAAGGAGAGATGAGTGCTCTTGTAACTCCCATGTCTAACCCATATCATCCACCTACTACTGAGGTGGATCTCTCTAAACAAGTTCAAGAGGTCCATATGAAGAGGCTCTCACTTCTACAAGTAATTACATTATCATGACCTCAACCATGACAACCCAGCTCCTTGACACTTCTTATGAAGTTGTCATCGAGCAGGGGAAATCTAGAGACCAGGACCAAATATCTGGTGGTGAGAGGGAGAACTTTAGGTATGTCCTCTCATCCCTCTATGATTCTTCGGATAAAGATGAGTGGAGCATGAAACAAAAGGTGCAAAAATTAATGGATACATGCACATATCTTGATGAAATCAACCTTTCTGTGTGAATAAATGTTTACTGTTGAGTATGAACAACAAGAACAAAGACTGGTTGATTTCTCCCAAGGATCTTTTCTAATCTCTCAATCAACAAACATGAACCATGGTACGGAAACCCATAATAAATGCTATGAAATCAGTGTGTGTGAGTGATTGTGTGTTTTGTATGTTAGAATTGCAAGAACTAATAATAACTACTTGATTGATTGATTGTTCAAAAGCTTACAAAGGATTAGGATAGTATACTAATTATAGCCTATACAAAGAGCTATATACAATTACTAAACTACCCTTATGTAAATGAAATTTACATAAAACATCCCAAGTCTAAGTCGTCCGCTGTGGATGATAGACTGTCCACTGTGGAAGCTAAGTCGTCCACTGTGGATGTTGAATAAGCTATCCACTGTGTCTGGATACTGTCCGCTGTGTCTGGATGTTGTCCGCTATGAACACTTGTATGTTTGTCTTGTTAGCTGTCCGCTGTGGAGTGTTCATCTGCTGTGGATTAAACAACCGCTTTGGACTGTTCATTAGTTGTAGACGTTTGTTCATCCGCTGTATGTTTTGTTCATCCGCTCTAGACACTTGGACTTGTTCTTCATCCGCTGCTTGGACTTGGTCATCCGCTGTGGACATATCTTCATCCGCTGCCGACACTTAAGCAAAAATTCCTTTTATCTACAAACCTAAAAAAGAAATTTAATCTATATTAGTGTATGATATGATTGTTAAAGATACTAATGTGTTAGTTAATGATTTTTTGAATGTTAGAACACATTATGTTTGATTATGTTTGATTATGGCAAGCATCATCCTTTAAAGCATTAATCCATTAATGCACTTGTTGAGTCCAACAATACTCTCCCTAAGGATGATGTTGCCATCGTTTTAACGTTTGCTTGTTAATGTTTTGTTTGTTAGTAAAATGTGTGTGTGTTTGTTTTTGTTAATGAAATGATTGTAATGATTGTGTGTTATACTTAAACTGTTTGATTGTATGTTTATGTTATGTATGATTGATTGTTATCATGTATGATTGCATGATTACTTGTATGATTGCTTGTTACAGTTGCTGCATGATTAATTGTTACTATCTGTTTTGTATGCTTGAATGTTTGTTTGTTATCATGTATGATTGAGTGTTTTGTCTATTTTGTATGCTTGAATGTTTGTTTGTTATTGTCTATTTGTTTGTTAAAAACCTCTATGAATGAGAAGGACCAACTTCTTCTGCATGCTTCTGCACTTCTTCTGTTGCCTTGAGAGATTCTTCAACATCTTGTTTTGTGGCTTGGTCTTTCACTTCTTCTTTTACTTGTTTAGCCAGAGGATTGATCTTCAAAGCATTAAGGCAGTTCACTATGTGTTTAGTAAAGTACTGAACTGCATTCTTCTGATCATCATACTTATACTTGATTGGTAGATGTACTAGCTGTTCCAAAGTAGACTGATCCAAGCTTTGTACATCAATGTTGCTGACCAGTGTGGTCACAACATGCGTTCCCTTCAAGATCTCCAAATTGTTGTTCTCAGAAATACTCATGCCTGTTATTTCTTCAATGTGTGTTAGGGGTTGTTGTTTGGTTTCTAATCTTTGTTTGAGAACTACATTCATATAAACATTCCCTAATATCCTAAGCATATGAATGAAATAGCAGCAATCTCCTTTGCATAGCACATCTTCAATTGATGGAAAGGTCTTTGTTTTCAAAAATGAGACATAAGAGGGATGAAGGAGTTTGATTTCAATAGGATCAAATAACCTTATGTCTGGTGCTTGTTTTCCCTCAAGTTTTCTTTCCAGTATCACCTCAAAATGAGTTTCATCATAATACCATTTTGTGATTGAGTAGTTGTACTGGTTACCATCAATTTTCTTCATAATCAGCTTTAAATCAGATGGCCTCAAAGGGTAACCAACCCTTTCTAACAATTATGTATCAATCTCAGAGGGTTGTTCTTCACTTGTCTATTTCCTGTTACTAGCTGCTTGTTGTTCTCTTATGAGCTTTGCAATGTGAAGCTTGTCTTCTTTATCAACTTTAGCTTTCAGCTCATTATGATGTTTATGCATGTAAGATCTCAGAATATGAAAGAATTCTGCTCCCCTTGAATTGTTTGTATGATTGACCATTCTTAGTTGCAGTAGGTCTAATCTATCTTCATAGCTTAGGGATCCCAGTTGGGAGATGTATGATAGATACTGAACAAGTCCAGATACCCTCGTCATTAGCACAGCATCCCAGATTTCATCATATTTCCAAGCCACTATTTTACTTTCATTGGCTTTTGTAGTGAGAGTGATTCTATCATAGAGCTTTACAAAATTGGTTTTCTCATTTATCATCTCTCTTACTTCAATGCTATCAGGCCATAACCTGTGCGGCATAAACTGTCTGGGTTCCTCAATTGGATGGAGCTTTGGAGGAGCTTGATGATATGTAGATAGAGAAGAAGCAGGATGAGGTTTAAAAACTTTTGGTTTTAGAGCATTTGTAAGCATGTTTTTATTGATCTCTCTTGCCATATCTTTCATCTGAGATAGAGATCTTCCTGCATATGACTTGTAGGGAACTCATGTATGACTCAACCAGCTTTTAACCTGGGAGTAGGTCATCTTCTCTATCTAAGGATCCTTTGGTAAGTTCTTTTGTAACTCCTGTTGATCCTTGATTTCTTTGTACCTCCTGTATGTTTGCTCTTCTTCATTCTTCATGACTTCTTCGAAGTCTTTGAGCAAGTCTTTAACCTTAGTGAGGTTAAGTTGCACAAAAGTGTCATAAGGAAATCCTCTGGTTACTAACTCAATTCCTATTAATGTTTCTGGATCATCAGGGAAGAGTTCTTGTATGCTTTGAATGTTTTCATCATCATCTCTTTCATCTTTTTCATCATCTGAATCAGTTAAGATAATGATTGATTGCTGATCAAGATTCTGATCTATCTCTCCTTCTTCAAGATGACTTGTTTGTTTGGATGCTTCATTAACTGGTTATGTTTTAACTTTCAAGAGCTAGAAGGGGATTCAGGTTCATCAACCTCTTTAACAGTTTTCTTCCCCTTTATTAAGGATGCCAAGTACATCCTTTTGCTTTTTCATTCATAATTTTTCATTTGAGGTTGAGAAGTTGAGGCTTGAATATTTGATTATTCAACTTGCACATTTGCAGTCTCAGCAAACTGCTTAATCAATTCCTTTTGTTTATCTGTTAAGGGATTGTAAAGCGTAATGCATGTTTCTGTTGGGTGTGGGTCAGGAGAGTGAAAATCTTGCCTTAAGATTAGTGAATAGTGAATATTCTCAAAAGGATTAACTTCACTGAATAGTTGATCCATAGAATAGGATTCTTCTGGAATGATAAGTGCAAGTTTTTTTTTTGTTCTTGTGGACTTGATGCTACTTCAGCCACATTTTGATCTTCAAAGTCATCACTCAGGTCTCGTTCTTCTGAACGTTCTTCTGAATGTTCTTCTTCATTTAGTTAAATGTCTTTCAAATCAAGCTCTCTGTTTAATCTTTGAATTTCTTCATTCTGAGCTTCAATAATTCTTTTAAGCTCATCAATTTCAGCATCTTTAGCATCTGTTTGTTCAGTTAAGTAGGCAATGTCTAATCTTGCACTACTGAGGTCATGATCTTTTTCCTTCACCTCTTCTTTTGATTGTTTAAGTTGTTTTTCCAAAAACTAAACAATCAACTTATAGGATGTTTGATTTGCTGAGAGCTTTTCTATCTTTTTGTCTTTGCTTTTGAGCTTATCTTTTAACTTCTTAGCTCTTTTGTTTGATCATTCAATCAGCTTATTGTATTCAGTGAATAAGAACACTTTAGAATACTCGATTTCTTCCTCAGTGGGAATATCACTGCCCTGATCATCACCTTCAGTAGGTACTACAGTGATTTGTTGATCATGAATAGGTTCTTGTACTTTGGATGTGCCAACTTCTTCTTGCTCAGTTGATTGTTGTTCCAAAGAAGCATCAATGTCTCTCAGAAAAAGATGATAATGATTGTTGGTCAGTGAAGGTTGGGCTTTGAGGTGGTGATGGCACATGATGCTCAAACTAAAATTGCTCATGTTCTTGTGCTTCTTGAATGATTGGTTCTGGTGAGTGTGCTATTGGATCTTGATGTTGAATGATTGGTTCAACTTCAGGAGCATCTTGTTCCTCTTGTATGATAGGGGCTGGTTGTATGATTTGATGTTGGTGAATCATATTTTGGAACTCCATGTGTGGATCACCTTGACCAGTATTCTTAAAAATACATCAGGTACTGCAAGATCATAGTCCATCATATGAGGTGGAACAGGAACCTCATCTCCATGATATAGGCTGGACTTGATTCTGTTAAACACATGTTCATTGAAATGAACAGGATGGAAGATTGCTCCTTCTCTAGGAATGTTTGGTAAAAGATCATTAATGATCATTTGAAGGAATCTTGGAAACATCTGAAATTTGTTCCTGACCTCTGTTAAGTTGTATACCATCCCATTCAATACTTGTGCAGCAAAGTTGAATGGTCTTCTGGCTATAATGCTTGCTATGGCAGAAGAGCTTCTTAATGAAATGGCATCCCAGCCAGTCTTTCTGTTTGTCATTGTCTTTTGGTATGTATGTATGAGGAATCTAAATTAGGCACACATATATGACTTCTTGATCAGTTTCCTGTCAATGGTTCTTGTATAACTAATCTGCCTGAAAACATGTAAAACATAGTTTTCATCAAACTCAACTGGACCTTGACTATCTTCTTTACCCAACTGAAGTACTCTTCTGATTACTTCTTCAAAGATAGTAATCTGATGATTATGAACTGAGGAGACAACTACTTGTTGATCATTGACTTGTTCCAAGTGTGCATGAGTCCAAAACTAGACAATATGATCCTCATAAATGTCTGGTCTAGCAGTCACTGCATGAACTAGCCTTGTTTGCCTGATAGCATGGATCATGTCTCTATAGTTCTCTGCCTTAGGTGAATTAGCATTGAGAAATGCACATATGTTGTGATCCCTGACAAAAATTAAGTTTGCCATATCTGCAATATAAAGAAGAGTATGTTAGTAACTTGTATAAGATGAATGTATGATGTTTGAATGGATGAAATGTTGATCAAGTGTTCATTGACTTATTTTGATTGATATAAAATGATAAATGTTGTATGTTCAACACTTGTGATTTGTTTAAAATGTATGTTTGATTGGTATTAATAACTAATTCGGTTTGACTTAACAAAAGTCAACAGTTTGGTCAATTTTGATCATAAAAATCTTGTTTGATTTAATTTGTTTTGATCCAAATTGTTTTGCATTGTGTTTGTTTTATAAAAAAAAGTTATTTTGTTCAATATTTACAACAATTTCACTTCATAACAACTTATTCATGAATATCAGTTTGACTTTTTAAAGTCAAAATGACCATTTAATGCACATTGAATGAATGCATATGCATGAATTCCATGCCAAATTAACTGTCTTTACTTGTTTGTTATTGTATTATGAAAATTTTTGCCAAGTTATAACAAGATTTAAGCAGTTTTGAACATTTTTAAAGATCAGACATTAGGTTTTGTGTGATTTTGGCAAGAACATCATGATTGTTCATGAACCCGATGAACACTTAATCAAATTACATCAAAACAACAGTTTTAATACATTCGAATAAGGTCATATAACACTAATTCAGTGTTTGATTTGGTTACAAACATCAAATGATTCATGTTTGATTTTGGTTCAAAGTTCGACTTTGTCGAACAATGTTTGAATCTGAATCAACAATCATGATCTTTTAATGGATGATTGATGTTTAAAATCATGTTTTTATACCTTTTTGATTGTGAATCAGATGAAAAATCAAACTGATTTTAGGTTTTCAATTGAACAGGGTTTAAGGGTTTTTGCACTGTGTGTAACGTTTAAATTTTTAATTTTCTCTCTCCCACTCGTGATGAGAGAAAAATGTACAAGTGTTGTGTTTATATACAGCGGACCAAATGACTATCCCCTGTAGGTACAGTGTGTCTGTACGCTGTGTGAATAGTACCTTAAAATATTCAATTTTAAGTCATGCACTGTGAATTACACAAACGCTGTGTGAACAGTGCATCCGCTGTACAATTTTATATTGTACACTATGGACCCCTTGTATGTTGTACTGTGTTCACAGCGGATGGGCATTTGTACATACGCTGTGCACACTTGTGTGAAAAATTTTTAATTGATGACTAAAAAGTCATACGCAGTGGTTGACCATAGTTTTCAAAGCAAATGAACATTTGTTCATGCGCTGTGGACACATTGAAAAAATTATTTGGTTGTTTACAGTGGATGAACACTTGTTCATGCGTTGTGGATCCTTGAAAATTGTTTGTTTGTTCACAGTGGATAAACATTTGTTCATGCCCTGTGAACACTTGAATGATTTGTTTGATTGTTTACAGCGTATGATTACGTGTGTGCATATGTTGTATACACTTTCACTGTTTCTACAACGTATGACTAATGTAAGTCATGTGCTGTGAAATGGCACTGTATTCACAGCGAATGTCTTGTCAATATCATGCGCTGTGAACACTTGTATGTTCATAAGTGCATAGCAGATGTTTGTTTGTTTTGTCTGATATATACACTTAGTGTATTTTGCATGTTATGATGGTTACTGTATCTACAGCAGATGTATGTTTGTGTGTCCGCTGTGCCAACAGTTTTCAAAAATTTCATATTTTTGTTTGTTTTGAACTAATGTCTTCCGAAGCATTTGTTTGATAAAATTTACTTCCGAAAGAGCATTTGTTTGATGAAACTTGTTTAAATCAAAATGTTTGTTTAAATCTTTGATTTAAATTATATGTTAAAATGCTAAAATGTTAACATAATCAATATATGGATGTTAAGATATTACTCACAAGGAATATTGTGCAATAGTATACATATGTATGTGAGTCAAACTGCTGTGTTTAGGTGCTAGCTTGACTTGGTTTTATTTAAAACTCAAAATTTAGAAAATTTCAAATTTTAAAATGTATGAATGTGCATAATTCTGCTACCTTTGATATTTCCATGTTCAATTACTCACCTTAAATTTTTGCATAATTATAAAAATCTTTTATAAAAATGACAAAAAATTATATGTGTTTGAGTGGAAATTATCAAAGTCTAAATTTATTTCTTGTTTGTCAAACACTTAGTAAGATCATATTGAATCTTACTAACAAATGAATGTGTTGCTTGGTTGAATCATGAATCAATGTCACATACCATGAGATCATACTAGTCTAAAATTCTCACTGAGTGGTTTGAATGTTTTTAAGAATAGACATAGACTAATACAATGTTGATTGCAGATATTGGATCCACCTAAACTCATGCATGGTATTAATGATTGATTGAAACATTGAGTAATTATCATGTTTTGAGTTGATAGATATGAGTTGTATGTACCCCACATCTGATTGTATGTTTGGTATAACCCTCCTCAAGATATGCTAGAAAGCACTTTCAATACTTAAGACCTAGCTACTTAGGATTATAAATGCTTAATTTGATCCATGATGTTTGATCCTCATTGGGATTATTTTTCACTTCACTTTTGAAGGTGTTCCTCTTTGGGATTCTTTTGTCATTCACAAGGAATGTAGTCTTAAAGACTTTATTGATTGTTCATCCATAATGGATGTGTTCCTCATTGGGAATCATTTTGGATTATTATATAGGTCATTCAGGTCTGTTCTTAGCATAACAAAGAATGCCTTGGTGTACTCCAGGTCTATAAAAATCATAACAAAGGAGACACTTAAATGATTGAGCAATTTATAAGCTGATTCATTTGGTGTATTGTAGTTACTTTACAAGCAACCTATGTTGGATACATTAATACTCACCATAAACCAAGATGTGTTGTTTGACCACACAATCATGAGAATTTAGTGCTTCATTGTTGTATGTGTTGTTAGATGTCCCATGCTGAGCCTATCCACATATCAAACAAAATACAATCAGTCTTTATTAGTGAAAAAGACTCAAGTGCAGAATAAGCCAGAGTACTATCATTTCTCATGACTGGTATGTATGATTCAATGTGTTTAAAAATAAAGTGTTTATTTGATATCTTGATTTTGAAAGATACATGTTTGATGTTAAACTTGGACTTAGACAAAATCAAGCTTGTTTGTTTTAATGTTTTGAAAAACATTACTTGTTTGATTCATAGTTGATCATACCAAGTGACTAAACCAAAAATTCAAATCTTGTTGAATCAAATGGTTTTGTAAATAGGTCAGCCAATTGATTGTCTGTATGGACTTTGATCAACTTGATCAGACCTTTTTCTTAGCAATCTCTCAGAAAGTGATATTTGATTTCTATGTGTTTTGTTTTTGAATGTTGAACAGGATTGTCAGTGATAAACATGGCAGCAGAGATATTAATGTGTATGGGTGTTTGAAGAAAATTAAAGCCATAGTCAAGCATTTGGTTTTGAATCCAAAGCACTTGAGAACAGTATGCAGAAGCAGCTATATATTCTGCTTCAGCCGTTGACACAGAGACATTTGTTTCTTTCTTGCACTGCCATGAGATCAGTCTTGATCCAAGAAATTGACAACCTCCTATTGTAGATTTTCTATTTTGATTGCATCCACCATAATCACTATTGTGTATGCAGATAAAGAGAAATCTCCATCATTTGGATACCACAAACCAAGTGCTAATTGGCCTTTTAGATATCTAAAGATTCTCTTTACTGCATTGATGTGTGAGGCTTTTGGATCTGCTTGGTATCTTGCACACATGCAAACTGCATACATGATGTCTGGTCTGCTTGTTGTTAGGTACATCAAGGAACCTATCATGGATCTATACAGTATTTGGTCCACTAATTTTCCTTCTGGATAGGGTCCAAACTTTAATCCAGTTGTAAATGGTGTTTTGCTTGATGTGCAATCAGACATATTATATTTCTTTAATATCTGATTCACATACTTGCTTTGGTTGATGAAAATTCCTTCAGCTGTTTGTTGAACTTGTAGACCAAGGAAGAATGTAAGTTCTCCCATTGAGCTCATTTGGAATTTTGATTGCATAAGAGTTTTAAAATCTTTGCAAAGTTGTGTGTTTGTGGAGCCAAAGATTATGTCATCCACATAGACTTGAACCACTAACAAGTCTTGTTCTTTTCATTTCAAGAACAATGTTTGATCTATTTTCCTTCTGCAGTAAAAACTAAGATAAAGTTTAATACCACCTCCTAGGTGCTTAATGAAGACCATACAGAGCCTTATCTAACTTGTAGACTCTGTGAGGGAATTCTTGATCTTCAAACCCTGGTGGTTGAGCAACATATACCTCTTCATCTATCTTACCATAGAGGAATGCACATTTGACATCCATTTGGTAGATAGTGAATTTTTTGGATGAGGCATATGCAAGGAAAACTCGGATGGCTTCTAGTCTTGCTACAGGAGCAAAGACATCATCATAGTCAATGCCTTCCTCTTGAGTATATCCTTGGGCGATCAACCTTGCCTTATTTCTTATGACAATCCCTCTATCATCTGCTTTGTTTCGGAAGAGCCACCTTATGCCAATGGCATATTGACCTTCAGGTAGATCGACCAGCTTCCATGCCTCTTGCTTTCTGAATTGCTATAATTCCTCTTGCATGGCTTCTATCCAATTGTTGTCTTTGAGTGCTTTATTGATGTTTTTGGGTATAGTGAGGGATAAGAAGCATGAGTACAGGCAAATGTTTGTTGTGTCAGATTGACTTCAAGTCAATCTGGTATTGAGGTCACCAATGATGTTTTCTAGTGGATGGTCTTTGTGAACTCTAGTTGTTGTAATCTAATCAACAGGAATAAGTGAATCAAGATTAGAGATTGTTTGCTCGTCTGTTGATGGATGGGCATGGGTATTTGTGGTTGTTTGTTTATCTGGTTATGAGGGATCACTGAATGTTTGAGGAGAATCATGGAAGAAATCTAAGATTTCATCTCCATGATATGTATCAGGTAATGAATGGTAATCATCATCTTCTTTAGCATTGGTTGGTTATTGTGTCTTTGGTTGGTTGTGTGGTTGTGGTTGGATGGTCACTGGAGTTGATGATGAAGATGGTGAGTTTGATGATATTTCTCTGGAAGTGTTTGTTTGTTCTGGAGGAGTTGTAACTATTGTACTCGAAGGAGATATGTTTGTTTTCCTTGGAGGATCAGCAGTTAAAGGAACGTCTATGGTTGTTGGTGGAACCATTGGATACTCATTGTTATCCTTGGTACCTGAAACATCAAAATAAGATGTGTCAAATGATTTTGTTAATGCATTAATATCAAACAACCAGTGTGATCCAATGACTTTCTAAGTGAAAGAGTGTTCATTAAAAACAACATCTGTTGTTTCTTCCACTATGTTCAGTCTTGGATTGTATACTCGGTAAGCTTTTGAGCTTCCAGAGTATCCAACAAAAAATCCATCATCTGCTTTTGGAGCAAACTTAGATTATTGTTCTCTGGTGTTTAATATTGAAACAGAACATCCAAAGGCCTTAAGAAATCCTATGAATTGTTTTCTTTTAAACATTAATTCATAAGGTGTTTTGGAATGTTCTTTGATGATTAATGTTCTGTTTTGTATGTAGCAAGCTGTATTGATTGCTTCAGCCCAAAAGGTTATGGGCAATAGAGAGTCAGCTAGCATTGATCTGACTGCTTCTATCAATGTTCTGTTCCTTCTTTCAGCTACTCTATTTTGATGAGGGGTTCTTACTGCACTGAATTAATGAATGATTCCTTTCTCTGCATAAAAAGAAGAAATGTAGTCATTCTTAAATTTAGTACCATTATCACTTCTTAAAGACTTAACTTTAAGATCTAATTGATTCTCAATCTTAGTGATAAATGATTTGATGATTTCTACTATTTCTGACTTGTGTAGTAGAAAGAAAACTCAGGTGAATCTGGAGTAATCACCTACTATAACAAGACAGTATTGCTTCTTTCCTATGCTTAGGATGTTTGTTGGGCCAAATAGGTCCATGTGAAGCAATTTGAGTGGTGCGTTGTTAGAGTTTACCAATTTGGACTTGTGAGACACTCTATGTTGTTTGCCTTTCAGACATGCAGTGCAGTGCTCTGTACAGAAAAATTCCTTTTATGGTAAACCTATTACTAGATCACCTTTTACAAGTTGGTTCATTCTGTTATAGTTAGAGTGTCCCAATCGTCTATGCCATAATTGGGAAACATCTTCTGATGCTTTTGATAGTAAACATGTTTCAGGGGTTGATTTTAAAATATTGTTCATATCAACAATGTATGTGTTGTTATGACATGATGTTTTCAAAAGGATACAGTCTTCTGGTATTTGAAAACCCGTATTGAGTATGTAGCAATTGTTGGAGTCAAATAAGGTTCCATATCCTTTGTCGTAGATTTGGGATACGCTTAGAAGATTAAACTGGAGGTTAGAACATTAGTTGACATTCTCAAAGCGAATTAACCCATTTGAAACTGTCCCTTCACCGGTAATCTTTCCACCTGTCTTGTCTCCTCTAAAGGCTACATTTCCTCCATGTTTGCTTTTAAAATCCCGAAGGAGGGAACAATTGCTAGTCATATGTCGGGAGCATCCACTGTCAACATAGCGGTTGTTAGCAGGCCTTCTTTGATGTCCCTACAAAAGAAAAGAAATTAATTATTTGGTGCAACCTAAGCCATGATGGTCTTGGGTTTTTCGTCTTTCCCTACAACACAAATTTCTTCAAGAATGGCATTGTCTGCTGGTTTAGGAATTCTAGGTACACTAGTTTTCCTTTGATTGTTCTTTGCTCTATCAGGAGAAGTACTTTGAGCTCTTCTCCTTTGAGAGCCAATATCTGGTGATTGCCTATTTTGAGACTTATGTCTCCCTATTGGTTGTTTAAAGTTGTCATAAAATGTTTTGTCATTGTTTAAAACAACTTTTTGATGAGGAGTTTGTCTTGGGACTCCTCCCTTGTTCTTATTTCGAACAACTGTTTGTTTCTCAGTTGATTTCTCAACTTGAGCCTGTTTGTTTTGCTTTGTATTTCTTATTAAAAAAGCAATTTCCTGTGCTGTGATTGTTTCTTTCACAAATTGAACAATAGTTGTGAAAATGGCATGTTTTAGTACTGTGATTATTCATACGACAGTACTTGTAGTATTTACCATACTTGCATTTTTCGGTGGTGTGTGTATATTGATCACACCACTCACAATGTGGTAAATCTACTTTCGTTTGTTTGGTAGTAACTTTTGTTTTTAAGTTGATTTTAAAGGTAAATCAAAAGTTACTGTTGGCTATTTTTACTGAATAGGGGCTTTGCCTTTTCCTTTATTTGTTTGCTTGGGAGAGGTAGTGGAAGTTACAGCTTTCCTTCCACTAGAGCAGATATCAAACCCTTTAGTCTGCTTTTTGTGTTTTGTTGGTACTTCAGCCACACTTGAAACATTTTGAGTTTCAGTAATTGGTTGAGTTGGCTCATCATCCAATAAATCATCCTCATCGTCATCTGTTGTTTGGTCATCAAATTCATTGTTCTCTCCTTGATAAAAGTTAGTTGGTTTGATTTGTTATGGTGCTGAACTTTTAACAAGTTTTATGAAAGGTGATTTTGATGTTGATGGTGACATTAATGATGATGATGATGATTGTTTGGAATCATCAGTCTTTTCATGTATGTCAAGTAACTCACCTTGGTTGTTGGTCTAAGTCATTTTGTAATGAAGTATTTTCGTTGCATATTGTTTATGTTCTGATTTTAAGCTTTCATTCAAAATGTTAGTTTTAATAACTTTCTTCTAAAGTTAGTCTGCATGCTCTCTATATCTGTTGACTTCATCAACACATGCTTGTGTGCAGAGGTTTTCCCTTACCTCTTTCGGGATTTCTGAAATTTTATCCTCAATATTTGCCATGAGGGCATGATCTAGAGATGGAATTTTAGCCTCATATAAGCTCCGGTCACATTCACCATCCTGTTTGATTATCATTGCAGAAGAATTAGGATGTTGATTTGGATTGTACTGTACGAATGCTAATTGGAGGTGGAACATGTCTGCTTGAGTGATAGATACTGGATGTTTGTGTTTGATTTGTGTTTCTGTCAACTCTTGGCTGCTGGCATTCTCTTGAAAAATGCCCATATAGTTGACAGTTGTAGCATCTCACTTTTGTTTTGTCAAAACCAATCTTGGTTTTCTTGTCCATACTCAACCCCCGATTTTTTTGCGAAAATCGTTGAGATCTGTAGGAAATCATAGCCATAGACCATTGAAGATCCATTTCTTCAACCATGTCTGGTGGGAGTTCATCAAAATCTTGTTGAATGATCTGTGATGGTGTTATACTTGCACCCAAAAAGGCTTCAAAGCTTGTTGAAAAGTCAGCATAAGCTGCCTTTTGCTCTTCACTTTGCAAGATAATAGTGAGAGCAACCATTGGCTTTTCAAGTCTATGAGTGTTGTGGGTCTGAGTCTACGGCTGTTTGTTTGAGTCGGAGATATGTGGAAGCCTTTTGCTTTGAGGTGTTACTTCATGTAAGGCATGCATACCAGTCTTTTTAGACTTCTGTTTGTTGATAGATGGTTCAGGTGCTGAGAAGAATGATGTATCACTAGAATCTAAAAATTCTTCATCTTCTTCTTCTTCGGTGCTTGTTAGAAAAGCACTGTCTATATGTTGTTGTTCTTTGAATTTGTAAGCCTTTACATGTCTGATGTGATTGTTATTTCTGGATTTTTCATCCATCTCTAGAGCTTCAACTTTGGCTACTAGTGAGTCAAGGGATAAGGCTTCCAAGTCTAGTGTTGCTTTCATCAATGACACTGACTGAGTCCAACTTTCAGGCAATGTGTGCAACATCTTTTTGTTGATTTCAACAGCTTCATATTTCAGTCCATACGCAATCATTTCATTTACTAACTGGACATATCTATGTAGTGGTTGTGGGATAGATTCTCCCTGAATATGATGGAAAGTTTCATATTGGGTCCTTAATTTTTATTTCTTGATTTCCCGTATTTCTTCTCTTCCTTCACACATTGTGTGAAGTACTTTCCACAATTCATGAGCTATTTTGAAATTTTCAACTCGAGTTAAAATTTCAAAAGGTAAAGTCATAGCAAGTATACTGTATGCCTTCACGTCTGTTTTGACTCTCTTGAGGTCATCACCAGCTACGTTTTTTAAGCTAACTGGCTTCTGTATGTTGTAATCAGGTCCAAGAGTCATAGGAATGAAGGGACCCTAGGTTATAGAAGTCCATAAATCAAGGTCTTGAAAAATTATCCGGTTTCTGAACATGATCTTCCACTGTTTGAAGTCTAACTTGTTCTTTAGTCTGGGTGGTTTTAGACCATTGTTTGTTCCTGAAATTTCATCAGCCATGTTTGTTTAATTTTAACCTAACGTTTTAATTACAATTTGTTTGATGATTTTAGCTAGATGAAAAAACTTGTTTAATCCTAAGGTCTCTATGATTTGTTTGTTGTTGATAAACCTTTTTTTAATTAGATTTACCAAATAAAAGGAAATTAATTAATTAATTAATTAAAGTCTAATGATGTGTCACTTTCAAGTCTCGGTGATGAGAAAGGAATATTCTGTAAAGGGAATGTTAATTTTTTAGTGATGTCAGTCAAACAAAATCAATACCCTAAAAATAGAAATTGTTTTTAGCAGTTACCTTTTTGGATCAAAAAGTAACTTTTCCAAAAATTTCAAAAAAAGATTATATTTCTTCTTTGATTTTCCTGATGAACCAACACAATCATCGTAGATTATGAAGTTTATGAATGATCAAAGCTAGGGTTTATTCTAGGGTTTTTGGTGGCGGCTACGCTGTTCTTCACAGAATCAACAATCGGTTTGTTGATTGAAGAACAAAAACCTGATTCAAGTGAGTTTTTCACATGAATATGATGATTTAAACACTTTGAACGATTCAAAATGTTCAAAACAATGTGTGTTTGATGAAAATTTGATGAAACATCACTCGAATGACTATTTTATCAAAAACAAAACCCTTAAACCGGTAAGGTTTTTCAGGTAATGAGATGATTTTGTTTTGAAAACAGTGTTTGAATGATAGAAATTGATAGAAAAATACCCGTGTATTGTTATATCAGAAAACCATTTAAATCTGATGAGGTTTTTTAGAGAGTTTTTGGTGATGAACACTTTTGAAACTCGTGTATGAATGCTGATTTGAGCTTTAAAACCACAGAAACTTCTTCAAAATGCATAAAAACAGATTAAGAAATCATTTTTTTAAGCATTTGATGAATGTTAAGAGTAGAAGAAGGTTGCTGTGATGTATTTTCAGCTCGAAAATGCATGGTTTGAAGCTAATGAACCATTGATATCATCTTGTTGATTGAGAGGATCGAAAATCAATGAATGATTTGAGCCAAAGCTCTGATACCACCTGATGAAATCAACCTTTCTGTGTGAATAAATGTTTGCTGTTGAATATGAACAACAAGAACAAACACCGGTTGATTTCTCCCAAGGATCTTTTCTAATCTCTCAATCAACAAACATGAACCATGGTGCGGGAACCCATGACAAATGCTATGAAATCAGTGTGTGAGTGATTGTGTGTTTTGTATGTTAGAATTGCAAGAAATAATAATGAGTGCTTGATTGATTGATTGTTCAAAAGCTTACAAAGGATTAGGGTAGTATGCTATTTATAGCCTATACAAAGAGTTATATACAATTACTAAACTACCCTTATGTAAATGAAAATTACATAAAAAATCCTAAGTCTAAGTCGTCCGCTGTGGATGATAGACTGTCCGCTGTGGAAGCTAAGTCGTCCAATGTGGATGTTGAATAAGCTATCCGTTGTGTTTGGATGCTGTCCGTTGTGTCTGGATGTTGTCCGCTGTGAACACTTGTATGTTTGTCTTGTTAGCTGTCCGCTATAGAGTGTTCATCCCCTGTGGATTGAACATCCGCTGTGGACTGTTCATCAGCTGTAGTCGTTTGTTCATCCGCTGTATGTTTTGTTCATCCGCTGTAGACACTTGGACTTGTTCTTCATCCGCTGCTTGGACTTGGTCATCCGCTGTGGACATATCTTCATCTGCTGCCGACACTTAAACAAAAATTCCTTTTATCTACAAACCTGAAAAAGAAATTTAAGCTATATTAGTGAATGATATGATTGTTAAAGATACTATTATGTTAGTTAATGATTGTTTAAATATTAGAACACATTATGTTTGATTATGGCAAGCATCATCCTTTAAAGCATTAATCCATTAATGCACTTGTTGAGTCCAACATATCTTGTTTCTAAGGTTAGTCACCTGGAATCTCAGGTGGCTACCTCACAAAGACAGGTGCTTAATCAGCAACTTGAGATCACTGATCTCAAGGGCAAGCTAGCTGAGAGGCCTGCCAGGAATGCTCAACCATGGCCACATGAACCTGTGGATGTGGCAGACCTAACCACTAGCTCACTGGTGCAAGTAATTGAAGCTTCCAAAATACGGGAGAAAGTCACCATAGTCATAGAGCATGGGAGCACTACGCAAAGTACAGAAATTGAAGATTCACCACCCTCACTTGCAAATGTCTAGACTTTATAACCTCCTCTAGCCCACATCAATATGGATGACATACTTCAATGCATATTTGAGGAGGGTGTTATACTAAAAGCCATGTCACCTCCATCCAATCCTACTGATAATCAAAAATAAGATGGGGTATGATAATGATAGAAGGGCCTTGGCTTTCTAGATTCCTAGGTCAATAAGAGATCTTCAATATCTACAACCAAGGTTTCTATGAAAGCTTCCCTCTAGTTACCCTGTAGCTTGTCAACCCAAGCCAAAACAGACAGGCTCATAGGTTAGCTGAAAGGATTTAGATGAGGGTGCATGAGGAGTTTAAAAGGAGAACAATATATAAACTAAGACTAGCAGAGAAAACAATTAGTCAACAGTTGGTGAAGGTGTCTCACAACCTCTCCCTGGCCAAAGCTCAAGTGTATAACACATTCAAGAAGGCCAAAGCTCTCTCCTCCCTAAGTCACACAGGCCAGTGCTTGACAAAGGAAAGAAAGCAATGATTTAAAAGGAGATTTGGTGTAACACCCCAACCTTAACGGCGGAAACGTTGAGATGTGAGGGTTAAGATTGTTCATGCCACACAACGCTAATTTAAAGTGTAAATATGATTAAATATCCAATTCATGACATACGAAAATATAAAACATAAGTTTCAGAGCAACCAAACATAACATAAGTTTAATGTGAACGTCAAGTATCAAAGCATGTCCTTTATTATTCGCGAGGTCCAATCCTAGATGATATCAAGTCATCAAAAGCAATACTAAGCTGGAACATTTCCTGAAACATTTTAAAAATTACGGTCAACATATAATGTTGGTGAGTTCCCATAGATTTTACTTACATAAAATTATAATCTTTTAAGGTGGCAATTCATGTCATAGATTAAAGGATAATGCAAATATAAATGAATAAAAAATGTAACAATCAAACCTTGACAAATATGGCCACAACAAATAGTATACGATTAGCTAAGTGTACTTGGTTCCCATGATGATCAAGAACACGTCATTAGGAGCCGGCAATAACCTCGGCTTTAGCACCAAATAGGCTTGTCAAGCCCATAGATCTATGATGTCGCTAGGCTAGCAATAGTTAATGATTGTGTTTACAAGTTTCGATCACATAATATTTACAAGATTCCAAATAACCATGACAGAATACAAGATGAATTACACGTGTATTACAAGAATACAAATGTCTCTACAAGTGTTGTTTTAATACGATTAACATTCTTCATAAATAACACAGGTGCACCCCATGGTGAAGACCTAGGACAGATAAAGCCTTTATCAGACAGTTCTTGCAATTGACTGGCTAGTTCTTGCATTTCCGAACGTGCAAGACGATAGGGTGACTTAGCCACAGGGTTTGCACCAGGAATCAAGTCAATCTTGAATTCAACCTCTCGAACAGGAGGTAATCAACTAAGATCCTCGGGAAACACATCTTGAAAGTCTCGTACAACTGGAATATCCTTAAGCTCCTTCGTTTTGGCTTTCATGTTGACTACATAAGCCAAATAGGCTATGTAATTCTTACTTAGGCACTTTTGAGCCTTAGTACACAACATAAGCTTGAGTCTTTTAGACGATCTCTCCCCAAAAAATTTTAGGGTGTCACCCGAAGGTAGAGGAATACGAATACACTTCTTGAAACAGATAATTTCCGCATAGTGTTTGGCTAACCAATCCATGCCAATGATGACGTCAAAACTCCCAAGTTGCATAGGAATAAGATCAATAGAAAACTCATGCTCGTTAAGGCTCAAGGTGCAATCACGAATGATGATGTCAATAATGATAGACTTACCATCAGCGGCTTTGACCATAAAGGATTTTTCTAGCTTAGAGCGCGGCTTAGCAAGTACGGGTTCAAATTCTAAGGACATAAAACTCTTGTCTGCTCCCGAATCAAACAATACAGAAGCATAACAATTATTTACAAGATACATACCTGCTTAGATATAGAGCTATTGTTGGTACATGGAAGGCAAAGTAGGGATTTTTATTCAACAAAGATTCGAGTAACAGAAAGGGAAGACGTACCGTTCACCATGTCATTATTTGCTTGAGCTTGGTTTGCGTTGATGTTGAAGGCACGTCCCTGAGCTGGTGGGACATTTCCCGCAAGACAAGGGCATTGTGGGCGAAAATGGCCGGTTTTCCCACAATTGTAACAAGCTCGATTGGCGACTATGGCAGCATTGTTTGGTGCACGGTGACATGTAGCAACCAAATGTCCATATTTCCCGCAAAGTGAGCAAATATGACATGGGTTGTTTCCCGCATGATGATACTTATAGATGTTACACATTGGATGTGGACCAGTATAAGCTCTAGCAACATGTGCTTGATTTACAACAGTAGCTTGCTTTTGTGGGGCATTAGGTGCTGTCACAGCAGAGTTTCGGGCAGGTGTAAACTTTCGCTTCTTGCCCTTAAATGAGGATTCAGTCTTCACCTCCTTAGTTGCCTCGGTAGTCACCTTTGTAGTTGGTTTTGCACCCTTCACCGTCAAGGTGCCAGCTCTTATGTGATTCTCGGTGAGTTGTGCAGTGATGTTTATTACTTCTTCCAGGGTCGTGGGCCTACTCCCCACCACAGCATCTTGAATTTGTGGTGGTACCCCTTTGATAAAATTTTCAATGTTACGGGGCACAGTATCCACCATATGCGGTAAAAGCATACTCAATTCATGATGTCGGGTGGAGTATGCCAAGTGGTTGCCACTATCTTGCTTGAGGTTCCAAAACTCTTCCTCCAACTTTTGCAGTTCACTCCTTGGGCAAAACTTTTGTGTCATGATGTTCTTGAACTCTTCCCAAGTGAGTGCTAATGCCAGTTTCGCACCTCGGTTCTCTTTTCACTATTCCACCAAGTAAGTGCCCGTTGTTGAAGGACACTAGCGACATAACGAACCTTGAGTTCTTCAGGACACTCACTATTGATGAAAGTGTTCTCCATGCTCTCGAACCACTCTAGAAGTCCAGTGGCTCCCTCCTTCCCACTAAAACTAGTGGGTTTGCAAGAGTTGAAGTGTTTCAAGGTACAGGTTCGGTTATTCCCTCCTTGGTTGTTGCTGTTTTCTCCTTGACCATTGTTATCACCACCAACATTGTTCCCATTGGCATTGTTACTAGTATTGGCCATTAAAGTGCTACTTAGTTCAGCGACCATGGTAGGAAGGACAACAGCCATTTGTTGGGTAATCATAGCGGCGAGTTTTCGGTCGGAGTTACCACGCTTTCCATGATGACGAGACATTCTAAAAAGAAAAGAAAAAAAAATATAGAGCAGATATTAGAGTTTTGGATATAAAACCAGTTCAAATAAACATGATTTTTTTTAAATTTACAAACGTATAAAGGATGGTTCCATTTGGTAACACACAGCCATTAGGAACGTTGACGCGTCAAGGTGACTTAATTCTAATTTACCCTGGGGAAGATGTGTATTTTGACCATAAATTATCACTCATCTCAGAGATCCCCAGGTAAGCATAACAAGTACCACAGTTGATTGGGATTTATGCGAAATGCTTACCTTAGCCCGAGGGCTTTTTGCTAGGAAATCCAGGATACAGGTGTTTATGTGTCATACACTTCCCTATAGGCTATTAGAATCAAAACCTTGATAAGATTTTCAAGATTTAGACATATTGTCTAAAGGATTTCTCCATTCGATATAATGCGTAAGATTCCACTCGTAGTTGAGAATAAGTTTTTAGAAAGAGACCAGGCGTGATAGAACTAAGAGCAGAAGAAGAGGATTAGAAAGTTAGGGGGTATACAAGGTTAGGGATTTTGTCATTCGAGTCAAACACCTAAGGCACAAGTTACTATGTAAAGTCAAGTAGCACATAAGGGATTCATCATGCAGCATGTAACATCATGTGATATGCATATAAGTAAGCTTACAAGATCATAAAGAATGCTCATGAAAAGGGTCCCTACATTAACCATAGTCTAGGTCGTCATTTCTAATAACCTAAATCCCTATAGTTATGGGCTCTGATACCAGTCTGTAACACCCCAACCTTAAAGGCGGAAATATTGAGATGTGAGGGTTAATATTTTTCATGCCACACAACGCTAATTTAAAGTGTAAATATTATTAAATATCCAATTCATGACATACAAAAATATAAAACATAAGTTTCAGAGCAACCAAACATAACATAAGTTTAACTTGAACGTCAAGTATCAAAGCATGTCCTTTATTATTCGCTAGGTCCAATCCTATATGTTATGAAGTCTTCAAAAGCAATACTAAGCATAACCTCGGCTTTAGCACCAAATAGGCTTGTCAAGCCCATAGATCTATGACGTCGCTAGGCTAGCAATAGTTAATGATTGTGTTTACAAGTGTCGATCACATAATATTTACAAGATTCCAAATAACCATGACAGAATACAAGATGAATTGCACGTGTATTACAAGAATACAAACGTCTCTACAAGTGTAGTTTTAATACGATTAACATGCTTCACCCCAAAACGTGTGAAAGAAAGTAAAACGGGGTATGGAAAACTCACCTGATATATGATATATAAGGAACTAATAACAATAAAGTAATTCCAACGATGTCTTCACAATTGACCCTAAATAAGCGTTCCAAGATTCAGAATTTAGCCGGTAAGGTCAAAAGACGATTTACGAAGACTAAAGTTCCAATTGTAATCGGGATTCTTGATTTAGTAATTTGGTAATGTATATATGTATTTTTATTATTTACTTGGTTAAATAAGATGAGACAAATTGATTAACTAATAATAATTAAAGAATTATTATCAATAATAAATAAAATGACATATGTCAACTCTTTTTCTTTTTTCTTTTTTCTTTTTTTTTTTGAATAACACACTCAACTGTCTAATTTATACAAATTGTGAAAAGAAATAACTACTTAATTTAATGATGATTTATTTAAATAGTTTATGAAATACTAGTTAAATACTTAAATATAATTCCTACTTGTTTTGCGATGATCTTTATATAATTTAAGACTTGTGAATATATTTTAAAATGGTTGTTAAGGATTAAAATAAAGAAAATAAGTGACATTTACCAAATTATAATTTCTACAAATTTTAGAAATTTTTTAATAATTTCTGTTTTAGTATAATGTTATAAAAAATGATTTTTATATTAAATTAATAATATATTAAGATTTTTTGAAATTTTATTGTTTAACAAAAACGGATTTTTAAAAAAAATGCAGGGGATCGGGTTCGAACCCGGGCCCTCTGCCTATCTCTCCTAAGCTTTAACCAGCGGGCCAAGGCCCCATTTTGTGTCAAACACTCGTTTCAAATTCATAAAACAACTTAAACTGAAAACCCCAAATTCACCAAGAACCCTAGTTTCTAATTGATCCAATTGAACCACGAAACGAATTAGAGGATAAATTAACCTTAGGGCTTTTATTCCCCTTGATCAATCGCATGTAAACACGTATCTAATTTACCTGATTAGCTTCGATTCGAGGATGAACACTCTTAGAACCGTCGCGATGAACAGGGACGATTGAACAAGGTAATTGGTGTATGTTTTCGAGCAATTAGGCTTACAGAGAGTTGGAAAGGGACAATTGACACCTTTCCTCTCTGTTAAATAGCTTCGATTCGATCGATTAGTTGCCCAACGGCTCTACATTTAATCTCGGACGTTACTAATCGAATTTGATATGTAAATTGTTGTTTCAAGTGGAATTAAACTCATCATTGTTTTATAATTGATTGTGTGAAAGTATACGCTTAATTAATTGAATTAATATCTCGATTCACTACCGAAACGGATTTGGTTAATGGTAGGGATCAATTTCAGGTTCGAATGTGACTATAGCCGGGTTTAAAAGCAAATTAAACACTTCAACAGGTTCAAAATCGAGTTCATGAAGTGTTTGGAAGTGGATTGAAGTTTAAAAAGTTAAATTTCGGGGTGGTTCGGGGGGTCGCCGGAGCTTGGCCGGCGGTCGCCGGAAAAACGGGGAAGGATTTGGGTTTTAAGATTTTTACAACTTTGGTCCCTGTAGTTTGGGAACTTATTAATTTATGCCAAAAGTTATTAAAATACAAGTTTCTCAATTTTAAATAAATAGATTTTTTTATTATACTTATATATTTCTATTTATTTTATAAGTTACCACTTATTATGATGATTATCATTATTATTATTATTATTATTTTTTACTTTATTATTTAATAACAAAACAAGTTATAATACCAATAAGATCAAGATTAATAAAATTGCAAAATGAACCCTTATATTTGTAATAATAACATACATAACACATGCAAGAGATAACGGAAATAACAAATAATTAACAAAAATACGAAATGTCACATTTGGTAGGAGAAAAGGGAGAGGAAAAGGAAGGCAAGGGGAGAAAGACAGAGAGAGACTCCTAGTTTTATGCATGCTGCAATCAGGGTTGTCCATAGGAAAAACACTAAGGAAGATGAGTTAAGGGCAGCCAGATTGACTACCTAGGAACTAGGAACTACAATATAGATGATCTAATCTCTCTTCCCTTGGAGGAATTAAATGAATCGGTAGACAAAAAGGTGTCAAGAGAGAGTAAGAAGGCTGAGGATGATGCTTTGCTCCTCAAAATCAAAGAAGAAATAAAGAAAATAAAATTACATAAAGCCCCTGTCCTCTCCCTAGTTCAAGAAAGGCCTGAAGTAGAATGTATGTACGTATGTATGTACGTATGTATGTAGGTAGGTATGTACGTAGGTATGTCCGTAGGTATGTACGTAGGTGTGTACGTAGGTGTGTACGTATGTGTGTACGTATGTGTGTATGTATATTCATTTGTTTAGTTTTACTAACGAAATAATTAAAAAATTATGAAATCGGATTATCTTTATAAATATAAAATAATAAACTATACGCTTGTATTTTCTTATACGACATCTATGCCTGTGTCACTATATGTATGCTAACGCTGCTGACAACAATAAGACATGTGGAAGATAATATGGTCCATGTCGTTTGTTAGTAGCGTGTGGTTAACTCTTGGCGGGGTGGTACGCATGAACATCAATACCCTTAACAATTTGTCTTTTTTTATTATATCACACACCATTAATTTATATTAATCTTAAATCTATGCATCAATAAATATATCACTCAACCGGCCTCATAATAATAGATAAGTTTTTTGGTCCTTAGAGCGGTGGAGGCGCTTGCGCCGTGACCTTGCGACGTCGGTTCCCCGTGCCATGATTCCTTCACGCCTTGCGGCGTTCCCCTGCAGAGCTAAACCACACAAAAGTGGGTTGTAATCATTGGAAAAGGTCATTTTTTTTACCGTTGGAAAAGCCACCCCGACTCCACCCCACCCCACTCCCAATAGCTAAAATGCCTAAATTTAAAAACAATTATCCTATAAATAGTAACCTAAAACTTATAAATTTTACAGCATTCTGAAATATTTCTCATCTTCAATTATATAAATTCACATTATACTTTCAAAAAAAATGGATTCCATGAAAAAATACTCAAAATTCTAAGGTCAAACCTCTAAAAAATATAGACCAAATGTGAAGTCGGGTCCAAGTGAATCGGCGCATTCTACCCAACCGTTCAAATCACCACCACCACATACAAACGAGTGATTTCAAAATTCATACGAATCCCCCCAACCATCGGTCTACCACCCAACTATACCTCCTTATAAAACCCAACACAATTTTCTTACTACACAACATCCCAAACCCTTATTAAAACCCACCTCAATATGTATAAGAAAAAGAAACCAAAGAAAATGAAGAAGAAGAAAATGAATACTTCGATGATCTTCAAGTTTACGAAATCAAATATGAAGATATTCGTGTCGAAGAAACACCCCTACCGAAATTTAAGCCAAAAGAAAAATCGACAACCTAGGCCACTAACAGGGCTTGGGATGAAAATGAAGAGGAGGCATTGACAGATAATTGGATATATCTATCCGACGACCCTACAACTGGAGATCACAAAAAATTGCTCATTTTGGAAGAAGGTGTTTCGACACTTCCCCGCCACCGTTAGTTCGACCAATCAAACCGTTGATCAACTAAACTCAGAATGGGTAAGAATGAACCACACGATGAGTCGTTTTAACGGAACATATATTCAAATGGTAAATTTATTACTTTTACATTTTATATTTACTATTTTATTTTTTGTGTAATTATTTTTTTTTTGTTTTAAAAAATGTAAAAACATCGTTGGGCAAGTGGAAGCAACAATGAGGATGTCGTTCTAAAAAGCTTTAAGCGAATACAAGAGAGTTTACGAGAAAAAAAGGCTTTACAAGCATCAGGGCTTAGAGGGTGTTAAGGAACCATGCAAAATAGAAGTCGGTAGATGTTATGACTCTGGAGTTTGGTACTCCAAGAACAAAGATGAGTAAAATCAGGCCAATACGTAAGCTCTAATGAGCCGGTTTCAAGCCCCATCCCCGACCTCAATGACAACGCCGCACCGAACGGGCCGAGGTGCAAATGCAAAACGACAAGGGAGCCTTCTTAAAGCAAAGCAACGTTGAGTGAGGCCATTAACGACTATAAATCGATGCATGAAAAAGAAAAGGAAGAAAACAAGAACGAGAAGCGCTTTGTATTAAAGTAACCGAATCTAAGTTGGACTTACTCGACTTAAAACGAAAAACGTTGCTTCGCGAAATGTTAGATCGGGACATGGAGATTTTTTTTAAACCACGTGACGATGTTCGCGAATCGATGTTGTTCTTGAACGAAAACGTCAAATTACACAGATACATAATTGCCAGTTTTATTTGTAGATTTTTAGTTTAATAGTGTCATATTATTATATTTTATGTTTGTATTTAATGTATTTTTTATATTTATAATTTGTAATTTATTTTTATTAATAAAGTAATTTTTTGATAATTAAATTTTTTTTAGATAATGTAATGTCAAACACCCTCATCCCCTTACCCATCACAAATTGATGTGATGTGGTGTGGTGTGTTTTAATTAGTTTGTGTGTGGTATGATGGGTGGAGTACAGCACCCTCACAGTTGGTTTATTCAGCTTTTCAAAATAACCGACATTAAATATTTTTTTATAATAACGCATGCACATAGGAAATGGACATCAAATTGAAACGTGAAAAATTGTTTTAAATATATATTTTAAAGAAATATTAATTTCTAAACTTTCAAATAATATCTGTCTCATCATTTGGGGAATTGAAAAGACATCAAGGAGTGTTAGAGCACGAAATGTAGATGTGATTTTAATTACTAAAATCAGTAGTATGTTAAATTAACTTCTATTTTAAGTCTAGAAAATTCATTTTTGAAATCTAAATAGAAGGGTTAAATTAGTTTATGTAATTTCGTGTCATATTCGTTTTAGTTTATAATTTATGTTTATTTTATTATGTGAATGAATTATAATTATATATACAATAATTTAATTTTTGCCACATAACTTTTTATGCTAAAAAAGTTGCTTTAATTTCTCACAAGACTTTCCATGCTAGACATATAACATAAGGAAACTACTTAAAAACTAAGTATTTGTGACGACACTTTCGATCACAAAACGGTCGCGATTGTTCTATTACGATCGTTTTGCGACCGAAAATGGGGTAGGAGAAACACACGTCGCAACTACCCTATTGCGATTATCTTACGCCCACTAAAATATTTGTGACCGAATGTTGCAATCACTACTACCATTTGTGACTACTTTGCTATTATATTTGTGAATGTTTTGCGACCAATAATTTTGCAACTGTTGGTTGTTGAAACCAATCTGCGATCGTCAACTTGCGACCGCTACTTTTTTCAAACGATTTGTGAGCACCAAATTGCGACCACTCATTTTGTGACTATTGTTTTGTCACAATTTGGTCACAAATGTCTTGAAACAAAATATTTTTAAATTTTTTTTTTGCGACTACTACTTGGTCGCAATACAGTCGCTGTTTATCCGAAGGAAAAAAAAAATTGCAATCATTACTTGGACAGATGTATATTTTGTAAAGTTCTAATATCATATAATTGTGTTGCTTATACAAGAAAATAGTCATTTACTTGCACATTAAATGCCGGAAGAGAATAATAATTGTTAAGCATAACGAGCAAAATATTCAATTAGACATTCGATCTTGTCTTCATACCAGCAACTCATTATGTGAATGTTTATCAAGCAAACTTGCACTTTCATTTGAGTTTTTTAAATTGCAACTAAATAAAAAATAAAACTGAATCAGTTACCAAATATTATATACCAAAAGATTCAACCCAACAAGATATGATCCTCAGCCATATATAAAAACAATGATCAATCACTTGGGAATTAACTAAGATGCAGATGTTTGTACATGTATACAAATCATAAGACTTCAGGTCTTTTTTCTAAAATGAACTTAATGTTGACTATTAAATGTCAAAGATGCTTGTATTTGGATTTTGGTTCATTCTTTCATGAGGTTGAAACACAGTAAAATAAAAACCTTGCTGTTGACTGCGTATGTCCTGCATCCGCCTACTCAAACCTGCATTCAGAACAATAATTGTATTTAGTGAAAAACCAATTAACTACATGTTTCACACACTATTTTTGTTTCTTACCGTTGTTAAAATGGTTGCAAACTTTCTGACCCTTTATAAATGATCATATAAAGTGAAATTTTATTCTAAAAAATTACAAAAAGTAATATGTTTATTAATGAGTTCAAAAGATAACGATTTATATTGATTTAAGCAAGTGAAATCCCCAGCATCATATGACATTCATATAAATTTACAATCGCATACGAAGAAAACCGACAAGGTAATGAAAAGTATCGATGACGTTGATGTGCTGGTTTTTAATTTGTAAATTTTATTTCAAAATTAAAGAAGTCTATTATAAGTTATTAACAGTGTGATTGCAAGTATCAAAGATAATAAATAAAATTACAAGTTTGAAAATGTTGTAAAAGAAAAAGTTGGAGAATGTTTCATTTGATATGTTTCTATTGTATCTTTAGTCTCAAATTTTAAGAATTACAATCATGGTCTCAAATAATAATTTGATGCAAAATGACTTCTTAAGCCCTTCATTTAGATAGTAATCTATATTTATAATATGTAATAAAAAAAAAGTTTATTTTTCACATGTCATTCTCTTGACTTACTTTTTTGACATTTATCCTATACATCATCACTTTATTTTTCCTTTCAAAATAGTATTATAGTAATTTAAACACTTATACAAAAAATTATATTATTAAAAATCAATTTTATTAATTGTTATATTTTTTTCTCATCTAAATTCTTTTAAAATCAAGCTATCTTTTCTAAAATAGATTTTATTAAGGATATTAATAATCACATCTTATAATTAAATTGAAATAATAAAAAATTATATAATATGAAATTATATAATTGAATGCTAAAAATATTACTAATGCCACTTTCAAATTAGAAAAAATGTATAATTTATAAATTAAAAACCAATTTTTTTAAAACACACATTTTAAAAGCAAAAATTTTATAAAATACAGAATACAACGAACGTTTTTTAAAAAAAATCATCTTTCTTACAAAAAATATTTAAAAGTCAAAATTGTTTGATAAAAAAATTTGAGAAAAATACATTATTATTTATTTACTTTAAGTAGCTATTTATACGTAATTATAATCATATTTTATTTTCAAGCATGATTTTATAATACATAAATTTTTATTACTAAATATTTAATATTTAGTAAAGAAATAGAGTTAATTACATGAAAGATCTCTGTGCTTAGGTCTGCTTTCACTTTCGGTCTCCAGGTTTGAAAAATTACAAGGTCGGTATAAAGGTTTGTCAAAATGTAACACAAAATGTCCCTGACGTGGATGGCTGTTATGTTTTTCTGTTAATTTTTAAAAAATGACTAAACTACCCTTTGTGAAAACTTAAATCTCTAACCACCACTAGTCTACCACCACCTTCTCCAACACCACCTGAACGCCACCACCATCCCCACCACTAGAACGCCACCACCATCCCTGCCACCACCATCCCTACCACCACCACTCTACAACAACCATCCCCAGCACCATCAGAACGCCATCACCATACCCTTCCGAGGAATACATATGAAGGCCTCTTACGATGACAGCTTCCTGCGAAGGAATACTATTTAACATTGCTATCCATAGGAAGCATGAAACCGTAAGCGACACCCATGCATGATACCTAACATAACCGAGAAGGAATCGGAGTCATATGCCTAGCCAAATCCACCAAGTAAGACAGATTGAGCCAGATCAGACCTCGGATGGGACTTCAATTTCCAATTCCTCAAGCTACCAGATTCAGCCCCTGAAATTCTATCACTAAATAAATAGCCCTGTCCCTTTTTCATCTTGAATAATTCTAGAATATTAAATACAAGAGACGATACAAAGGAGTGCTCAATACCGCTTGAATTAGTGTGAGTCTTTCCATTCCACTCGGTCGGTCTAATTTTAACTTTATCCACCACTATTACCTAAATACTAAACAATTCATATTTGCACAGATGGGGATCACAGATGAGAAAGGAAATTCACAATTCCTACAATGCAATATATTGGTAAAGGTATCAATTTCTTGAGGCTCAATTTCAACAACAAAATATACTACTCTCATCAATATTGATTTGAAGTCTTGAAAATAAATAAAAACAAGAGTAAGTCCCTCTGCTATGTTCAAATTGGGGTATCGGAAACTACAAGGATAGTCTCAAATTATGCATAAACGTAACATGTTTGTTCTCTGAGTTGGATGGACAGTTAACTTTTTCTGTTAAATGATATGAAATGACCATAAATCCTTTTAAAATAAATAAAAATTAAAATATTTATATTTAATGAGCCTTACCAAACATATTAAATTATTAATACATTAAAATACGTAGATTATTAATGAGCCGTACCAAACATATTAAATTATTAATACACATCCCCCCTCCACTACCTTCATCCTCATCTTCACAACACTCCCACAACCATCATCTTCATCTTCACACCACCACCACCACCATAATCCTCATCTTAACAACACCACCACCACCACCATAATCATCATCCTCGTCTAGATCCATCACAAACCACCAATGTCACGTTATCTTCGTTACCCCTTTTGCAAACCATCACCATTCCCATTACTAACCCTAATCTTCCACCGCCGACATGTTGGATTCTCATACAAAACTCTCACATAAAATAATGAAGGAACACAAGAACGTCAAAGCAATAATCAAAAGTTATTCTCTGTATTATTTGGTTTCACAAACTGCTAAAGTGATAAAGTAAAGTGGGTTACAGAGAGATAACTTTGTGGACAAATTTGGGAATTACAATAAACAGACTACTGAATTAAAGAAGAAAAAAGATAACGACTTGCTGAAAAATCTCCAATTCCCACGTAACTGCAGGAACTTTGGTCAACTTATTCCCAAGCCTCGAACGGATTTATTTAGTTGCCAAATACTCGGCTCACTCATGCATTACTACCACGTCGTTTATCCACATCATGCTACACACTCCCCATGATGTGGGTATTCATGCATGCCTTATCAACATCTTCCACTCAATGAACTTCAACCTTGGCAAAGATTTTGTAAACCGATCAGCCTTTTGCATCTTCCCGCTGATATGATCAACTTCAATCCACCCATCTTCAACACACTCTCAAATAAAATGGTATCCCGTGTCAATGTGCTTACTATGACCATGAAAAACCGGACTTTTCATTAACGCAATCGCAGCCTCATTATCAACAAACATCTTGACACATCTCGGCTTTCATGATTTCCCTAACCAGACTCTGAAGCCATAATGCTTGACATGCTGCTGAAGATGCCGCCATGAACTCAACTTCATAGGAGGAAAGAGCAACAGTACGTTGTCTCTGAGATAACCATGTGATAACATTACTCGAGTAATAAAAGATCGAACCGGTCGTACCTTTTCTGTCTTCTTTATCATCACCATGACTACTATCATAAAAACCAATCACATTGTAATCTCCTCCTACTTCATACTTCAAACCTAAATGAATAGTACCATTCAAGTACCTCAAAATGTGCTTCATGGCTATAAGATGACTTTCTTTTAGTTTCTCCATATAATGACTTACTACACCAACACTAAAACTGAGATCAGAGCGAGTGTGTAGTAAGTACCTCAAACTGCCAATCACACTTCGGTAGAAAGTTGCATCAATACATACTCCATCTTCATCTTTGGTCAGCTGCAATTTTTGTTCCATGGGATAACTGCTGGAGTTACATTTATCCACGACAGTGAACTTCAAGATCTTCTTCGCATATGCAGTTTGCTTCAACGTAATGAACGCATCACCTTGCTCAACTTCAATGCCCCAATAATAGTTGAGTAAACCCAGATCCCTCATCTCAAACTAAGATTTCATCAACTCTTTAAACTTGATCACATATTTCTCTCTTGACCCGGTTACTATAAGATCATCAATGTAGACACCAACAACGAGCAACAAATCATCTCGTTTGATGGTATAAACAGTGGGTTCATGCACACACTTGACTAACCCAACATCTTGGTGGATGATTTACAATAAGTTAATCCTGATAATGTTGAAGAAAATGATATCAAGTACCACATGGCTATGGTGGTGTATAGAGCCAAGAATTTTGCTAGGAGAACTGGAAGGAAAGTATTTGGGATGAACAACTCCAGCAAAATAGGGTTTGATAAGTTCAGTTTGAGGTGCTACAACTGTGATAAACCTAGTCATTTTGCCAGAGAATGCACTAAACCCAGATCAAATCAGATTGATCATGGAAAGAAGTTGGTTACAGTGTAGGTTGAAACTAAGAAAGACCAAGCTAGCACATCCAATAACAAAGCTTTGGTGTCTCAAACCAATGAGGATTATGATTGGTCAGACCAAATGCAAATTCTTGACATCAAGCTGTCTACTGCTCTGTTGGCTGAGATTGAACCAGTTGAACAACCCTGTGAAGATAACTTGTTTACTGAGTTTGTGTCTAAATCAGTGTTGGATGGTGTGTTTACTAAGGAAGAGAAGGTTGAAGAAGAAATATTTAAGAAGATTGTAAAGGAGCAAGTGGAAGAGGTGAAAACTGAAGCAGTAGTTGAAACTGATGAAAATGCTGTTGAGTCTACTCCAGCAAAAGATGAAAAGGTCAAAGAGAAGACTGTTGAGATCACTCCAGTCCAAGTTGAAGAACCAGTTAAAGCTGTTGAGCTTGCTCTAGGGTCTGCTGGTGCAAAAGAGCAAAGTGCTGTTGAGATCACCCCAGCTACTAAACAGATGAATCAAGAGTTTTAAAGGCTTTCATGGTGAATGTGGTCCATGAAGAGACAAAGAAGAATGAAGAACCCGATGAGGTATATATTTCTCTTTGTTCAGATATATGCCAAGAAAAGGTTCAAAGATACAGAGTTCACAACGAACGTTTGATATTAGAAGTTGAAAAACTTCAATATCAAGCTCGTAAATATAAAACAGATGAGAAAATTTTTAAAGATAAAATAGATGGTTTGAACAAATCTATTTACCAATCAAAACTAAGTCTTCATGATAAAGATTGTAACATAAAGGATTTGACAAAATGCAATGATGAATTATCATTAGAAATAAACAAACTCAATAGTGAACTTGTAACTGCAAAATTAGTTGTTGAAAAATTTGAACTCTCATCCAACATGGTTGAAGATATAATCAAGTCACAAATGACACAAAAGATTAATGGTGGTAAAAGTGGAGTGGGTTATACTAACATTGCACCACCAATTAATCATGATTATACATCATTGCCTTCATCAATTACAACTCATGATGAAGAGACCTATGGTTTAGGTTTTCAACCAACAACTAACTTCACACTTCCGGTCAATGTTTTATTGACTATTGACGCTGTTACAAAAACTAAACTTAATATTAATAATGACAATTTTCTTGCAGAAAGTGTGAAGATAGATGGTTTGGTTGAAGAATGGGAGAGCGATGATGAATTAGATTTTATAGAAAATAAGATTTGTAATGAAAAACTATCTTGTAATTCATCATCAAAAATAAATTGAAAGTTTGGATATTGTAGTTGATTCAAATGTTTGTCCAAAATTGTCAAATAAGGATAAGAAACGAGCATCAAAAATAAACTTTAAAAACAAAGAAAGTAAACATGTCACAACATCTATATCTGACTTGAAAATTGATTTCAAGAACAGATTTGTTTCTTTAGGAAACATTGATAATGAGGATCATATTTTTAAAGAAACAAATGCTAGTTTCTTTAAAATTAAATCTTCTATTATTGCTAACAATGTGAAACAAGATGTGTGTAGAACAGGTTCAAAGGACACTGGTCCTAATTCAGTCCAGAAGATTCGTAAGGTTAAAGCTACAAATCATGCTACATCAACATCTGTAATGAATCAAAAAGCTAGGACTAATACCTTAATTCCTCTGAAATCAACTCAAGCAATTCAAAACGAGAGGAAAGGAAGAGAGACTGTTATAGAATCAAAAGGCCAAGGACATACTAAGGCCAGATTCTGTGATACCCTTGGAAGTTATCCAAAACAGTTCGAGCAAAACATACGAGCGCCAAATTCATATAATAAAATTTATTGTTTTGTTTGTGGAAAGCCAAATCACATAGCTAGAAATTGTCATCATCAACATCAGTTGACAAGCAAACAAAAGTTTCATAATTTAATTGTTAACAATAGAAAACGTTTCTTTGTTAATGTAAACTTTAAAAGAAAATTATATCAGTCAAATGTTCTTGCTAAAAATAATACTGATTTAAACAAGGAAAAGACAAAAGTAAAATCAGTACAAGTTGATAAAAACAATTTCGCCACACCACCAATCAAACAAGTGCAAAGGTGGAAAATTAAAGGCAAAACACCTGAGCCTTGTGTTGTTGAAAATTGCAATTTCGATGACAAAAGAGACATAATATTTCAAAAAGTATCATATTTAGATGAAAACAAAGACCTCAAGTCTACCATGGCTTGGGTTCCTAAAAATGATTCAATTTGTCGTATTACGTAGGAACAACCAAGGCAAGCTATCAACAGTGTTTGGCATGTAGATAATGGTTGTTCAAGACACACGACTGGTAATATATCCCTATCAAACAACATACAACCATACAATGGAGGATATGTTATATTTTCCGGGGCAAGGGAGGTAAGATTACAAAGAAAGGTACAGTGACTAATGGTGTATTAAGCATTGAAGATGTCAACTTTGTAGAGGAACTAAAACATAATTTGCTTAGTGTCTCTCAAATTGTGACAAAAAGTATTCAACATATTTCACTGATAAAGAATGTCTTAGATTAAAACCTGGCTTTGTAATACCTGAAGAATGGATTTTATTGAGAACTCTGAGAGAGACAATGACACGTATTTACTAGACATGAATAGCACACATTCATTTGTAACTGCGTCGTGTTTTTTATCTAAAGCCTTGGAAAGTGACACATTGTTATGGCATCGTCGTCTTGGTCATGTGAATGTTAAAACAATGAACAAACTGGTTAGAGGAAATCATGTTGTTGGCTTACCACTAAAAGAATTTCAACTAATAGAGCATTGTCTATCATGCTCTAAAGGCAAACAACATAAACTTCCTCATAAACCAGTTGCTCATACGCAAATTGACTCTATCCTTTAATTACTACACATGGATTTGTTTGGTCCTGTAAGTGTTTTGAGTTTAGGACGTCATGCATATTGTTTGGTTATTACTGATGATTTTTCTAGATTTACATAGGTTTTCTTTTTAGTAACCAAAGATGAGACACCTCATCTGCTGATTAAATTCATGAAACTTGTGGAAAATCAAATGAACTAGACAATCAAATGCATACGGAGTGATAATGGAACCGAATTCTGTAATCATATCTTGAAAGAGTTCTGTGATTCAAAGGGGATAGCAAGACAATACAATTCTGCAGGAACTCCATAACAAAATGGAGTTACTGAAAGACGTAACAGAACCTTAATTGAAGCAGCTAGAACTATGTTGTCAGCTGCCAAATTACCTTCATTCTTTTGGGCTGAAGCTGTAACACTACTTGTTATGTTCAAAATTGTGTTTTAATCAACAAACAACAAAATATGACTCCTTATGAAATCTTTTTCAAACATAAACCCAAAGTCAAATATTTCAAAACTTTTGGATGTTGTTGTACTCTGTTAAACACATCTGATAATAAATCAAAATTTGATGAAAAAGCTGATGATTGTTATTTTATTGGTTATTCAGCAAACAAAGTAGCATATCGGGTTTATAATAAAAGAACTAAACAATTAGCTGAGTCATTTGATATTGATTGGCACGAATCTAACAAAACAGATGCAGGTTCTTCTCCTTCATGGGTTTATAATTATGCTTCTTTATTTGAAATATTTAATCGAAAATCTGTTGTTTCTACAGCTGATCCACCTTTGACATCCCCAATTCAAGATATCTTTGCTGATGATGTTGGCTCTACATCTTCTCAAGCTAAAGGAATATCTTCAGATATACCTTCATCTTCTAATACTATAGTTGTTCCACATTCTGTTCCTGAAACAGATTCCTCTAAGTTGGATACAGTTGTGGAACAAGTATCACAAGTTTCTGATCAGCATTCATCTTCTACTCTAAATAATCCAATTAATACTATTCAAGTACCATTTGAAGATCTTTCTATTGGTAATGATAATCAAGATGAAGAAATTGTTTATCAACCAGAAGGAGGGAACACTGCTGAAGAACCCGTTGGTCATATGTCTAATCTAGAAGAAGTTATCTCTGAAAATACTATTCCACAACTGAGAGTTCATAGAAACCATCCAACAAAAGCAATTATAGGTCCATCATCCCAAGGCGCCAGAACTCGAAGTCAATCAGGGGCGATAAACACATGTTTATATTCATGTTTTCTATCTCAAATAGTGTCTAAGAATGTTGAAATGGCATTGAAAGAAAATAGTTGGGTAGAGGCCATGCAAGATGAGCTGATGCAATTCAAAAAGCTGAATGTTTGGCATCTGTATGAATTACCAAAGGGTAAGTTGCCAATCGAAACGAAATGGATTTTCAAGAACAAGACGAATGAAAAAGGTGTGATTGTTCGCAACAAGGCCAGACTTGTTGTACAAGGATTCTATCAAATTGAAGGACTTGATTATGAAGAAGTATACGCTCCTGTTGCAAGACTAGAAGCTATACGAATCTTTTGGCATATGCTTCATACAAGAACTTCAAAGTTTATCAAATGGATGTGAAAACTGTGTTTTTGTACGGTGAAATGAAGGAAGAAACCTATGTCTGTCAACCACCAAGATTTGAAGATCCTGATCATCCTGACTATGTTTACAAGTTAGACAAAGCACTTTACGGCTTACATCAAGCACCTCGAGCTTGGTATGCAACTCTCACTGAACATTTACTTGCAAATGGTTATACAAGAGGTGCTATTGATCAAACTTTATTTATAAAGAAGACCGGTGATGATCTGATTCTAGTTCAAGATTATGTTGATGATATTATCTTTGGGTCTACCAATGATGACTTGTGCAAGGAGTTTAAGGCGGTTATGAAGAAGAAATATGAGATGTGTGCTCTTGGAGAAATGATGTTTTTCTAGGGTATTCAAGTTAAATAAGAGGAGAAGGGAATCCTGATACATCAAGAAAAATATATTCACAGTATCCTGGATAAGTACAAATTCCAAGAATCCAAGACAGCTCCTACTCCTATGTCTTCTCGTCCTACTTTGACTCCAGATCTCACAGAAGAAGATGTTGATCAACACATGTATCGATCAATGATTGGATCCCTAATGTATCTCATTACAAGTAGACCGGACATCATTTTTTCTGTTTGTCAGTGTGCACGTTATCAAAGTAATCCAAAGGAATCTCACATGAAAGCTGTCAAGAGGATTTTTAAGTATCTTAAGGGTCAATCCACACTTGGTCTTTGGTATCCTAAAAATTCTGATTTCAATTTATTTGCTTATACTGACAGTGATTATGCAGGATGTAACTTGGACAGGAAGTCTACTACTGGTGGTTGTCAACTTATTGGCAATAGGTTGATTTCTTGGCAATGCAAAAAGCAGCAAACAGTATCCACTTCGACTGCAGAAACTGAATATGTGGTTGCATCAAGCTGTTATTCACAAATCATTTGGATTCAACAACAACTTCTTGATTATGGCCTTAATATTTACGATACTAAAATCTATTATGATAACACTGCAGTTTTGAACATTGTGAAGAATCCAATTCAGCATTCAAAGACTAAAAACATCGACATCTGAATGCATTTCATTTGTGACTATTTTGAAAGGAAACTTATTCATTTAGAGTCAATTTCCACAGATGACAACATTGCTGATTTGTTTTCTAAGGTGTTTGATCATTCCAGATTTGACTTTTTAGTTAAATCTTTAGGAATGATTAACTTTGGTTAATAGTTATTCTTACACCCTTTTAAAAATATTTTTTTTCTTTTTAGTTAAAATTGTTATTTTCTGTCTATATAATCACAATTTTAGGGGGAGAAAATTGAAAATACAAAAATATTTTGTTCTTACGGGGAGTAAAAAGTTAGAAGAAAATTACATTAGAAAAAGATTTTGGTTATAAAAATTTGAGAAAATTAAGTTTTCAAGTGTATATAGGAAATGATAGTACATTTCTTAATTTTGAATCGTTATATTCTAAGACATATAAGAAACTGACATGGATTATGTTTGATATGTTGACAGGCAGGATGAACAAGATTGAAAAGCACTTGGTACTATGATGCACTGAAAGTAAATTTTTATGACTGAAGTGGGTAACTCATCAAGATCTTGTGAATACACTGATCCCATGCTAAAACAGACTGAGAGTTACAGTCTAATCATACTCAAGCCAATTACTTACTGACTCAGCAATCTCAGATATATATATAAATGTATGTATATATATATATATATATATATATATATATATATATATATATATATATATGTAACAATCAAAAGATAAAAGATATGTCAATCAAAACAAAAAGAGATAAACAAATCAAAAGGAGCAAAGAGAAGCCAAAGAGGCCATATAGAAATAAAGGATGCCAATGTGCACAATTAATAAAAGATATGTCAAAGACATACATACTATATGATAATATTTTCCTCTTTGAGAATATGTTATGACACAGAAGGCAAAATCAAAATATGGGGCATGTAATAATTCTGTGTTCGTAAGTTAATAAGTCCGACCGGCTGTTAATAAGTCCTACAACTTGTTAATATTCTGTGTTCGTAAACATTTCTCATGCTAGTTATGCTCAAATAGATATTATCTAAGACAATAATTGATTCTGAGAAAATCAGATAAGAAGTGAAAGGTTTAAGTTAAGTTGGGGTGACTTGAAATCTCGATAATGTCTTGAAGCTGGATTAGGGTTTTGCAAGATTTCTGATAGTGGGATCCACTAAGTTCACATAATTTAACCAAAACATGATAAATATCACAGTAAAAGTGTCTAAGTAAAACTTGAAGTCGAAGTTTAAAATGGATGCAATATATCAACAATCAACGTAACTAGTCTTGTTTATAATAATGAATGATGTCAATGATCAGTTTCTAAGAACTATGATCCTATACTTGAGAATTTATCAAAATATGTAAGGTATTAGAATAGTTATTGTGTCAAGTTGATTTTTGAAAAAATGTATTTTGTTTACATGTTTTAGTTTTCATTTTACAAAATGTTCAAAATTAAGAGTGTTAGAATGATTGTAAACACTTAGTTAAACATAATCATTTTTCATAACAAATCATAAGCCTCAATAAAATTATTATAATTCAAAATTTTCAAAAATTAAAAAGTTAAAATTTTCAAAGAAAATTGAACTTTTCGCGCGAAAGGTTCACTTTATGAGAAAAGTTTAAAACAATTGCAGATGAATTAACTGATGTGAAAAGTTAAAAGTCATGCGAAAAGTTCATCATGCGAGAACTCTGACCTCTCGCGCAAGAAGTCAGAGCACTATATATACTACAGTGTGCGAAAAGTCAAGTATTCGCATAACCATACTCTGAAATTTTCACTCTCTAAATTCTAAGTGTAGAAACCCTGTCAAAATAGAAAACATTGTTCGTAGTGATCGCCTGTTGATTTTTAATCATACATTAAGGTATATTGATGTTTATAACGTCGATTTGAATGTGTTTGAACTAGACCAAATCTTTTATGACTTAAAATATGTTAAAATTGGACATATTAATCATAATAAACCTTAATAATAACTTAGTCGACACTTCTTAAACATGTTTTAATGAATGAAAAACTTTGTAATTGACTGATTGAAAATTTGAAGTGTAACAGACTTTTCGCATGCAAAAAGGTACTGTGCATATGAACAGACGCAAAAACTTTCAAAACTATTCGCATGATGTTAAACTTGTCGCACGAGAAGTTGACTTCTGGTCAAATTTAAAGTCAAGCGACAACTTTAACTTGTCGCATGAATTTTTACATGTCGCATGGAACTGAAACTTGATGCTTTCGCGTAAGAACTTGGAGTTTTCACGCGAGAAGTTCAAAATTCCAAAAAAGAATTTTCTTCCAAAAAAGAATTTTCTAAGTGTTGAAATATTTTTTGTGTTGATTTTTCTTTTCTAAGTCTGAATTTTTCTAAAATTTTCTTATGTACTGATATTAATGTTCTATGTTTTAGATGGCTCGACCATTGGTTTTTAACAAGAACCATAATGGTATAGCTTACCTCGGTGATGTTTCTGAAGATAAAGCATTATTCCGTTCACTGATTGAAGGGCTAAAGACATCTCATATTCATTATGCCATATCTGCCAGTCCCACCATTTATACTGATGTTATTGATCAGTTCTGGCACACGGCTGCCAATGAGATAGACGAGGACGGTGAACCTTGTATTACAGCCACGGTCAAGGGAAAAAGGATTGTGATTACAGCTGAAGTAATCAACAGCGTGCTATGGCTTGAAGATGTACCCAATGCACCTGTAAAGATTGATGATGATGCTGTAAAGGATTGTTTGACATGCATGGAGTACAGTCATCGATACCCATCACTGGAGAAGAAGTATCTTCCACCCTTTTGGAAGTACTTGTTTCATGTTGTCATCCATTTCCTTAGCAATCTTAAAGCGCGCATGGATAGTTTGAGTGCGGTGTTCGGATCCCTGCTAATATCATTTGTTGATGATCTTCCTTAAAGCATATCCAAGGCAATTTTCTCGGAGTTGCAGAAGCATGTGATTGCTACAGTGGGGAAGAAGTTTATCATGTACCCCCGGTTTATACAGATGATTGTGAATGCTGCTCACCCTGAGCTAGCAATGTCTGATTCACCTACATATGTGGTCATGACTATGAAGAAGGACATATTTAGATATCTGATGGGTGCAAGTGGGAATGCATGAGATGGTTCTCACTTTGCAAAGCTTGGTCGATTTGTTAATTATTTCCAAGCTGAAGATAGACCGCAAGAGACTGAAACTCCTCATGTCCATAGAGATGTTACATCTGGTACATCTACATCTACTGCTTAGGCTGCTGAACCTGAGAGTTCTTAGGGTGCTACCAGATCTAAGGTTGACGCTAAAATAGATTCATGGTTCTCTAACAGTCGGAGTGAGACCGATAGCGATCAGATCGGGAACGTACCATACGTATTACAGGAATGTACCAGAGTGCGTGAAACTTCTGCCAAATGCACTACTGAGGAGCGTGATTTCGATTTTGTTCCCGAAGAAATTCTAGCAACTAGAGGGAGAAGAAAGAGAATGGCACAGAGAATGGGAGAAAGTCCTCATGGTAGGGATAGAGGATGTGGAGTATTAAGGAAACATTGGACCCCTGTGACCACTAAACCAATTATAGAGGAGGTAATTGCCACTGATACTCCTGTCACAGTGAGTGAGGCAACACTAACCGACACACCATCTGAGTTGCCCACTTCTACTGTTGGCATTATGAGGACCCCTCCTAGAGAACAGATGATTGATGAGACTATTGGCATGGAAGACTTCATAAGTACACCTCCTGAGATTAGACAAGGTGCTAGTACATCAACTAGTTCACCTACACATATTACATTGGATGAACGTGTACGTAATCTTAAAGGATAGATGTTGAAGAAGACCAAAGTGATAGATAATCTGCAGAGGTAGTTAATTGATAGAGATGAAAGGATTAAGAATCTCGAACATCAACAAACGTTTATTTTCAGCTATGTTTAGATTCTCAAGAATAATTTGAGGGAGTTTACTTCAAGGGGGTCATTCAAAGGACCACTGAAGTTGGTGAGAGTAGTGTACAACAAACTGCTGATCCAGAACCTGTTGATTACACACCACTTGACCCTGAAACAAAGGCTGCTTATGAGAGAGAGTTTTATACATTCTAGCAAACTCTAAATGTTGAGGAGATGGAAGAAGAGTTTGATGTGTTTGATGATTTGGAAGAGGGCTTGGAGTATACTGATATATTTGGAAACAGTCTCAAAGACTTGTTTTTAGATACTTTGATTGAAGAAGGTGAGATCGTGGGGGAGTCGAGTAATACCCAAACGACTGATGAGACAGCAGATGTTACGGGTCAAGGAGCTGTGCGTTAGGTCGGTAACCTAACAGTTAGTGCTCCACCTCCACCAATTTATATTCATACGCTGAGGCATTCCAAACCTTTCACAAGGTACGGAAACTCAGAACCTATCATTAGTTAGGCTTACGATCAAGAGAAGAAGATGTATGTTGTGAAGAGAAAGGGCGGAGCTATAGAGTATTTCCAAGACGATCACGACTTTCATACGCTCAGAGCATCAGATTTATATGCTATGGGTCGTGTTCCGTACTTTAACCCAAGTAATTATAGCAAGGCAAACTGGATACGTAATATGATTTATAGATAAAGCCGAGTCAACTTCAAGGACTTTAAAACCGCCAAATCCAAAGTCATTGATGATGAGACCCGGATGGACCCAAACACGAACAAGCCTATGAAGATAAGGGTTTATAGACATCCAAGATATGCTAAGAAGATTCCAATTCATGCTCCGGTGCTAATTAATAGCTTGTCTAAGCTAAAGGGGTGGAGTTGTGAAAAGGATACTGGTCATGCGGTGATTAAGTGTGAAGATAAAGAGTTCCGTATCATCGACCCTATGGATCTACATCAGTTTGGTAAAGAAGATTTGATGAAGCTGCAAGCATGTCCAATTGCAGCTGATGAATCTGTACACTTCATAGCGGCGTAGTTTGGTTGGATGTTTACAAAAGCCCTGAACAACAAGATGTATGCATATGGGAGCAGTTATCAGGTTACAGACGTGGACTTCTAATATCATTGATTTACCGAGCCTAGGGGGAGATTGTAAGGGTTGAATCTAGAGGCTCGGGAAATCAAATCAAGATGAAGATCAAGATCAAGTCATGCGAGAACCTAGAGTTATCGCGCGAAAAATGATTCTCGCGTGACAACTACTGTTCGCGCAAGAACTGATGTTTTTGCTTGAGAACTTCCTTTTGTTTATAAATAAAAATTTTGCTTTGTAGTTAGCACTTTGATAGGGAGATTTTTGTTTTCTTGATTTGTACTTACTGCTTTGTAATCGAATCAGAGATCAATAGATTGTGAATTATTTACTCGTATGTTCTTTTATTTTCAAGTTCAATCTTATATCCGTGATGATTACATTCCGTATTCTCATCACGAGATCGATCTAATTGTATTGTGTTGATCCTTACACTTTGCCCTTGATATCAGTTTTCGATCCATCTCCAAACCGAACCTGTCCCTATGTGTCTTCATTTAATTCTACAAACATATCTTTTCTCCCTGTCATGTGATTGCTAGCACCTTTATCAAGTTACCACAAACCTTGATTCACATCAGTCCAGACTTCATAAGCAGCAAGAAAAACCTTCCCTTCATTCAAGAGAACCAAGTCTTCATCTTATTCATTGCCTACATAAAGTAACAAATTGGGCTCATCATCTTGTTCCTTTGTCAAGTGAACTTCTTGCTCCTGCTTTCTTTCACTTTTATACTCATATGCATAATGACCAAACTTTTGGCAATTGTAGCATCTCACATCCTTCTTGTCTCAAGACTTTTGGCCACGGCTAGCCTCACCCGATGACTGAGCTCGTCCTCTACCACAACCTTTTCCCTTCGATCCGTGTCTACCACCCCGATCACCTCCATTACCCCTCCCTTTGGAGCCACCTCTACCATCGCCTTTACTATGCGGCTCAGTTTTGGAAAATAGCAAAGTCAATTCAGCATCGGAGGATGATTGACAAAGCTTCAACCGATCCTCATACACTTTAAGTCTCCCAATCGCCTCATCAAATGACATTTTTTCTAGTTCCGAATATTGCTCCATAGACACCATAAGGTGAATGAATTTCTCGGTCATGTAATCAAACAATTTCAGCACCAACTCTTCATCACTCAACACTGCACCTACGCTGTTGTATTTTGAAATCATACTGGACAGCTTCCCTGCGTACTCATCAATGGATTCTCCATCTTTCATACGAAGCGACCCAAACTCACTTTTCAACATGTGTAGTTAGGCTTTTTTTTCACACGCTCAGCCTCGACATAACAACTCCCAAACCTCCGCTGCGGTTTTCTTCTTCTCCACTTGGAAAAGAACCTCTTCTGGAATCGCTTGAAAAATGAAGGCACGAATGGTTTTGCTTTTCTTCACATCAACGACAATGTCGTCGGTCATCTCCACGGCCTCCCATAAGCCTTGAGCATCAAGAATTGCCTCCATTTTGATCGACCATGTAGTGTAGTTTGTAGCAGTGAGTACGAGAACTTGATAGGGTATGGTGTTTTTTTTGGTGAGTTTGATGAACTAGTAACCATGGACATGGTATTAAATCTGGGATACTTGGGCAAACAGGGGAATTATGAATCAAAGATTGGCTCTAATACCAAAATGTTAGATTCTCATGCAAAACTCTTACATAAAATAATGAAGGAACACAAGAATGTCAAAACAATAATCAAAAGTTATTCTCTATATTATTTGGTTTCACAAACTGCCAAAGTGATAAAGTAAAGTGGGTTACAGAGAGATAACTTTGTCGACGAATTTGGGAATTACAATAAACAGACTACTGAATTAAATAAGAAAAAAATAAGAACTTGTTGAAAATTCTCCAATTCCTACGTAACTGCATGAACTTCGGTCAACTTATTCCTAAGCCTCAAACGGATTTATTTAGTTGCCAAATACTCGGTCCACTCATGCATTACTGCCACGTCGTTTATCCACATCATGCTACACGACGCCCATCGCTATTGGTCACCGACACCGATGATGATTATGGCGGTGTTGGTGTAGATTGGGGAGGGAAGTGGCAGTGATGGAGGACCGGCGAAGAGAGAAAGAGGTTTAGATGGTGGCAATGGCTGCTTGCCGGAAGTGGCGATGGTGGAGGACCGCCGCACCGGTGGTAGTGTAAGCCGTAACTTTCAAAGCATATGGTGTGGGTTGGGGTGGGGGTTGGTTGTAATATATATATATATATATATATATATATATATATATATATATATATATATATATATTATATATATATATATATATATATATATATATATATATATATAGTTTTATAGTATTCTTTTTAATAAAGTAAATTAGAAATAAAGCTGGGTCCACTAAAATCAATTTTTTATTATTTTATTTTTTTATCTTAAGAGTATTTGTTATTTTTTAAAAACATAACAGAAAAGTTAACATTTATCCAAATCAGGGACCAAACATGTTACGTTTATGTATAATTGGGACTGCCCTTGTAGTTTCCAATACTTAGGGATCAAAACCGTAGTTTGAACATAGCACAAGGACCATTCATGTAATTTACTCTAAAAACAACTAAGAATTCCGCCTAACCTTTTATGTTGAAAATAGACCACTCACCCAAAATATAATTGGCATAAAAAATGTGAGATTAAATTGGCTTATTATTTGGCATACTAACTCCCTTAAAAAACAAGCTATTAATTGCAAGGACTCCATTACAATAATAAAATGGAAATGGGAGGGGGATCACCTTGGCATAGACCTTCAGTAGCCTAGAACTCCTTTTGAGGAGACTCTTTTACAATATCCTATAGCCAAAAGGTGGATTAATTATATAACACAAGCAGATTGGTTATTAAGTAAGCAGCTAGAATACTCATTTTCATCCTCCATCCACCCAATTTGTGATAGCAGCTTATATACTTTTTTAAGAGTATAAGTTTTCTTAAAAACATTCTAGTATAAAGAGAATACCGAGTCCTCAATACAATTTTTGTTGTTGTAATTTGTCACTTTTGGAGCTTGAGTAGGAGCACGAGTAGGAAAACTTTACATCAACATAAGATAGATAGTTTTGAGGTATGTTTTTGTTTAATTTTATGTTAAGTTAATTATTATTTATGTTAATAATAATATTAATATTAGAAGTAGTATTCATATTAGTAGTATTATTATTTTTAAGAATTAGAGTTATTGATAAAGGTGGGTATTAGGTAGATTAGACTTAGTTAGGCATGGACTAATCACCCATATTTAAACATGGTAGCGGTAGTCGGCATCCAACCATGATAATAACTACTTGTATCATTATCTAACTAAGGATTGGTTTGGTTTTATCATATTTTTAAAATATTACTATTTTGTGCTAGCAACTGTTATTAATTGTTAAACCATTACAAACAGGTGTGTTATCATGACTGTTATGAAAACTTTGATATTATTCATTATGTCTTGTAATAATTATAATGCTTAAAAATATGCACGGATAAGTAAGGATGTACAAAATCCTAATATAGTTAACAGGTTGTGTCAAACTTGTTAAGAGGGGACTAAGGTGTCCTATATACATCATGCACACCCTCATCCCTATGTGATGGTTGGTAGGGTCTGACAAGTCTGCTGCCGGTGGTTGTGGTAAAACCAATGAAGGCACTGTGCCTATGAACTCAAATATCATAACCCAAATTGTTTGCTTGTCAAGGTTAAATTTATAAACTATATAGCATGAGCTCATTGGCATTAGTTGATGTCTTTTTGTGCATATATATCATAGATAACACCTCTGGAAAGGTTTAAGAGCTCTCAAAGATAATGGATCTAAGAGACCAAGAAATTTTTGTTTTAGTTTGTTGTTATATATTATTATAAAATAGTAGTGTACCAACCCGAGAATAATATAGTTTGTCATAAAACTTATGTTTGCTTCCGTTGTAAGTTGTATCAATTGTGCATGATCGTCGAGGTTACCTGGTAAGGATTCACAATTGTATCATAGTTTAAGATTTTAGCTAAGTCGTTATTACAGGAATGCCTAAGTTTTAATCGGTATAGCTTTAAAAGATTAGTGCTAGACTCAAACTGTGCCAAAATACAATTTTAGGTATGCTTAGTACATACCAGTAACTTTCATATAATTATATTTTCATAAGAAGGTACAATGTCTGAACATAGAAATGAACAAGGATCTAGAAATGAACAAATTAACTGTAAGTAGAGGTGTGCAAAAAAACCGGTCCGAGAAAAAAAAACCGAAACCGGTTTGGGGCCCAAACCGGCTTGGCCCAAACCGGTTTCAAACCGGCCCAACCCGTCGGTTATGGTTCGGTTTGAAGTTCCATTAATCAAAACCGGTTTCTAACCAGTCCGGTTTCAAACCTGTTTCAAACCGGTTCTCAAACCGGTTTACAACCCGGTTCACAAACCGGTTTACAACCCGGTTCACAAACCGGTTCTTAAACCCGTATCCCAAACCGGTTTTCAAACTAGCCATTGTATAACAGCTTTATAGCTGTTTTTTGGCCGTTTGAGATCTTTTTTGACCATTTTTTGTGGTTTTTTTACCATTATACCCCCATTAGGTTAGTATATATATGTATTGGATGTTTTGGTTGAATCACAACAACTTAAAACGCTCTTTACTCTCAAACATCACAAAAACACTCAATACTTTCCTACTCTTAGAAAAAACTCTCTCAAAACTCTCTCAAATGGCTTCATCAAGTGCTCAATCATCTGGTGGTTGTGATGCATCTTCAAGCAACGTGGTGGTAGCAATCCTTCCTATGAATAGGAACCCCGAAATATGGTGTAATTACGATTTATGTCAAATGGCTAGGGGTCCGAACAAGGCTCGTAGCAACTTTTGCCATAAGTTTTTCAAAAAGATGCAAACACAAAGTTGAAAAACCACATTGCGCTTAAATATTGTAACGCGTTGAAAGGTGAACCGTCTCAAGGTAAAGCTTTGATGACAAATGAAAGAAGTGTTTGGGCTTATAACGTTGATGCGGCTCGGGAGCAAATGGCGCATTTTGTAATTCAAGAAAGCTTGCCATTCAAACATTTCGACAACAAACGTTTGACTCGACTCATTCAACGAACTCTCCAACCACGTTACACCAATGTAAGTCATGCTACTCTTTGAAGAAATTGTTTAAAAATGTGGAAAAAAGTTAAAAATAAATTAATATCTTATTTTAAAATTTAAAACCGGTGTTAACTTAACTAGTGATGTTTGGTCGACTCCTCACAGTTCACCGGACTCGTACATTTGTGTCACCGCCCATTGGGTTGAACCCGATTTGTGGCAAATGATGAAACTTACGATTGCGTTTGAATTGTTTGATTATCCTCACACCGGCCAAAATATTTTTTATCTTATTGATAAAGTTATTAAAACGTATAAATAGAAAACAAAATATTTTCTATATCTTTTGATAATGCGTCAAATAACACGCTTGCGATAGATCATTTAAATATAAAATATAAACCAACGTGTGATGGTGTGTTTTTCATAGTCGATGTGTTGCACACATCATAAACTTAGCCATTCAAGATGGTTTAAGAACGATTGAAACAGTGAAAGATGATTTTAAAAGAATGTTACGTGACATTTTTAGCAATAACCATAGATATAGTAGATATCGCAAGTTTTGTAAAGACGCAAATTTCAAATGTTTAGGTCCGAATTGGGACGTACCTACACGATAGAATTCCACTTGTAATATGTTTGAAAAGGCTATTGAACAAAAAGAAAGTTTAATAGCTTTTCATAATAGTTTGGTAAGTCGTGGAAAGGCAAATACTTACCATCCATTGGGTTGGTCCGTTATTGAAGCAATAAGCAAAATGCTTCAAGTTTTTTAAAACGCAACTACTTGTCTTTCTGGAGTTTATTATCCAACGAGTCCGTTAGTACTTCACCAAAATTATTTAATGACTTCAAAATTAAATGAGATGTTGTTTAGGGGTAGACCTTATTCGGATATGATACCCCTAATAAAAGAAAAACTTAAAAAGTATTTTAAATAAATGCATCCGGTTATTACATTTGCCGCTACATTAAACCCTTGTTAAAATTTGTAGGGGGTTGAAACTTTACTTGATAAAATTACTTCTAATTTGGATTTAGAAGAAGAAAACCCATTTTATGCTCAAACTTTAAAAGTTACTTTTAACCAACAATTAGAAAAAATGTTTGATGTTTATATATTAAAATATGGTGAAACATCACACATCCATGAGTCATTGAGGCATGCGGCACATGCCGAAAGTCCAAATGATCCAATGTTTGCTTTTATAATACTTTAAGGGATGAATCTAATAAACGTCAATATGGTAACACTCCAAGTAGTGAACTCGGGAGGTATGGTGGAACAAAGTTTTTATCCACCATGACTCCACATGATTTTAAAAATTTTGACTTGTTGGCTTGGTGGAAAGGTAAGGAAGATCAATTTCCCATCCTTTCCACCATGGCCCGAGATTTACTAACCGTCCAAGCTTCCATGGTAGCTTCGGAATCTGCTTTTTCCGTTAGTGGTTGGGTTATATCGATAAGACGAACTCGACTCACTCCCCAAGCGGTTGAAATGTCAATTTGCTTGAAGGATTATTTGGATGCTGCGGAAAGAGTACAAAACAAATGCTCACTTGAAGGAGAATTGGAATATGAAGCAGAATTATACGAGGACGAGGTAGAGAGTGGATTAACACCCGGAATGGCCAATGATGAAGCGGCATATGATGAGTATCTTCATAGCAGCTCCGGTTCTGGTGGCGAAGAATAACCATACAAGTATGTAACGAACGAACGGAGAACGACTAGTCGACTAGGCTAATTGTTTAGTTTTTAAAAAACTGTTATTTAAACTTCAATGTTGTTTAAATTGTATGTTTTATATATAATATATTTTACTTTCATTATATATCTCACTATGAGAAGTTAAGTCATATTGATTAACAAGTAACGTATGATATAATAGTTTAACATTAAACAAAATAATGATATTAATAACAATATTAATAATACTAATAATCACATCAAGTAACAACAACAATAATAATAAGAACAACCACCGCCACCATGATATTAATAACAATATTAATGACAATAATACTCACAACTTTTATTATATTGCTTTTGATTTAATTAATAAATATGATTATATATTTTTTATATGTTAACAAAAATTTTATTTTTATAAAATTAAGTATAGTTTTATTAATAAATATGATTATATATCTTTCATATCTTAACATTATTATATATGAATAAAAAAAAAAAAAAAAAAAAAAAAAAAAAAAAAAACCAATCAGTTTGGGCCCGAACCGGTTTCCAAACCGGCTCAGACCGGTTTCATAGGGTTGGGTTTTTCAGCCATTGAACCAGTTTATAACCCGAACCAGTTTGGGGCCAAACCAGTTTTGACTTGGGTTGACCAAACCGATTTCGGTTTGGACCCCAAACCAGTTTTCAAAAAAAACCCATATGTACACCTCTAGCTGTAAGAGGAAGGAAATTCTTGTAGGGCTTGAACGTCCTCCCATAGAGTTAGATCTCAATGTAGTATGAACCTTATTCTAGATGCTGAAGCTATCCACATATAATTATGGAAGTTGTAAAAATGTAACAAATAAACAGACTACTAATGATGATAAATTAGAAGAAAGACCCAAAGAAGACTAGGTTGCCTCCACACTAGTACAAGGAAGGGAGCAAATGGAAGGAAATGAAAAGATTGCAACATCCATACCATTAGAAAGAAAAACTAAAGAAACAAAATCAAAGGACCACACTTATAGGCACTTCATGTCCTGTAAACCTCATCCTTCGATGGAGGAAAAGGAGTTGTACAAGCTCAAGACTAGCTAAACCGGATAGAGTTTTTATTGGATATCGATGACTATAATGATCATAAAAAAGTACAGTTTGCTATACATATTTTTGACGTTAAAACATTTTACTAGTGGAACATTGTGGTCCGAATGGAGGACAGAGAAAAAGATAAACAGATGAGCTGGGAGGAATTGGTTTATAAGTTTTTTTCTAATTTTGTTCTCCAAGTGAAACCGAACAATCTAAAGTGGATTTCTTTAACTTAAAACTGGGGAATAAAACAAACCAAGAGTATGTTACTCGTTATGAAATATTTTGAATGATTCCTCATCTAACCATAACTAAGGAATAACGGATCAATATATTCATCAAGAGTTTACATTTCAAAATAAGGGTGTTTATCAAATTCAAATCCCCCAAAACTTTTTTAGAAATAATGGAAGCCGGCAACATCAAGGCTGCCAAGATGTTACGTCGACAAATTGAATCTCCTACACTAATAAGAAAATAGAGCAAGAAAAGGAAGTGCATCACAAATAATAACATATGTAACCTAGAATACCTCAAATTAGATTTTACAAGAAGATGCATTTGGGTCATGCCACACACAACCATGCTCTAACTACAAGAAGATCAGACATCTACTTTAGGAATGCACGGAGAAGAGAAAATATTTTAAATGGTGAGATTTAGGACACATGAAACCCAATGCTCAAAACTTTAAAATGAAAACAATCAACAACCAAAAAAAAACAAAAGAGCATGCATTTGTGTTGACCATTGAGGAAGCCTGTAACACTCCAGATGTGATTACTAGTATGTATGTTGTCAATGATATAAATGCATGATTATTATTTGATTCTGATGCCAATAAAAGTTTAGTATCATATAACTTTAGCCCCTATCTAAACCAAGAATCACAAATTTTAGATCATACCCTTATACTACCAATGATTGATTGGAGTCAAAAGAAATAGTTGACATCATTAAAAACCGTATCAAACATTTAAATGGTCATCATTTCCTATCAATTTAATGCATATGGAACTTGGAGAATTTGATATAGTCATAGGAATGGATAAATTAGCCCTATATGCCACAAAAATTATATGTCACAAAAAGATTGTTTGAGTCCGATTTCCCAACGACAACTGGTTAACCATATTAGGAGATTGCATTGACAAGGTTAAAAACTTCAGCATAATAGCGTAAGCACAAAAGTGTTATGAAAAAGGTGCATTGCATTTTCGAAACATCTTATAAACACCAAGAAGAAGTAGTAGATTGAAGACATTCCAATAATATGGGAATACCCTAAAGTATTTTCAAATGAACTCCTAAGACTTCTACCTGATAGATAAGTTGAGTTCTAGATGTACCTAGTACCTATGACAGCCTCTATTACTAAGTCTCCATAGAGACTAACCCGGACAAAAATGAAAAAACTCAATCAACAACTACAATAACTACTTGATAACAGATTTATTCAACCAAGCTCTTCATCCTAGGGAGCACCCATCCTACTCGTTAAGAAGACAGACTAGACGATATGTAGGTGCGTTGATTATTTATAGTTGAGTAGAGTCATTATAAAGAATAAGTACCCTTTGATAAGGATTGATGATTTGTTTGATCAATTATGAGAAGAAAGTAATTTTTTTTAAAATAGACTTGCGATCTGGATATCATTAGGGAACTAACACCAAAAGATGTACTTAAGACCGCTTTCAGGATTAGGTCAATTATTATGAATTCTTGGTAATGTCATTTGGGCTTACCAACACACCTACAGTGTTCACTAACCTAATGCACAGAGTTTATAAATCCTACTTGTTAAGTTTGTGATCGTATTCATTGGCCACATCATGATCTACTCTAAGAATGAGGCAGATCATGAGCAACACCTCAAAGACGTCCTTAAAATGCTTAAGAGAGAAACAATTTACGCAAGTGTGAGTTTTGGATATGTGAATTTCAATTCCTATAACATGCTATAATGAATAGGTAATACAAGTTATAGAAATCAAAAGATTTCTTAGGTTAGCATGATACTATAGAAGATTTATTCAAGACTTCTTCAAGATTGCAATACCATTAACAATGCTAACCCAGAAAGCCTCTAAGTTTATTTGGGGATAAAAACAAGAGGAAACCTTTAACATGTTGAAACCAAAGTTATGTAGCATCTCAATCCTATTACTTCATGAAGGAACTAAAGATTTTGTGGTCTGCTATGATACATCTCACTATGGTATGGGATGTGAACTCATGCAAACAGGCAAAGTAATTTGTTACGCTTCTCTACAATTGAAGACTCACAAATGAAACTACAGGACCAATGATTGATTTAGAACTTGGTGTCATAGTATTTGCACTAAAAATTGGAGATATTTTCTTAACAGTGCAAAATGTATCGGTCATAAAAGTTTGAAACACATATTCGAACAGAAAGAGCTTAACATTTGTCAAAGACGCTGGATGGAATTATTAAGTGCTTATGATTATGAGACCTAATACCATTCAAGTAAAGCTAATATGCTAATAGATACATTAAGTTGAAAGGATCAGCCCTAACCAACAAGAATCAGTGCATAAGAATAGAGGTTAAAACTAATCTCCTTGATCAAATTAAGAATGTACAACAAGAAGCTCTAAGAAAGAATCAGGTGAAGGAAAGAATGATTGGGAGACTAAATTTTTTGATAGCCGAAATGATGTTATCCTAAGATCTAACAAAAGGATATGGTTCCTAGTTTTGGAAGGTTTTAAGATATGATATTAGAGGAAACCCATGAATCTAGGTATTCTATCCATCCTGATAACAACAAGATATACAATAAACTAAGGAAAGGTTTATGAGCTCTCAATGAAAGTGGATTTAGAAGACTAAGAAGTTTTTATTTTGTTTTGTTTTTTTAAATTGCGGTAAATTAGTAGTTTAAAAAGCGAAGGATATTATAGTTTGTAATAAAACTTATGTTCGCTTCTGCTATAAGTTATATCAATTATGCATGATCGCCTGGGTTACTGGTGGGATGTCATTGTGATAACAAACCTTGATATAATAGTTATAAAGATGTGAAATTTGAAGCTTTTCTTTCATATATTTTTAAATAAGTTAGTAACAAGTAAGATTTCAATTTGAATAAGATACGTCAACGAATGTTTATTGTAGGAGATCATTTAACAATAATAAAATATATTATATTCAAACCTAATTTGTTTCTAATGAAACTTAGGTTGACTCGTAGAGTAATATGAACCCATCACAACAACATATTCTATATTTTATAAAATGATATGTTTTAAAAGTTATTAGAGAAAAATAAATAAAGCTAATTAATTATAAAAGTAAACAAACATGCTGGTTACTAAGTAAGCAAGTAGCTAGGTTATTTACTTTCATCATTGACCTACTTTGTGAATTCAATAACCTATATGTTTTGCTATTAATATAAACTTGTAGGTTCTTCTAGAGTATTAGTTCTTTTAGTAATGCTCTATTATAAAGAGAATCCCAAGTCTTCAATACCCCTTTGGGTATTGTTATTATTTGTTTTTGGAGCTTGAGTAAGAGTATGAGTAAGGAGACTCTACATCAACTTACCATAAATAGTTTTGAGGTATATTTTCATTTACGTTAAGTTAATACTCATTTATTTTAGTATTATTATTAGGAGTAATGTTAGTAGTATTATAATTTTAAGTGTTAGGGTTATTGATAGGAGAGAGTATTTGGTAGCCTAGCTTTAGTTAGGCATGAACTAATCAACAATTCTTAATCAAGGCAGCGTTAGCCAGCCAAGACAATAACTAATTAGTTGTACCATCACCTAACTTAGGATTGCTTATACTATATCAAGACTTTAAGATATTACCAGATTGTACTAGTAACTTATGCTATTAAGCCACTATAAATAGGTAAGTTATCATGAATGTATTCAAAACTATGATAATATACTTGTGTTTGTATTGGTAGTAATTATAATACTTAAATATATGCATGGGTCGGTAGGGGTATACGGGATCTTGATATATATTTAATAGGGTGTGTCATACTAGCTGAAAGGGACTAAGGTGTCCCTAGGCATCATGCACACACTCATACCTGTTTGACAGTCGGAAGGGTCTGACAAGCCTATTGTTGGTGGTTATGGTAAAACCAAGGAAGGCCATATGCCTATGGACCCAAATAGCATATCAAAGATTGACTTCTTTTTGAGTGTATGTATCACAGGTAACACCTAAGGATAGGATTAAGAGCTCTTAAAGATAGTGGATCTAGAAGACTAAGAAATTTTTATTTTAGTTTGTTTTCATATTGTTAGGTCTAGATTGATTGTATAGGTTTAGAAGATTTTGCATCTCTTGTAATGAACTCTTGTAAATCTTTATCTTTTTGTATGCAAGATATATATATGTTAACACAAATATATATATTGTGTGTTGATTTTATGTGTAATTGCAGGAAAACATCATACTTGGTCAATTTTGAAAATTGACCAAGTACAAGAACCATATACGGAAGAACAAGTCAAGGAATATGCATCCGTGGATCTCCTGCGAAAGCATTGTAACATCTACGAAAAAACAAGTCTGCTCGTGAGATCAAGTTAATTGCTGCTTCTGCGGAAGAAGAAAGCTTGCTCCTGCGGATGAAGTTCAATATGAAGATCAAAGAACCAACTCCTACGGAAGGCTAACTCCTACGGAAGAACAAAGTACTTGCATGAACTTCAATCATCAAGAAAGCCACATGAAGTCAACAAGTCAAACTCTCTGGAGTGATGTCATCAAGTCAACATCTACGGAAGACTGCACTTCTATCAGAAATGAATAATTCATGTCACGTCAAGAATTTTATTTGAGTAACTTTCTTACCACAATAAGAAAGTTACCTTTACCCATGTAAAAGTGAATCCCTCTGCCTATAAATAGAAGGCATGGGTGCACTCATTTTAGATGCAGGAACAATACACAAAAACAATACAACAATTCTGATTACGCCAGAATAGCAATCAAAACACCAAGAACACCAAGAACATCACCTAGCAATTATCATATTATCAAAAGTCAAAATCAATTGTAACCGATTCAGTATTAATGGAAATCGTTTGAAGCAAACTAGTTTATTGTATTACTTTAACTTGTTTTCTATTTCTCTCTTTTGTTCTTCTTCGATTTACATAACAATTACAATGTCTTAAACAATTAATTAAACAACGAGTTATGATAATTCCGCGATCATTATTTGTTCAATCAAACTGATAATTTCTGTTTCGATCCTTGGATTCACAGGTGCTATTAGAGCCTCGTGCTCATTGATTTAGATCAATTGATCTATCAGTTTGATTAGACTAATTAGTTGTTAATTTATTAGATCTATCAGTTTTTGATTAGATATGATAATTTAGCTTAAAATTGCTTTTGAGTGTTTGTTATAGCTTGAGAGTTCATAACTCAGATTTAAGCATGTTGTTGAACAATTTAATCAAAACAAAAGTTGGGTTTAGCTAATCAATAGCTAACGAAGGTGTTTTACTCAACGAATTGGTGTAATTAGTTAAAATCATTAAACCCTGTTATATCGATCATCGAGTACTGTTCCATTGCTCGATTAACTCTGATCTACATCAAAATCATTTTGATTCGTGGATTTGTGTTGTTGTTTGATATTTAAAGGTTGTTCAAACAAATTTGAACAGATTCCATCATCTAAAATCTCAAATTCCAAATCAACAGAGAATTTATTGAGAGGTTTGACTAATTTTGACCACAACTTCTTAATTGACCGATAATTAAGAGTTTGTCATTATTTAGCTTATTCTAAACAAAAGCAATTAATTCAAAGGAGTTTCTGTCTTAGTTGAGTTAATATCAGTATTATCAGTAATTTGTTATTGCTGTGTGAGTGTGTTTGCATTATGTTTACTTTACACATTCATAGGGTATTCGATCAATTGATAGTTTGATAATTACCATGTTAACTAAAATGAGTAGTTCAATTGTTGGCTCAGCTTATCAACCCCAAAATTGGAAAACAAAGTTGATTTTAAAACATGAAAAATTAGATTCAGGAACCATGTTAACTACACTGATTCTGACTTATGGGTGTCTATGACTGAAGGTCCCTACATTCCACCTGCTCTTGGACCTGATTTAATGACAACAATCAGCCCATAAGTTTGAAAGATCTGTCTCCTGAAGATGCTAAGAGGGTCAAAATTGATATTAAGGCCTATAGTATGCTTACTATGGCTTTACCTGAAGACTTCTTGATCAGATGTGAAGCTTAAAAAAACAGCCCACTCTTTGTGGAAGATTCTTCACACTTTGTGTGAAGGAAGTGATGAGATAAGAAGCATTAGGAAGGATACCCTTTGCTCACAATATGAGACCTTTTATCATATTGAGGGTGAATCTGTTCCTCAACAACTCCATAGATACATGCAACTTGTTACTAAAATGAACATCTTTGAGTTGAACTATAGTAATGAGGAGTTGAACAAAAAGATGCTCCATACTTTGCCAGAAAGTTAGACTCAAACTGTGTCTATGTTCAAGAATACCATTGATCTAAAAGCAATTGGGCTAGATACTTTGGTAGCAAAAGTGGAAATTCTAGAATTGGATGAGAAAACAAGAAACAAAAGTGTAAAAGCACCAATTGCACCATATCAATTTAAAGAAACAAAGGGTGCTGGAAGTGCATTTATTTCTAATGATGATGGTGGAAACTCTTATGTTGTGAGTGAAGATGAAGATTAAGCAGCTTTCTATGCAGCAAAGTCCTCTAAATCAAACTCTCAAAGCAGTTCAAACAAGAAAGTGAAAGGGAAACTTGATGATACAAAAACCTCAAATGCTACAGCCACAAAGGGATCCACAACCAACAAAAGCAACACTCAATCTGAACCAATTATTATGGTACTAGAATCAAAAGAGCAAAAGGCAGCCTTTGCAGCCTTCACTTCAAGCTTTTAAGCTTATTTGGGTAGTACTTTGACCCCTGCTCACATTTGTCAACAAGACCTTGAAGAGTTCATCCTGATGAAGTGGAGGAAATGGATTTACAATGGCAAATGGCCATGATTGCATACAGACCTAAGATGTATTTGAGAAAGAATAAGGGATTGGCTGTTGTAGGGAGAACTACAAAGATTGGAGTTGATAAATCCAAAGTGAGATGCTAAGAGAATGCAATCAGCAATCAATAAGTGAATTCAGACAACCAAACCAAAGAAACTTCAAGCAACCTCAACTTACAAACTCATCCCCACCAGCAACAAGTTCTTCAGCAGGTACAAGTAACACTAAAGAAACTGGGTTAATTATCTTGCAGGATGCTACTTCTGATTGGAGCCTGTATGAGAAAGAAGTTCTGGAGGAGAATCAAGCATTGATGGCTAACATGGAGAACAAAATTCCACCTATGGCCAAAGAGGTAAGGGATAGATTATGTTCATCCAGATGTGTTGAAGAGGTTGAAAGATATAGAGTCCATGCTCAAAAATTTGCTAATAAAATCAAAGAAACAATGATTTTGAATGAATCTCATAAGAGAGAACACAAATTATATCAGATCAAAATCACTTCTTTACAAAAGGATTTGGATAAACTCTTGTCTGAAAAATATAATTTGAAAGCACAAGTTGAGCATCTGACCACCTCTTTAACAAAATCAATGTCTGATCATGCATCCACTGAAGTGAAACTTCAGAAGTTTCAATTATCATCTCAGCAATATGAGAAACTTTTGAATACTCATATTGAAATAAAGAACCGGTATGGGTTGGGATTTCATGTTGTTGCACCTTCATTGAATGATAACTACACCACATTACCTGAGTCAATGACCAATAGTTTGTCAAACCATTTTGTATCAAGTACCAAAACTGAACCAAAAATTGAAATTAATGAATTGGTAAAAGGTGAAGATACTAAGGTCAGTGAAACTGATTCATTTGAATCAGAATGTTTAAAACAAATTGAATCAGAAATTGACTTTGATGATTGTGATGACCTGGATGAGTTTGATGAGCCTAATGAGCAAAAATGTGCTAGTTTGGGTAAGGGGAAGAATGTGTTAATTGAACCAATAGTTCCTAAAGTTCTTGAGGAGATTAAGCTACCTTATCCTCCCAAACAAAGAAATATTTGAAGACCATCTACACAAGAATTGCTTAATTAAATGAAGGAATTCATGAGCTTAACAAGAAGCAGAAAACTCATTCATCAAAAAGAACTGTTGGATCCATAAAAGAAGAGAAAATCACTTCCAAAGAACACCTGCGGAAGAAGAAGACCGTCACAGAACCATCCATAGAAAATCCACGAAGAAGACAAATGTTGCTCTTTAAAAACAGTCAACATCCGTAGAAGATCTACGAAAGAAGCAATCATCTGCTGAATCACACAATGCCAACAAGAAAGGTAAGAAACAACATAGTGTTGTGAATCCTCAGCAACAAGAACCATTTGACATCATGTCTGGTAGAGGTAAAGATTCTTCAGCTGCAAAGTTTGAGAGAGAATTGAAGAAGCAGAAGAAGATAGTGAAAGAGTCTGAGAGTGAAGTTGAAGAAAAATACTGTAAGTGGTGTGACATGTATAACCACAACACAGATGATTGTTACTTCAGCAGCTATTGCTCCATATGCAACATGAACAATCACATGACTACTGATTTTTACTTTAATAAACACTGTGCTATTTGCAATAAGAATAACCATTCTACTCAAGAATGCTACTTCAACAAGAAGAACAAATCAAAAGTCCCAAAGAAGCAACACTCTGGGAATGTTGAATCAGACTCACAATCCACTAAAAGTAAGGCAACTTCAAAGCAAAAGAAGTAGCAACCAAAACAACAGGTTCCAAATGCAAAGAAGCCAACATCTGCTGATGATCAAACAAAGAGGAAGAAGGAGAAGCAACACTCTCAAAGGAAGACTCCTCACAAGAAGGTAGATTTACAGGAAGATGAAACCTTCTATGACCACTTTAAAAAGGGTAATCAAGTACCATAATCAAAGACAAAAGACGTAGAAACTTTCTCTAATTAAGTATCATCATCAAGTTCAAAGAACAAGATACTCAAAGAAGAGGTCACAGAGGAGGTGCTTGTGGATCAAGAACAAAGTGCTACAAGTTCATCTTCAATAGAATCATCCTCACCCCAAACCAACCATAATGAATCAAATGAGTCTAAAAACAACCCTGAGACATCTAGGCTCATCCATAAGGGAGTAACAATCGTAGATACCAATGGCAAGCCCAAGAACATTAAGGGTTGGGCTCCACGCTCTAATTGATTTCATTATTTGTGCAGGAACATCCATGGAGGACTGACAACAAGTGGTATGTTGACAGTGGTTGTTCCAGGCATATGACAGGAAACTGTTCTCTCTTTCATGATTTCAAACACAAAAATGCTTCATATGTGGCATTTGGTGAAGATAAGAAGGGAGGTAAAATTATTGGTGAAGGAATGGTAACAAATGTGTACTCAAATTTGAGAAAGTAAATTTTTGTGAAAATTTACAATACAACTTGCTGAGTGTATCTCAAATTTGTGATCAAAATTATACCATTCTATTTGATAACACTTACTGTTACATTCTTAAGCCAGGTTTTCAAATCCTAGCAGATTGGATCCTTCTTAAAGCACCAAGAAAAAGAAACACATATGTCTTGGACATGAACAACACCTCAATGACAAGCAATGAAACCTACCTAATTTTTAAGTCATCAGAAGATGAAGCTCAACTGTGGCATAGAAGGATGGTTCATTCAAACATGAAGAACATGAATAAGCTGGTCAAAAACGACTTAGTCGTTGGCCTTCCCAAGAAAGAATTTTACTATTCTAATGGTTGTTTATCATGTTATAAAGGAAAAAAACATAGGGTGTCACATAAGTCCAAAACAATCAACACAAACACAACTCCACTCAAAATGCAACAAATGGATCTTTTTGGTCCAACCAATGTGATGAGCATTGGAAAAAGGCAATATTGTTTGGTGATTGTTGATGATTTCACTAGATTCACTTGGGTCTTTTTCTTAAAACATAAAAGTGAAACATCAGAAACATTAATGGAGTTTATCACTAAGATTGAAAATCAACTTGATTTAGAAATCAAAATCTTAAGAAGTGATAATGGATTCAAATTTGTTAACCATGTTTTAGACTCCTTTTGCAGGAACAAAGGCATAGCCAGATAATTCAGTGCACCAAGAAATCCATAACAAAATAGAGTTGCTGAAAGAAGAAACAAAACTCTAATTGAAGCAACAAGAACAACGCTAGTTGAATCACATTTGCCAATCATATTTTGGGCTGAAGCAGTGAACACAGCATGCAATGTTCAAAACATGACCTTAATTGTCAAAGAACATAATAAAACACCCTATGAACTTTTGTTTAAAAGAAAAACCTTTATAGGATATCTTCGAGCATTTGGGTGTCATGTGTCTATTTTAAACACCAAAGATCAATCAGGTAAGTTTGCTGAAAAAGCCTATGATGGTTTCTTTGTTGGTTACTCATCAACATCTAAATCATATAGAGTCTACATTCCACATCAAAACATTATGGAGGAAACTCCTGATGTATCATTTGATGAATCCTTATTTCTAAAATTTGTAAAAGGATCATCTTGGCTGTTTGATATAGATGCATTAACAAAATCATTTAACACTAGTTATTTGAATGTTATAGGTCCTTCAGATACATGCTATCCTTATGTACCTCCAAGTATGAGTGAAGTGCCATTGACTGCTGATCCTCCAAGATCATCGTATTCACACACTTCAAGTGTTGCTAATCCTGGCCTTTCATCTCAAACAAGTAATGGAAATTCTGATGAAATGAAAATTCAACTTCGAAGAAGTAACTAATACATCAGTAGAAGTTAACCATGAATCCGCAAAAGTTCCTAATGCATCCGGAGTAGTGAACAATGCATCAGCATAAGTTCCTTCTACATCCATAGATGTCCCATCTACTTTCGGAGATGATTCATTGCCTTCAACTGAAGTTCCCAATCCATTAGGAGATATTCCAACTACATTCACAACATCTACAGATCAACAAACTACAACATCAGTAGTTGTTCCTGTAACTCCCGTGGAAGTTATTCCTACCTCTGCGGAAACACAAACTCATGAAGATGGTTTTCATTTAGCATCAGAAGAACAACATGATGAGGATATTGACTACTTTGTTGATTATCCATCCTAGCTGGATCCATCTCCATCAACATTTACCAATATCACTAACTTGGAATCATCCATTCCAGTTGAATCAATTCCAACATCAAGAATTCATAATTATCATCCAATAGAAAACATCATTGGTGATCTTAATGAAAGAACCACAAGAAGCCAAGGGGAGCTTCCAATATTTGTCTTTTCTTTTGTTTTCTTTCATAAGTGGTTCCTCCCAACATCACTGCTGCATTAAAAGACAACAGTTAGATTGAAGCAATGCAAGAAGAACTTTAACAAATAAAAAAGAAAAAAGTTTGGAATCTAGTTGATCTTCTTGAAGGTCAATATCTAATTGGTACAAGGTGGCTCTTCAAGAACAAACTAGATGACAGAGGTATCATTGTCAGAAACAAAGCAAGGCTGATAGCACAAGGGTATACTCAAGAAGATGGGATAGACTATGATGAAGTCTTTGCCCTAGTTGCAAGGATTGAAGCTATTAGAGTCTTCCTAGCCTATGCTTCACATAAGAAGTTCATAGTTTACCAGATGGATGTAAAATGTGACGTCTTATATGGTAAAATTGATGAAGAAGTCTATGTTACCCAACCACTAGGCTTTGAAGATCCTAATTACCCACACAGGGTATACAAGCTTGACAAAGCTTTGTATGGTCTTCATCAGGCACCCAGAAAGTGGTATGAAACATTGTCTTCTTTCTTGCTCAAGCATGGTTACAAAAGGGGAACCATTGATTAGACTCTCTTCCTCAAACATAATCATCAAGATCTCTTGGTTGTCCAAATCTATGTGGATGATATCATTTTTGGGTCAACAAACAAGAGATTGTGTGAAGACTTTGAATCTTTGATGAAATCTGAGTTCCAAATGAGTTCCATGGGAGAATTAACATTCTTCCTTACTTTACAAGTTCATCAGAAATCAAATGGAATATTCATCAATCAGGAGAAGTTTGTGCACAAAATCTTGAAAAAGTACAACCTTGCTGACTCTTCTTTATGCAAAACACCAGCATCAATAATAGATAAGATTTTACCTGGTCCTAAAGGGAAATTAGTTGATCAAAGATTGTATAGATCTATAGTAGGATCTTTGATGTACTTAACTGCCAGCAGACCTAACATAATGTTTGTTGTGTGTGTTTGTGCTAGGTACCAATCAGACCCCAAGGGGTCACATATGAATGCAGTAAAGAGGATCTTCAGATACCTCAAAGGGAAGCCAGCACTTGGACTTTGGCATCCCAAAGAAGGAGATTTCAACCTCTATTCATATTCTGATAGTGACTTTGAAGGTTGCAACAACAACAGTGTCACACCCTCAAAATCCACATGCGGGGTTTTACCACGAGGCGAGTGAACTAACCAGGATCTCAGTCATTAGTTACTCAGAACGACTCTATATGCAACATTTAAACAAATCAGAGTTTAAAACTTTAAAATATTTGCAAAAGCATTTTTGTAAATAACCCAAACACAAGGTACTAAAAGTAAACTGCGCAAAACACGCTCCCAAACCAAAATACGAAAGTAAATGCTAAATTAAAAGTAAACAATGTTTGAATAAAACATGCTTGACACGTTCGTGCTCCTATGGGCAGCTGCTAGAAATGACCTAAGAAAAGCATACTAAAAGTGTCAACACGATGGTTGGTGAGTTCAAGAGTTTGCATTAATCATAATTCAGTACAGTTGTAAAACATAAGAAGTGCATTGAATTAGATAGCTAGTCTATATTCACAAGTAGTAACCATAGTGATTTCACGATCGAAGATGACTGTGTTCGTTGTTTGCCTCCCGTCATGACATACCAGGTCGTGACACTGTTAGTAGTTTAGGACAATATTGCACCCGTTTGACCTCGAGTCGCACAGGTGGGGCTTGTCAGACCCAGCAGTACTACCCAAGATTTCCCGCTATAAACCAATATTAACTATCTAAAAGTGTGAGGACTTCCATGGTATAACCCACTATGTTACACTATACACAACTTACTGTAATAAAGCGTTTATAAAACAGTATGCTATCTCCCCCAAAAGAGAGTGTATAAGAAAATGGGGCATGAACTCACCTGGTGCGCAAACAAACAATAGTAAAAGCTAACAGTGAGCGGAAAGACAACCTTCAGAGGTCACCTAAAACACGCAAGTACATAAGTATGTGTACACGGAATCTTTAACAAACCTAAGTGCTCAATAAACACATTGACTCAAGGTTTTGGAAAACAAGACACCTTAGACCCAGTTGACCCGTTGGTGACATGTCAAATTAAGTTCTTGTTTGATCAAACATAATAACCAATAATTCAACAAACCATTCCAAACTACTATGCAAGTTATTCTCATAAGCCAAATTGTAACACGTAAGGCTTATCATGTTTTTCATGCTAAATCAGGTTATCATACAACGCATGTAATCCAATTCACGTACAACAAAGATTCTAATTTATATTCCTTTACAATGCACATTGGGTTTAGTCACTCACAACATGCCATATGAAGCCACTCACGGCTACACACCCTAAACCCTGCCAATCCTACAAGGTAGGGGCCTCAGATTCGCACGCGTGTATGATACCCATCAGCAATATACCACACGTAACTCATACAAGCAAAACATTAACCTGATAATAATCGATAATGATAATTCATCATAGCACATAACATGTATACTTGCACATTTTCCAAGGAAGCCCATATGCTCCCATAGTTGCACCAACTAACCAAATGACCCAATCATTGCAATCCAACACATTAGACATCATCCAGAAACATTCTAACATGATCCTAATACCACAAACATGTATAACTCACAATATCCAATGATCTTCAAAATTAAAGTTTCCCTTTTAGGAAAGTAACACCCAAAATCCACCTAACACCCAAATCATTCATGAATTCACCAACATCATGCCTAATCAAGTCCATAACTATCATCTAGACATGGCCAACATCATCAAATCATCATAATTCACAAATCTCATATCCAAAAGTTTCTACTTATAGCAAGGTATGAACTACATGATCAATTCATGGATTTCTTGCATAATAATCATAATCCAACGTTCATACAACATCATTAACATCATAACGTCATCAATCTATCATTAATCATCAAGTTCATGCACAAAAGTTACTATTATTAGTAAGGTATGAACTACGCATCAAAACACGAATTTCTCGTATAATCCACGTAAACCATCATCATTACAATCTAACTAACATTATACAATCATCAAACAATCAAAATTCAACATTCTAGCATCAATTTCGACTAGGGTTTCGGCCAACATCAAAAACCATAAAATACTTGTAAAAATCTAACCTTTAATCACGTAATGGCCAAGAATTGAAGTTGTTAACGTGTTGTAATCCTTGGAACCAATCAAAATCGATGCTTAATTGCTTGTTCTTGGTTGAAATCGCAAGGTGTGTGTGTGTTTGGTGATGATCGCGGCCGAGAGGTAGGGTGGGGGCTAGGGTTGGGTTTTGTCAAAACTTTACTTATTTAAAATCACCCTTTAATCCCTCTCCTACTACTTTTTATAAAAATTAACCTTTTTAACAATTTTTAACTACAAAGTACAAATATTATAAACTAACCATAATAATCATGCATAATTTTCAATATCTACAAAACACATATAACACGTCGTCACGTTATAAGATAAAATTCACAAATAATATTTAAAATCTATAAACCACATAAGTACAACTTAATAATCAACATTACCAGTTAAATTATTATCTGTTTATCATATATAATTGTTATTAAGTCACCAACATTCAACGACAACTAGTGTGTGCTCAAGACACGTGTATGCAAGACCTAACGGAACTAACGGAGTTTGGTAACGGAAAATTACCGGATGTCACATTATCCCCGTGTTGAAAGAATTTTCATCCTGAAAATTGCATTACATGGTTGAGTTACATCACTGGTCTACTGCATTGGCACAGAGAAATCAAGTGAGTTTCGGGTGGGTTGTCACATCATCCCCATGTTGAAAGAAATTTCGTCCCAAAATTTAATCAATACCTTCGTTGGCTGGCATCGTTGTTTCGGGCAAATGAGGATACTTGAGCTTCATCTGATCTATGTTCCCACGTGAACTCCGGTCCAAGTTTTGAGTTTCAACGAACTTTGACTATGCGTATCTTGCTTTGCTTAAGAGTTTTGATCTCTCGGTCCATCACCTTAACTGGTTCTTCAATGAACCGTAGGTGTTCATCTACGTGCACTTCCTCTAGTGGTACAACCATCGTCTCGTCAGATAAACACTTTTTCAGATTTAAGACATGAAATACATTGTGAATTCCACTCAACGAGTCAGGTAAGTCTAGTCAATACACCACTGGACCTATTCTTTCCAGAATTTCAAATGGTCCAACGTATCTCGGATTTAGTTTTCCTCTTTACCAAATTGAACCATGCCCTTCCACGCTGAGACTTTCAGTAAAACTTTATCACTGACCTGAAACTCCAGAGGTTTTCGTGGCTTGTCTGTATAACTTTTCTGTCAGTTACGTGCTGCAGCCATACGGTTCCTTATCTGTACGATCTTCTCAGTAGTCTCGTGCACCAACTTGGGGCCTGTTAGCTGACTATCACCAATTTCCATCCAGTAAACCGATAATCTACACTTTCACCCATACAATGCCTCAAATGGTGCTGCCTTAATGCTAGTGTGATAACTATTGTTGTAAGAAAATTCCACCAATGGTAGGTGAACTTCCCAGTTATTCCCGAAGTCAATCACACAAGCACATAGCATGTTCTCCAATGTTCGAATAGTACGCTCGCTCTGCCCATCTGTTTGCGGATGATAAGCGGTACTCATATCTAGACGTGTACCCAGAGATTTCTATAACGATTGCCAGAAGTGCGATGTAAAACGAGCATCGCGGTCAGAAATAATGGAGACCGGTACACCATGTCTCGAGACTATCTCCTTCAGATAAATTCGAGTTAATTTATCCATTTTATCCGTCTCCTTGATTGCCAACAAATGAGTGGATTTAGTTAATAGATCCACGATCAACCATATCGTGTCACAACCAGTTAGAGTCTGGGGTAATTTGGTAATGAAGTCCATAGAAATCTGTTCCTACTTCCATATAGGAATCTCAGGTTGTTGTAGTTACCCAGATGGCTTCTGATATTCCACTTTAACTTTCGAACAGGTTAGGAACTTGCTCACATACGTAGCTACGTCCGCTTTCATATTAGGCCACCAATAGTGCGCCTTCAGATCATGATACATTTTGTTTGAACCAGGATGTATAGCGTACTTAGACTTGTGAGCCTCACTCATAACCAAGTCCTTCAGATTTCCATACAAATGCACCCAAAGTCTGACTATGAAATAACGAATTCCATCCGCTTTCACTTCAAACTGTTTGTCCATTTCCCGTAATGATTTAGACCCAATGTTTTTCATTTTCAAGGCTTCTGTCTGAGTTTCTCAAATTTATTCAGGCAAGTGAGTGCTAATCGTAAGCTACAAAGCTTGCACTCGTCGAGGTTTAGCAGTCTCCTTTCTACTCAACGCGTCTGCAACTACATTTGCCTTTCCTGGGTGATATTTGATAACGCAATCATAATCATTCAACAATTCCACCCAGCGTCTTTGCCTCATGTTCAAATCCTTTTGCTCAAAGATATGCTGAAGACTCTTGTGATCGGTGTAGATAGTGCACTTGGTACCGTACAAGTAATGTCTCTAGATCTTCAAGGAAAAAACTACCACACCCAGTTCCAAGTCATGAGTGGTGTAGTTCTTCTAATGTACTTTTAGTTGTCTCGAAGCATAGGCTATCACTTTATCACGTTGCATCAAGACATAACCAAGTCCTTGGATTGAAGCATCACAATAGACCATAAAGTCATCACTTCCCTCTGGTAATGCCAATATCGATGCGCTACATAGTTTCTATTTCAACAACTGAAAAGCAGACTCCTGACTATCACCCTATTTATACGTTGTCCCTTTATGAGTCAAGGCTGTAAGGGGTTGAGCGATCTTAGAAAATCCTTCAATGAAACGTCAGTAATATCCTGCCAGTCCAAGAAACTATCGTATCTCACTGGGCGTCTTAAGAACCGACCAATTCTTTTTGCCTCAATCTTTACTGGATCAACATGTATTCCTTTCTCGTTAACAATATGACCCAGAAATTATACTTCACGTATCCAGAAATCTCACTTGGAAAACTTGGCGTATAGTTGCTCCTTTCTAAGTAATTCCAAGATTAGACGTAAGTGCCCTTCATGTTCTTCCTTGGTCTTGAATAGATCAATATGTCATCGATGAACACAATAACAAATCGATCAAGATAGGGTTTGCACACACGATTCATGAGATCCATGAATACTGCCGGTGCATTTGTCAACCCAAATGGCATGACCAAGAACTCATAATGACCATAACGTGTACGGAATGTAGTCTTCAAGATGTCTTCGTCTCGGACTCTCAGTTGATGATAACCAGACCTCAAGTCAATCTTAGAATAATAGCTCGATCCTTGAAGTTGATCAAACAAATCATCTATACGAGGTAAAGGGTATCGATTCTTGACTGTAACCTTGTTCAATTCTCTATAGTCGATGCACATTCTATAAGTGCCATCCTTTTTCTTGACGAAGAGAACAGGTGCTCCCCAAGGTGATGAGCTTGGTCGAATAAACCCTTTATCCAACAGCTCTTGCAGTTGTGCAGATAGTTCCTGTAGTCCATTCGGAGCTAACCGGTAAGGTGCTCTCGCTATCGGAGTGGCTCCGGGGGTCAAATCAATCTGTAACTCAACTTGATGATGAGGTCCAAGAAGATCCTCTAGAAACACCTCCAGAAAGTCACGAACTACCAGAATATTCTCTATCTTCTTTTCCTCCGGTTACTTGTCAGTCACAATAGCTAATATAGCTAAGCGACCTTTGCGTAGCAACTTCTGTGCTTTCATGTATGATATGATGCCTATCACAGTACGCCCTTTCTCGCCATTAATCGAGAGAATTTCCCCATCTAGGAGAGAAATGTGAATAACCTTCTCGTGGCAAATGACTTCCGCCTGCTTCTCGGAAAGCCAATCCATGCCCACGACCACATCGAAACTCCCAAGCGTAACAGGCATGAGGTCGATGTCAAAAGTATGACCATCAAGTTCTATCTTGCAACCCTTAAGGATGTTGTCACATGAATCTGCTTACCATCAGCTAATTCTACCGTATATTTAGATTCCAATGGAGAAGGCATATCACTTAAGAGGCTACTAAACTTAGTAGAGATAAAACTTCTATCGGCTCCAGTGTCAAACAATACCGTAGCAAAACGACCATTAACAGAAGTAGTAGGGTCATTTAGAGCCTCACCTGAACCCATGACAAACGCTCTCCCTTTAGCTCCACCGTTGTTGCCACCGTTATTGTCACCATTGCCATTATTGTTGTTGTTGTTGTTGTTGTTTCCACCATTTCCAGCACTGTTCCCGTTCTTCTTCAATTGAGGACAATTCCTCTTGTAGTGTCATTCCTTTCCACATTCAAAGCAACCTTTTGGTGTTTCTTGGGCTTGCTGAGGCTTTTTCATCAACTCACCACGGCAATCCTTTGTTGCGTGCCTAGCCTTACCACAACGCTGGCATCTAATATTGTCACACCTGCCAGTGTGGTGATAGTTGCATGGGTTACATTTGGGATATTTCCCGACATATCCACCTTGTCCCTGGATGAGGAGGATGACTGATTAAAGTTATGATTGTTGTCAAACTTCCTTTGCTGTTGTTGATGTTGATGCTGCTGAGTGTGCTGTTGTTGCCGCTGATGTTGCTAAGATTGGCTGTCTGATGAAGATCCCTTGTTGCCAGAGTTATCCCACTTGCGTTTATTGTCAGGCACGCTTGCCACAGCACCCCGTTTGGGTAGCTTTCCCTGCTCCACCGCTTGGTCAGTAAGCTTGTGAGTCAATCGAATAACCTGCTGAATAGTAGGGAGGTTCGCAGCAGTCACCATACTTTGTAATGCTCGATCCTTTTATGCATTTCATTAACCATTCCCGGGCATAGTGTTGCCAACTCATGAAACCATGTAGTTTAGGCCTCAATCTCGGAACCTTGCATCTTGATTTGCCAGAACTCAACTTTGAGCTTCTGCACTTCATTTCGGGGGCAATACTCCTCTGTCATCATCTCTTTGAACTCGACCCAAGGTAGGTCGTTAGCCATCGCCTGACCCAGCATTTGCACCTGGGCATTCCACCAGGAGAGGGCTACACCTTCAAGGGTTCTAGTTGCGTACTTCACTTGATCGGCTGGCGGACAGTTACTTTTTGCAAAGACGGATTCGGTCTTCTCAAACCACCGTACTAGTCCCACAGCTCCTTTAGTTCTGCTGTGGGTATGAGGCTTGCAATCCATGAAGGATTTGTAAGTACAGGGTGGAGGTCCTGTTCCGACAAACCAAAACATTAGTTGAGTAGCCTAGACGAGCAACTAAGATATTGGTTAGGCCACTTGTATCATTTACCTGCAGGCTGTCCAGTTTGTGCAGCAGCCACTGCCTCCTGTACATGTTCATTAATCAGAGCGGCCAACTCAGCGGGGGTCATGTTTATAGCACCGGTACCACGTCCACCGGCACCACGCCCACGTCCTCTACCGCGTCAGTCCATATTTCACTTTACATTCACAAATACAATAATGAGTAACATCCAACATATTTATCTCATTGAAGTACAGTAAATAATAATAAATAATGAAATTTGTCACAATCACAACATTTATAACCAAAATAATAACCAAAGACAAATAAATTGTAAATGAGTCACAAAATATTCTATCAATGTCAGAATTTTAGTTTTTCAGTTGGGTGGGAAACAACCTTCCCACATAGGTTTCAAAAGAAAAGAAACACTATATAGTCCAAGTCATATAAATGTAGAATCAATCCAGCATGTCAGATCCATCACTGTCCCCTTCCATCTCTGCTGGTTCTTCTGCCTCCGGTTCTTCTTCAGGTTCCTCCTCTGGGTCTTCTTTAATAGGATCTTCCTCGGGTGCAGGGGCTTCGGCAATCTGAAGTGCCACTAGCTGTGCCTCCGGATCAGCAAATCTATCGTCGATCACTATGTTATGGTGCTCTTGCGCGTTCATGTGCTCAGTAAGTGCTACCACGTTGCCTGCCAGGGTATGATGCCCACCAATGGCCATCGAGAGTCGCTCCTGAAGCGTCTCTACCTGGAAACACAACTGACGCATCTCATATCGTAAAGTGGAGTTCTCATCAGTGAGTCCTCAAATGTGCTGTCGCTCAGTGTCTAACGTAGCCACTAAAGCTGCAATCGCCTGCTCGAGAGGGATTTCTAGGGAAGGAAGAGTAGGTGATGTAGAGGCTGAGAATGACCTAGTCCTAGGTCGGGTAGGAGCTACAGCTGGTACACACTCCCTGTAAACCATGCGGTGTATATAGGTAGGATAGAAGTTCCAGTTCCGCGGAGGATCGCTCTCGGGTAACGCGAATGGCTGATCCCAATCCACCTCTTCAGAGGGGTAAGGATGTCGAGGCCAGTTTGATCCCCTATCAGGTACAGGAGAAGGAGGAGGTGACTCAGATCATGCATGTCTCTTTCCTAGAGTTCTTGATGAAGATGCCATGCTGCGAGGTACGTGATGTGTATGCCAATGAGTATACAGTAAGGGATAAGTAATGAGTAACTAACAAACTGTGTGGTTATAGTCTAGTATGTATGCAACCTAGTTCCCTATAACCAATGGCTCTGATACCAATCTGTCACACCCTCAAAATCCATGTGCGGGGTTTTACCGCAAGGTGAGTGAACAAACTAGGATCTCAGTCATTAGTTACTCAGAACAACTCTATATGCAACATTTAAACAAATCAGAGTTTAAAACTTTAAAATATTTGCGAAAGCATTTTTGTAAATAACCCAAACACAAGGTACTAAAAGTAAACTGCGCAAAACACGCGCCCAAACCAAAATACAAAAGTAAATGCTAAATTAAAAGTAAACAATGTTTCAATAAAACATGCTTGACATGTGCTGCTCCTATGGTCAGCTGCTAGAAATGACCTGAGAAAATCATACTAAAAGTGTTAACACGATGGTTGGTGAGTTCAAGAGTTTGCGTAATCATAAATCAGTACAGTTGTAAAAGATAAGAAGTGCATTGAATTAGATAGCTAGTCTATATCACAAGTAGTAACCATAGTGATTTCGCAATCGAAGATGACTGTGTTCGTTGTTTGCCTCCCATCATGACATACCAGGTCGTGACACTGTTAGTAGTTTAGGACAATATTGCACCCGTTTGACCTCGAGTCGCACAGGTGGGGCTTGTCAGACCCAGTAGTACTACCCAAGATTTCCCGCTATAAACCAATATTAACGATCCGAAAGTGTGAGGACTTCCATGGTATAACCCACTATGTTACACTATACACAATTAGTATAATAAAGCGTTTATAAACCAGTATGCTATCTCCCCCAAAAGAGAGTGTATAAGAAAATGGGGCATGAACTCACCTGGTGCGCAAACAAACAATAGTAAAAGCTTACAGTGAGCGAAAAGACAGCTTTCAGAGGTCACCTAGAACACTCAAGTACATAAGTACGTGTACATAGAATCTTTAACAACCCTAAGTGCTCAATAAACACATTGACTCAAGGTTTTGGAAAACAAGACACCTTAGACCCAGTTGACCCGTTGGTGACATGTCAAATTAAGTTCTTGTTTGATCATACATAACAACCAATAATTCAACAAACCATTCCAAACTACTATGCAAGTTATTCTCATAAGCCAATTGTAACACGTAAGGCTTATCATGTTTTTAATGCTAAATCAGGTTATCATACAACGCACGTAATCCAATTCATCATACAATACAGATTCTAATTTATATTCCTTTACAATGCACATTGGGTTTAGTCACTCACAACGTGCCATGTGAAGCCACTCACGGCTACACACCCTAAACCCTGCCAATCCTACAAGGTAGGGGCCTCAGATTCACACGCGTGTATGATACCCATTAGCAATATACCACACATAACTCATACAAGCAAACATTAACCTTATAATAATCGAAAATGACAATTCATCATAGCATATAACATGTATACTTGCACATTTTCCAAGGAAGCCCATATGCTCCCATAGTTGCACCAACTTACCAAATGACCCAATCATCACAATCCAACACATTAGACATCATCCAGAAACATTCTAACATGATCCTAATACCACAAACATGTATAACTCACAATATCCAATGATCTTCAAAATTAAAGTTTCCCTTTTGGGAAAGTAACACCCAAAATCCACCTAACACCCAAATCATTCATGAATTCACCAACATCATGCCTATTCAAGTCTATAACTATCATCTAGACACGGCCAACATCATCAAATCATCATAATTCACAAATCTCATATCCAAAAGTTTCTACTTATAGCAAGGTATGAACTACATGATCAATTCATGGATTTCTTGCATAATAATCATAATCCAACATTCATACAACATCATTAACATCACAACATCATCAATTTATCATCAATTCATCAAGTTCATGCATAAAAGTTACTATTATTAGTAAGGTATGAACTACGCATCAAAACCACGAAATTCTCGTATAATCCATGTAAACCATCATCAATACAATCTAACTAACATCATACAATCATCAAACAATCAAAATTCAACATTCTAGCATCAATTTCGACTAGGGTTTCGGCCAACATCAAAAACCATGAAAAACTTGTAAAAATCTAACCTTTAATCACGTAATGGCCAAGAATTGAAGTTGTTAACGTGTTGTAATCCTTGGAACCAATCAAAATCGATGCTCAATTGCTTGTTCTTGGTTGAAATCACAAGGTGTGTGTGTGTTTGGTGATGATCGCGGCCGAGAGGGAGGGTGGGGGCTAGGGTTGGGTTTTGTCAAAACTTTACTTATTTAAAATCACCCTTTAATCCCTCTCCTACTACTTTTTATAAAAATTAACCTCTTTAACACTTTTTAACAATTTTTAACTACAAAGTACCAATATTATAAACTAACAATAATAATCATGCATAATTTCAATAGCTACAAAACACATGCAATAAATATAACACATTGTCATGTTACAAGATAAAATTCACAAATAATATTTAAAATCTATAAACCACATAAGTACAACTTAATAATCAATATTACTAGTTAAATTATTATCTGTTTATCATAGATAATTGTTATTAAGTCACCAACTTTCAATGACAACTAGTGTGTGCTCAAGACACGTGTATGCAAGACCTAACGGAACTAACGGAGTTTGGTAACGGAAAATTACCGGATGTCACAAACAGAAAATCAACAACTGATGGCTGTTAATTCATTGGACCAAGACTAGTTTCTTGGCAGTGCAAAAAGTAATCAAATGTGTCAGTATCCACAGCTGAGGCTGAGTACATTGCTGCTTCAGCCGATTGCTCTCAAGTCTTGTGGTTTCAAAACCAACTACTTGATTATGGTTACAATTTTCTTCAAACACCAATACACATAGATAACTCAGCTGCTATGTTCATAACTGCTAATCCAATGCAACATAGTAAAACAAAACATATAGAAATAAGATATCATTTTCTGAGAGACTGCTCAGAAAAAGATTTAATCAAGTTGATCAAAGTAGATACAACAAATCAGCTCGCTGATTTATTCATTAAAGCCTTTGACTCAGTGAGATTTAATTTCTAGTCTTTAGGCATGATCAACTTAGATTAGTCATCATCATAAAGAAAAGCATGATCTGTCCTTTAAAAAAACAAAAATAAAAAAATTGTTTATGATCTTTTCTTTGCTAATATGATGGACAGATAATTGCTTTTCATGCTATTCTCTTCATAAATTCTTGCTAAATACATAAGTTCATGATTAAACACTAATTTAGGGGGAGTAGTCATCGGCATGAAAAATGAGTATATGACATTTAAATGAAGAAAATTGGAGCTTGAGCACTAACTTGGCTCAGGATATCTGAAGTTTTTATTATCCAAATCAATCTCTTGTACATTTTCCATGAAGCAAAGTCAACAAGGTCCAACAACAATCAACAAATGATCTAACAACATATTAGGATCATACAGCAAAAACATAACAAATTTGACGTTTCGTAGATTGAATGTGTATATTTGCTTTGCGTAGATTGGTATCCTATGGTAAAGTAAAGTATACTTTTGTCGATTGAATACAGATAAAATAAGGAAAGTTTGCCTTCTGTAGATGTTCTGTGAAAGAATTAACTTATGGATAAACCATGAAAGGGTAATGAGGGTTAAGGGTCCCATAATATTATTAAATAAAAGGATGTTGTTGCATACTTTAACAAAAAGATTTTGGTAAGAGTTCAGGAGTTGGAAACTTTGAACAACTGATTACAATTTTTTAAACATAAGGGGGAGCATCGTTAGGTATAGATTGATTGTATAGGTTTAGAACATTTTGCATCTTTTGTAATAAACTCTTGTAAATCTTTATCTTTTTGTATGCAAGATATATATATATATATATATATATATATATATATACTATATATATATATATATATATATGTTAACCCAAATTATAATTTGTGTTGATTTATGTGTAATTGCAGAAAAACATCATACTTGGTCAATTTTGAAAATTGACCAAGTACAAGAACCATATACGGAAGAACAAGTCAAGGAATATGCATTCGTGGATCTCCTGCAGAAGCATTGTAACATCTACAGAAGAACAAGTCTGCTTGTGAGATCAAGTTAACTGCTGCTCCTGCAGAAGAAGAAAGCTTGCTCCTGCGGATGAAGTTCAATATGAAGATCAAAGAACTAACTCCTACAGAAGGCTAACTCCTACGGAAGAACAAAGTACTTGTATGAACTTCAATCATCAAGGAAGCCACATGAAGTCAACAAGTCAAACTCTCTGGAGTGATGTCATCAAGTCAACATCTACGAAAGACTACACTTCTGTCAGAAATGAATAATTCATGTCAAGTCAAGAATTTTATTTGAGTAAGGGAAAGACACAATACAACAATTCTGATTACACTAGAATAGCAATCAAAACACCAAGAACACCAAGAACATCACCTAGCAATTATGATATTATCAAAAATCAAAATCAATTGTAACCGATTCAGTATTAATGGAAATCATTTGAAGCAAACTAGTTTATCCTATTACTTTAACAAGTTTTCCATTTCTCTCTTCTATTCTTCGTCGATTTACATAACAATTACAATGTCTTCAACAATTAATTAACAACGAGTTGTGATAATTCTGCGATCATTATTTGTTCAATCAAACTGATAATTTTCTGTTTTGATCCAAGGATTCACACATATATTATTGTAAAACAGTTGTGTAACTAGACGAGGAGATTATAGTTTGTAATAAGACTTGTGTTTGCTTCAGCTGTAAGTTGTATCAATTGTGCATGATCGCCTTGGTTACGAGTTGGGTGTCATAATACATGATATTTAAAAAGTTTTATAGGGCATGTATTGTGATCTTTCGTATATTCGTTAATGAATTGTTGTTTTCGTTATCTCTTCTAAGCTTTATTTATGTCAATAATGGAACTATGGGAGTTAATTTGCAAATTTTTAATCCCAATAAACTCATTAAATTGTAACCTTAATTATATTTAAAACTTTTACAACTTGACTTGTTATTTAATAAATAAATTAACAAAGTGTTAGAATTTATAAATGTTAAATATTTAAAATATATATATATATATATATATATATATATATAAATAGATAAATAAAATCTATTTGTTAAAATACAAATTTTGAAACTTAATAACATGTTTTTGGCATAAAATGATAATTTTTAAAACAACAGGGACTAAAATTGTAAATATTTTAAACCCATTGTTCACCCCCCCCCCCCCCCCCGGTTTTTTCCGACTACCCTCTCCGGCCAACTCAGGCCAACTCCGGCGACCCCCGAACCATCTAAATCCACCGAATTAAACCTAATTAAATCACCCTTTATGCTCGTGCAGCAGTTTCGAACTTTGCATCGGTTACAATTCGAGATTTTTCGATAGTTTCAACTCATTCCATCGAAACCGAACCCCATTCAATGCATTGAGACCAACCGACTTGAAACGGATCCAATCATGCGTATTCAAAAGAGGGTTAATCATCATATAGATTTTTCTAAGTTGCACGCCCTCCCAATTTCTTCTGAAATATACTCAATTATCGAATTAACCATCGTGTATCCATCGGACCTGCAATTTAACTGACTTCCGACTTCCGTGCATCTTAAACCAAAATTGACAGAGGGATTTCGACCTTAAACACTATTAGAAGCTTCTGGTACCACGGATTTGATTGTAATCAACATTAACTGCTTGAATCGAAGCTATCACAGTCGCGAATTTGTTCGGACTCATATTCGTTGATTCCACAACCATTCCAGGTGATTCTGACACCCACACAATTGCTTAATCATGGGGAAGCAAAGCCCTATGGTTAATTTCTTTATCATCATCAATTTAATGATCAATTGATTCAATTTGTGATTCTAGGGTTCTTGAACAAATTGAATCCTATTCTTTGAATGTTTTTAAGATTTAAAACCCAGTTTATGGCAGGCATAGGCACCCTAGCCTACTGGTTAAAGCACATCATCTCTACACTTGAGGTCGCGGGTTCGAACCCCGCAACCCACATTTTTTTAAAAAACATGGCTTTTTACTCATATGTTAAATTTCAGAAAAATTATAAAATGATATTACATTAAAATAAAATTATTTTAGCTGATGAATTGTTATCAAACACTATTTATTAATTATAGAAACTATTTTTTTAAACAATTCTAATGATGTTAAAATGTTTAAAAAAAGAACTCACGATAAGCTTTTGTATATTATATAAAATCCATCTTTTCTTTTTGTTTCTTTTAATCATTTCATCTTTATTAGTTTTCCTATAGCTTTAATTCAAGAAAACTTTAATAAATTATTATATGATTTTGTACGTTCATTACTTATAGTTACATAACTGGTTATTTTAAAGGATTGAAACTATAAAGATGTCAAAGTATTTCCTTTGCAATACTAATCTTTATTATTTATGATCATTCATTTTACAAGCTGTAAACAAAATTTTATAATGTTAAATCATGCTAAACCCCAAAGCTTTATAACGAACCCTAGATTTCACAAATAGCCTCTTGAACATATCTGATTAAAATCTAATCTTGGAACACTCGCGCCTAGGTAATCTGGGAAGAAACTGTTGGTGCTACCCTAGTTTTCCCATTATTCAAAGTACACCTTACATCAAGTGAGTTTCCCATATCCCGTTTTACTTTATTTCACATGTTTTGGGGTGAAATATGTTACCCGTATCATAGTCACACTTGTAAAGACGTTTGAATACTTGTAATGCACGTGCAATTCATCTTATATTTTGTCATGGTTATTTGGGACTTTGTGTAAATATTATGTGATAGACACTTGTAAACACAATCATTAACTATTGCTAGCCTAGCAACGTTATAGATCTATGGGCTTGACAAGGCTACTTGGTGCTAATGCCGAGGTTATTGCCGGCTCCTGATGACGTATTCTTGGTCATCAAGGGAACCAAGTACACTTAGCTAATCGTATATTTTTCGTTGTGGCCATATCTTTGTCAAGGTTTGATTGTATCATTATGCTATCCATATATTTGCCTTTTTCTTTAACGTGTGACTTGAATTGCCTTTTTAAAATATTTATATATGTATGTACAACCTATAAGAACTACCAACATTATATGTTGATCGTATTTTCTAACATGTTTCAGGAAATGCTCAAGCTTAGTTGTTGCTCTTGAAGATATGAAATTTGGACCTAGAGAACAATAAAGATCATGCTTTGAAATGTGATGTTTAAATTTAAATTATGTTATGTTTGTTTGATTTGAGACTTATGTTAAGACAATGTATGTCATGAAATGGATACTTAATAATATTTATGTTACACCTCAACCTTAACGGTGGAAACGTTGAGATGTGAGGGTTAAGATTGTTCATGCACACAACACTATTTTAAGGTGTAAATATTACTAAATAACCATTTCATGTCAACATTGCCATAACATAAGTCTCAATTTAAACAAACATAACATAAATAAAAATTCAACATCAAGTTCTCATAGCATGATCTTTATTTTCTCTAGGTCCAAATTCCTAGATGATTTCATATCTTCAAAGCAATACTAAGCTGGAGCATTTCCTGAAACATGTTAAAAATATACAGTCAACATATAATGTTGGTGAGTTTCTCATAGGTTGAACATACATATATATATAAACATTACGTTGGCAATTCATGTCATTGGTTAAAGGACAATGCAAATATAAATGGATAAACAAATGTACAATCAAACCTTGACAAACATGGCCACAACGAAATTATACGATTAGCTAGGTGTACTTGGTTCCCATGGTGATCAAGAATACGTCACCAGGAGCCGGCAATAACCTCGGCTTTAGCACCAAATAGGCTTGTCAGGCCCATAGATCTATGACGTCGCTAGGCTAGCAATAGTTAATGATTGTATTTTACAAGTGTCAATCATATAAAAATTACAAGAATCCAAATAACCATAACAAAATATAAGATGAATTGCACGTGGGTTACAAGAATACAAACGTCTTTACAAGTGTAATTTTTAATACGATTAACATGCTTCACCCCAAAACGTGTGAAAGAAAGTAAAACGAGGTATGGAAAACTCACATGAATTATAAGGATGAACAAATATGGAGTCTTGTACTAAACGCCGAAGGTTCGTTAAAATTCAACCTAGAGAACGGCGTTTAAAGTTAAATCATAATTATTATAATTTAAACGGCTACACGGGAATATACAGTTTCTTTTAAGGTTTTAGATAGCAACGTGATAATATAACAAATTTTCATTTGGAAACTCATAAGTCGTTTAACCGAAGATTATAAATTATAGCATTAGACACAATAAATAATTAGGTTAGAATTTTAAATAACCATTTAAGAAATAACTTCATTAGTAAGAAATTAACATTTTATAATTAAGAAATTTATTAGAATACTATTTGATATAGTATTAATTTGTGGTCTTAAATTAATTTATAACAAATAATATAGTCTTAAAATAAATTCATAACTACAATAGATGAAACATTTTTAAATGCATATATATATTTATTTTCTTCTATATACATAATCTAAACTTGTAAATATATATTTTTTTAATAACGTTATAAATTTACAATCAAGGAAGAGTTTAAATTATAATTTAGAAGAAAATATTTCTAAATAAATTTCTAAATTAGTATAAGTTATAAAAAATGATTTTTATATTAATTTAATAATATTTAAAATTTTCTGGAATTAATTATTCAACAAAAATCAAGTTTTTAAAACAAAATGGAGGTGCCCGGGTTCGAACCCAGGACCTCCTGCCCACCACCCAAGGGTTTAAATCGGTGGGCCAAAGCCCTTATTTGCGTTCTAAAACACAATTCAAATAATAAAAGTTATTTCTAAAGAAATCCCCAAATTGGGTTCAAGAACCCTAGTTTTGAATCGCCGAAATTGATCATCAAATCGAGATTAATAGTGAAATTAACCATCGAGATTAATAGTGAAATTAACCATGGGGCTTTGATTCCACTTGCTTAATCGAGTTTGTACTAGTGTTTAATTACCTGGTTTCGGTTTGATTTTGTGAAAACAGAAGGTTGAACCGATCGACGGTCTCAATGAGGAATTCGATGTGTGTGTGTGTTTTGTATCAAATAGGAGTTCCAGAAAGTTGAAAGAAGATGTCTCGAGCATTTGACCTCTAATTTATAGTTTTAATTTGGTCGAATAGATGCTCAATGATTTCATGTTTGTTCGTAGATGTTACGAGTTGATTTCAGTGTGCAAATTGCCGTTTCACATGAAATTGATCATACCATTGAATTCGAAATTATTAGATGAACGTTTTCAAGCTTTTAATTTAATCAATTTGTCTGATTATTGCAGAGAAACGGATTTATTTTTGTATGGGGTGTTCGGTTTCAATTGGAACAGTTAGTGGGTCGAATCGAAAGGTTAGGGGTTCGAAACAGGTACACGAGGGTTACAAAAGGGGTTTAATTGCGGTTGATTTGTATGATTTTGGATTCGGGTGGTCGCCGGACGTTGGCCAGAGCTTGGCCGGAAGATGGTTGGGAATTGATTTTAAAAAATTTACACTTAAGCCCCTGTAGTTTAAAACCTATTATTTTATGCCCAAGTTGTTTTAAATACAAATTCTCTAATTTTTTAAATAAATAGATTTTATTATTCTTATAATTTTATTTGTAGTTATCACTTTTATGTTTAATATTATTAGTATTATTATTTTTACTATTATTATTATGATTATGGTTATCATTATTATTATTATTATTTTAAACTTAATTATTCCATAATAAGTCAAGTTATAATAATTTTGAATTCCAATACAACAAAATTAATGAAATTTCAATGAGTCTTTGTATTCGTATTAGTAACATCCATAATACATATAAGAGATAACATAAATTAACAAATAATTTACAAGAAAAATACGAGGGGTCACAGTCTTCCCAACTTTAAGAAATTTCGTCCCGAAATTATGAATAAGACTAGACAAACAGATAGGGGTATTTCTTCTTCATATGGTCCTCGTGTTCCCAGGTGAACTCGGCTCCACGCTTATTTTCCCAACAAACTTTGACGATTGGCGTGGTAGTTGTTCGGGTCTTTTTCAGTGTTCGATCCATAATTTCGACAGGTTTCTCAACAAAATGCAAGGTCTCGTCTATTTTAATCTCCTCCAAAGGAACATGCAAATCTTCATCGGCCAGGCATTTTCTCAGGTTTGAGACACGGAAAAAAGGGTGAACCCCGCTAAGTTCAGAAGGTAGTTCCAGTTTATAAGCCACTTTCCCAACTTTTTTCAAAATCTTGAAAGGTCCTACAAACCGTGGAGCTAACTTGCCCTTCTTCCTAAAGCGAACAATGCCCTTCCATGGTGAGACCTTAAGAAGAATCATGTCGTTAACTTGAAACTCCAATGGCTTGCGTCTTTTATCCGCGTAACTTTTTTGTCGACTTCTAGCCACCTCAAGGTTGTTACGGATTTTAGAGACTTTATCGGTTGTTTCTTGAATAAGTTCTGGACCAGTAATGAAATTTTCACCAATGTCAGTCCAGCAAATCGAAGAACGACATTTACGACCATATAGAGCTTCGAATGGAGCCATTTTGATACTTGAGTGGTAACTGTTATTATAAGAGAATTCCGCTAACGGTAAATGCGTATCCCAATCACCACCAAAGTCGAGAACACAAAGACGTAGTAAATCCTCAAGGGTTTGAATAGTTCGCTCGGTTTGACCGTCCGTTTGAGGATGGTAAGCCGTGCTTAAATCCAGTTGAGTACCCAAGAGTTCTTACATAGAGGACCAAAAGTGTGAAGTGAAATGAGCATCTCGATCGGATATGATGTGCAAAGGCATGCCGTGTCAACTCACAATTTCATCGATATAAATACGAGCCAATTTTGAAACTTTGTAGGTGTCTCGTATTGGTATGAAATGTGTTGTTTTTGTCAAACGGTCAACAATCACCCATATACTATCATGGCCACGAGGAGTACGAGGTAACTTGGTTATGAAATCCATGGATATGTGCTCCCATTTCCACATAGGGATTTTAGGTTGCTCAAGTAAACCACTAGCCCGTTGATGTTCTGCTTTGACCCTTGCACACGTGAGGCATTTTGCTACATAAGCAGCTATATCCTTCTTCATCCCTGGCCACCAATAATGGCCACGCAGATCCATATACATCTTATCGGACCCAGGGTGAATAGAATAACATGTCTGATGAGCTTCGTTCATAATGAAGTTACGAAGGTTATCGTGATTTGGAATCCAAAGTTGGTTTAAGAAGTACAACATGCCATTCGGTTTTGTTTCAAATTATGACCGGAGGTTATCCACTAATTCTTCATTCTCACTTTCTTCAGTTAACGCCGCTTGTTAAGCCTAGCGAATGCAATACTCGAGGTCACTATCAATCCTTATATTTTGAAGCATGATAGTAGCCTCGTTGACATCCACATGAATCTCCATATCAAATTCTCCCAGTGTGTCAAACCATTGTCTTTGATCTCGAATTTCTTGCAGTGAGACAGTCTTATTATGGATCTTGCGACTCAGCGCGTTGGCTACAACATTCGCCTTTCCAAGATGATAACGAATGTCACAGTCGTAGTCGCTAATCAACTCAATCCAACATCGTTGCCTCATGTTGAGATCCTTTTGATTGAACACGTGTTAAAGGCTCTTGTGATCGGTGTAGACTATACATTGCGTCCCATAAAGGTAGTGCCTCCAAATCTTTAAGGCAAAAACCATGGCACCAAGTTCAAGATCATGGGTTGTGTAGTTTACATCATGAACCTTCAATTGTCTTAACGCGTATGCTATGACCTTCCCGTGTTGCATGAGTACACAACCAAGGCCTTGAATAGACGCATCATAGTACACAGTAAAATCATCATTTCCATCAGGGAGGGTTAGAATAGGAGTGTTACAAAACTTGCGTTTCAATGTCTTGAAAGCCTCTTCTTGTTCAGGTCCCCATTCAAAAAGTCTATTCTTTTGAGTTAGCGCCGTAAGTGGTTTCGCAATTTTCGAGAAGTTTGCAATGAACCTACGGTACTAACCCGCTAAACCAAGAAAAGAGCAAACTTCAGTTGGGGTTGTGGGAACACACCAATTTTTCACGGCTTCTATTTTAGCAGGGTCGACGTGAATTCCTTGGCTATTCACCACATGACCTTGAAATTGAACTTCTTCAAGCCAAAATTCGCACTTAGAGAACTTGGCGTAAAGTTGCTCCTTCTTCAAAAGTTCAAGAACTTGTCGCAAATGCAACTCGTGATCGGTTTTTGTCTTGGAATAGATGAGAATATCATCGATGAACATAATCATGAATTTGTCCAAATACGGTTTGCATACTCGATTCATGAGGTCCATGAAGACAACAGGTGCATTAGTCAAACCAAAAGGCATAACCATGAACTCATAATGTCCATATCGAGTACGGAAAGCGGTTTTTGGAATATCATTGCCATGGACTCGCAATTGATGATATCCAGAGCGTAAATCGATCTTCGAGAATTGCTATCTCCTTGGAGTTGATCAAAGAGGTCGTCAATTCGAGGGAGAGGGTATCGGTTTTTTATGGTGAGTTTGTTGAGTTCCCCGATAGTCGATACACATGAGAAACAAACCATCTTTCTTCTTCACGAATAGCACAGGTGCAACCCATGGTGAAGAGCTAGGACGAATGAAACCCTTATCAGTCAATTCTTGCAGTTGACCGGCTAGTTCTTGCATTTCCGAAGGTGCAAGACGATAAGGTGACTTAGCCACAGGGTTTGTACCAGGGATCAGATCAATCTTGAACTTAACTTCTCGAACGGGAGGTAACCCGCTAAGATCCTCGGGAAACACATCGGGAAAGTCTCGTACGACAGGAATATCCTTGAGTTCCTTACCCTTGGCTTTCGTGTTGACTACATAAGCCATAAAGGCCATGTAGTTCTTACTCAAGCACTTTCGGGCCTTGATACACGACATAAGGTTGAGTCCTTTAGATGATCTCTCCCCAAAGACTTTTAAAGTATCTCCCGAAGGTAGTGGAATAGGAATACACTTCTCGAAACAGATAATCTCCGCGTAGTGTTTGGCTAACCAATCCATGCCAATAATGATGTCGAAACTCCCCAACTGCATAGGAATAAGGTCAATAGGAATGTCATGCTCGTTAAGGCTCAAGATGCAATCACGAATGACGAAGTCAACAATGATAGATTTTCCATCAGCGACTTCGACCGTAAAAGATTTTCTAATTTAGAACGCAGCTTAGCAAGAGTAGGTTCAAACTCTAAGGACACAAAACTCTTATCCGCTCCTGAATCAAATAGTACAGAAGCATAGCAAATATTTACAAGATACATACCTGCTCAGATATGGGTCTATCATTGGTATATGGAAGGCAAGTATAAAAAAAAAAATTTACACAACAAAAGATCAACTAACGGAAAAGAATGACGTACCATTCACCACATCGTTATTTGCTTGCACTTGGTTTGCATTGATGTTGAAAGCCCGTCCTCGAGCCGGTGGAACATTCCCCGCAAGTCGAGGGCATTGTGGACGAAAATGACCAGTTTCGCCACAATTGTAGCAGGCTCGGTTAGAGACCATAGTAGCGTTGTTTGGGGCACAATGACACGTAGCCACCAGATGCCGGTATTTCCCGCAAAGAGAGTAAATTTGACATGGGTTGTTGCCCGCATAGTGATACTTGCAGGTGTTGCACATTGGATGTGGACCAGTGTAAGCTCTTGCTACAGGTGCTTGGTTTGCAATGACAGCTTGCTTTTGTGGGGCATTAGGTGCTGTCACAGAAAAATTACGGGCAGGGGTGAACTAAGGCACCATTTTCTAAGTAAAGTCAAATAGCACATAAAGGATTCATCATGCAACATGTAACATCATGTGATAGGCATATAAGCAAACTTACAAGATCATAACGAATATTCATGAAAAGGGTCCCTACATTAACCATAGTCTAGGCCACCATTTCTAATAACCTAAATCCCTATAGTTATGGGCTCTGATACCAATCTGTCACACCCCAACCTTAACGGCGAAAACGTTGAGATGTGAGGGTTAAGATTGTTCATGCCACACAACACTATTTCAAGGTGTAAATATTATTAAATAACCATTTCATGTCAACATTGCCATAACATAAGTCTAAATTTAAACAAACATAACATAAATAAAAATTCAACATAAAGTTCTCAAAGCATGATCTTTATTTTCTCAAGGTCCAAATTCCTAGATGATTTCATATCTTCAAAGCAATACTAAGCTGGAGCATATCCTGAAACATATTAAAAATATACAGTCAACATATAGTGTTGGTGAGTTTCCCATAGGTTGAACATACATATATATATAAACATTACGTTGGCAATTCATGTCGTAGGTTAAAGGACAATGCACAGATAAATGAATAAACAAATGTAACAATCAAACCTTGACAAATATGGCCACAACGAAATTATAAGATTAGCTAGGTGTCCTTGGTTCCCATGGTGATCAAGAATCGTCACCAGGAGCCGGCAATAACCTCGGCTTTAGCACCAAATAGTCTTGTCAGGCCCATAGATCTATGACGTCGCTAGGCTAGCAATAGTTAACGATTGTATTTTACAAGTGTCAATGACATAATAATTACAAGAATCCAAATAACCATGACAAAATATAAGATGAATTGCACGTGGGTTACAAGAATATAAACGTCTTTACAAGTGTAATTTTTAATACGATTAACATGCTTCACCCCAAAACGTGTGAAAGAAAGTAAAACGGGGTATAAGGATGAACAAATATAGAGTCTTGTACTAAACGCCGAATGTTCATTAAAATTCAACCTAGAGAACGGCGTTTAAAGTTAAATCATAATTATTATAATTTAAACGGCTACACGGGAATATACAGTTTCTTTTAGGGTTTCAGATAGCAACGTGATAATATAACAAATTTTTCATTTGGAAACTCATAAGTCGTTTAACCGAAGATTATAAATTATAGCATTAGACACAATAAATAATTAGGTTAGAATTTTAAATAACCATTTAAGAAATAACTTCATTAGTAAGAAATTAACATTTTATAATTAAGGAATTTATTAGAATACTATTTGATATAGTATTAATTTGTGGTCTTAAATTAATTTATAACAAATGATATAGTCTTAAAATAAATTCATAACTACAATAGATGAAACATTTTTAAATGCATATATATATTTATTTTCTTCTATATACATAATCTAAACTTGTAAATATATATTTTTTTGTAATAACGTTATAAATTTACAAATCAAGGAAGAGTTTAAATTATAATTTAGAAGAAAATATTTCTAAATAAATTTCTAAATTAGTATAAGTTATAAAAAAAGATTTTTATATTAATTTAATAATATTTAAAATTTTCTAGAATTAATTATTCAACAAAAATCAAGTTTTAAAAACAAAATGCAGGTGCCTGGGTTCGAACCCGGGACCTCCTGCCCACCACCCAAGGGTTTAAACCGGTGGGCTAAAGCCCTGATTTGCGTTTTGAAACACAATTCAAATAATAAAAGTTATTTCTAAAGAAATCCCCAAATTGGGTTCAAGAACCCTAGTTTTGAATCGCCGAAATTGATCATCAAATCGAGATTAATAGTGAAATTAACCATGGGGTTTTAATTCCACTTGCTTAATCGAGTTTGTACAAGTGTTTAATTACCTGGTTTCAGTTTGATTTTCTAAAAACAGAAGGTTGAACCGGTCGACGGTCTTGATGAGGAATTCGATGTGTGTGTGTGTTTTGTATCAAATTGGAGTTCCATAAAGTTGAAAGAAGTTATCTCGAGCATTTGCCCTCTAACTTATAGTTTTAATTTGGTCGATTAGATGCTCAATGATTTCATTTTTGTTCGTAGATGTTACGAGTTAATTTCAGTGTGCAAATTGCCGTTTCACATGAAATTGATCATACCATTGAATTTGAAATTATAAGATGAACGTTTTCAAGCTTTTAATTTAATCAATTTGTCTGATTATTGCAGAGAAATGGATTTATTTTTGAATGGGGTGTTCGGTTTCAACTGGAACAGTTAGTGGGTCAAATTGAAAGGTTAGGGGTTCAAAACAGGTACACGAGGGTTACAAGAGGGGTTTAATTGCGGTTGATTTGTACGATTTTGGATTCGGGTGGTCGCCGGACGTTTGCCGGAGCTTGGCCGGAAAGGATCAGGGGCGACGATGGTTTGGGAATTGATTTAAAAAAATTTACACTTAAGCCCTTGTAGTTAAAACCTATTATTTTATGCCCAAGTTGTTTTAAATACAAATTCTCTAATTTTTTAAATAAATAGATTTTATTATTCTTATAATTTTTATTGTAGTTATCACTTTTATGTTTAATATTATTAGTATTATTATTTTACTATTATTATTATTATGATTATGGTTTCATTATTATTATTATTATTTTTAAACTTAATTATTCCATAATAAGTCAAGTTATAATAATTTTGAATTCCAATACAACAAAATTAATGAAATTTCAATGAGTCCTTGTATTCGTATTATAACATCCATAATACATATAAGAGATAACAGAAATTAACAAATAATTTACAAGAAAAATACGAGAGGTCACAATTTACACTTTGAAGTAGCGTTGTGTGGCATGAACAATCTTAACCCTCACATCTCAACGCTTCTGCCGTTAATGTTGGGGTGTGACAGATTGGTATCAGAGCTCATAACTATAGAGATTTAGGTTATTAGAAATGGTGACCTAGACTATGGTTAATATAGGGACCCTTTATATGAAAATTATTTATGATCTTGTAAGTTTACTTATATGCATACCACATGATGTTATGTGATACATGATGAATCCTTTATGTGCTACTTGAATTTACTTAGTGGAATTGTGCCTTAGGAAGTTAACCCTATGATGAAACCTTTAACCTTGTATATCCCCGACTTCTTAATCCTCTTCACCTGCCACTAGTTCTAACGTGCCTTGTTTCTTTCTAAAACTTATTCTCGACTACAAGTGGAATCATGCGCAACTTATCGGGTGGATAAATTCTTTAGACAATATGTCTAAATCTTGAAAATGTCATCAAGGTTTTAATTCTAATAGCCTATAGGGAAAGTGTGTGACACATAAACACCTGTATTCTAGATTTCCTGGCAAAAAGTAAGGTAAGCATTTCGCATAAATCCCAACCAACTGCAGGATCAGTTATGCTTACTTGGGGATTTCTGGGATGAGTGATAAATTATGGTCAAAATACACAAATTCCCTAAGACAAATTGGAATTAATTTACCTTGACGTTTCAATGTTCCTATTGGCTGTGTGTTACCAAATGGAACCATCTTGTATACGTTTGTAAATTCCAAAGAGTTATGTCTATTTGAACTGATTTATCTCCAAAACTCCAATATCTACTCTATTTTTTTAGAATGTATCGTCATCATGGAAAGCGTGGTAGCTCCGACCGAAAACTCGCCGCTATGATCGCCCGGCAAATGGCAGCTGTCCTTCCTACCATGGTCACTGAACTAAGTAGCACTTTAATGGCCAACACTAGTAACAATGCCAATGGGAACAATGGTGGTGATGGTAACAATGGTCAAGGAGAAAACAGCAACAACCAAGGGGGGAATAACCAAACATGTACCTTCAAACACTTCAACTCTTACAAACCTACTAGTTTTAGTGGGAAGGAGGGAGCCACTGGACTTCTCGAGTGGTTCGAGAGTATGGTGAACACTTTTATCAATAGTGAGTGCCCTGAAGCACTCAAGTTTCGTTATGCCGCGAGTGTTCTTCAACAACGGGCACTTACTTGGTGCAATAGTGAAAAGAGGAACCGCGGTGCGGAAGTTGCATTGGCACTTACTTGGGAAGAGTTCTAGAATATTATGATCCAAAAGTTCTGCCCGAGGAGTGAACTGCAAAAGTTGGAGGAGGAGTTTTGGAATCTCAAACAGGATAGTGACAACCATTTGGCATACTCCACTCGACATCATGAATTGAGCATGCTATTACCACATATGGTGGATACTGTACCCCGTAGCATTGAAAAGTTTATCAAAGGGGTGCCACCACAAATTCAAGATGTTGTTGTGGGGAGTAGGCCCACGACCCTGGAAGAAGCAATCAACATTACTGCACAGCTCACAGAAAATCACATTAAGGCTGGCACCTTAACGGTGAAGGGTTCCAAACCAACTGGAAAGGTGACTCCAGAGACAACTAAAGAAGTGAAGTCTGAATCCTCATTCAAGGGCAAGAAACATAAGTTTACACCTGCTCGGAACTTTACGGTAACAGCACCCAATTCACCATAAAAACAAGCTGTCATTACAAATCAAGCACCAATTGCTAGAGCTCATACTGGCCCGCACCCGATGTGTAACATCTGCAAGTATCATCATGGGGGAAACAACCCATGTCGTATTTGCTCACTTTGGGCATTTGGTTGCTACATGTCACCTTGCACCAAACAATGCTGCTGTAGTAGCCAATCGAGCTTGTTACAATTGTGGTGAAACCGGCCATTTTCGCCCACAATGCCCCCGTCTTGCGGGAAATGTTCCACCAGCTCGAGGACGTGCCTTCAATATTAACGCAAACTAAGCATAAGCAAATAACGACGTGGTGAACGGTACGTCATTCTATGCTGCGACTCGAACTCTTACTGAATAAATTTTACTCTGCCTTCCATGTACCGATAATAGCCCTATCTCTGAACAGGTATGTACCTTGTAAATAATTGTTATGCTTCTGTATTGTTTGATTCGGGAGCGGATAAGAGTTTTGTGTCCTTAGAATTTGAACCCGTCCTTGCTAAGCCACGCTCTAAGCTAGAAAAATCTTTTACGGTCGAAGTCGCTGATGGTAAATCTATTGTTATTGACGTCATCATTCGTGATTGCACCTTGAGTCTTAACGAGCATGAGTTCTCTGTTGACCTTATTCAAATGCAACTCGGGAGTTTTGACGTCATCATTGGTATGAATTGGTTGGCCAAACACTATGCGGAAATTATCTGTTTTGAGAAGTGTATTCATATTCCTCTACCTTCGGGTGATACCCTAAAAGTATTTAGAGAGACATCTTCTAAAGGACTCAAGCTTATGTCGTGTACTAAGGCTTGAAAGTGCCTAAGTAAGAATTACATAGCCTTTTTGGCTTATGTAGTCAACACGAAAGCCAAAGGGAAGGAGCTTAAGGATATTCCTGTTGTACGGGACTTCCCAGATGTGTTTCCTGAGGATCTTAGTGGATTACCTCCTGTTCGAGAGGTTGAGTTCAAGATTGACTTGATTCCTGGTGCAAACCCTGTGGCTAGATCACCCTATCGCCTTGCACCTTTGACACGCTGGGAGAATTGACACTGAGATTCAAGTGGATGTCAACGAGGCTACTGTTATGCTTCAAAATATAAGGATTGATAGTGACCTCAAGTTTTGCATCCGTGAAGCTCAACAAGTTGCTTTGGCTGAAGGAAAGGAGGATGAAGGATTGGTGGATAATATTCGATCACAGCTTGAGACAAAACCGAATGGTATGTTGTACTTCTTGAGTCGACTTTGGGTTCCGAATCGTGACAATCTTCGTAATTTCATCATGAACGAAACCCATCAAACATGTTATTCTATTCACCCTGGGTCTGATAAGATGTATATAGACCTACGCGGGCAATATTGGTGGCCAGGAATGAAGAAGGACATCTCTTCATACGTAGCCAAATGTCTTATGTGTGCAAAGGTCAAGGCAGAGCATCAACGACCTAGTGGATTACTTGAACAACCTGAAATCCCTATGTGGAAACGGGAGCACATATCCATGGATTTCATAACCAAGTTACCTCGTACTCCTCATGGTCATGATAGTATATGGGTGATCGTCGACCGTTTGACCAAAACAGCGCATTTCATACCCATACGTGACACTTACAAAACCTCAAAGTTGGCTCGTGTTTACATTGATGAGATTGTGAGTCGTCATGGTGTGCCCTTACACATCATATCTGATCGAGATACTCGTTTCACGTCACATTTTTGGTCATCCATGCAAGAATGTTTGGGTACTCAACTGGACTTAAGCACGGCTTACCATCCATAAACAGATGGTCAAACCGAGTGTACCATTCAAACCCTCAAAGATTTGCTACGTCTTTGTGTTCTTGACTTTGGTGGTGATTGGGATACGCATTTACCTTTAGCGGAATTTTCGTATAATAACAGTTACCACTCAAGTATCAAAATGGCACCATTCGAAGCTCTATACGGTCGTAAATGCTGTTCAGCTATTTGTTGGACTGACATTGGTGAAAACTTCATCACCGGTCCCGAACTCATTCAAAAAACGACCGATAAAGTTTCTAAAATCCGTAATAACCTTGAGGTGGCTAGAAGTCGACAAAAGAGCTACGCGGATAAAAGACGCAAGCCATTAGAATTCCAAGTCAACGATATGGTTCTTCTTAAAGTCTCACCATGGAAGGGAGTTGTTCGCTTTGGGAAGAAGGGTAAGTTAGCTCCACGGTTTGTAGGACCTTTAAAGATTCTGAAAAGAGTTGGGAAATTGGCCTATAAATTGGAGCTACCCTCTGAACTTAGCGGGGTTCATCCCGTCTTTCATGTCTTAAACTTGAGAAAATGCTTGGCTGATGAAAGTCTACATGTTCCTTTAGAGGATATCCAAATAGACGATTCCTTGCATTTCGTTGAGAAACCTATCGAGATCATGGATCGAACAATGAAGAAGACCAGAATGACTACCACTCCAATCGTCAAAGTTCGTTGGGAAAATAAACGTGGAGCCGAGTTCACCTGGGAACATGAGGATTACATGAAGAAGTAATATCCGCATCTATTTGTCTAGTCTTATCTTTAATTTCGGGACGAAATTTCTTAAAGTTGGGGAGACTGTGATCTTTCGTATATTCGTTAATGAATTGTTGTTTCGTTATCTCTTGTAAGCGTTCTTTATGTCAATAACGGAACTATGGGAGTTAATTTGCAAATTTTTAATCCCGATAAACTCATTAAATTGTAACCTTAATTATATTTAAAACTTTTACAACTTGATTTGTTATTTAATAAATAAATTAACAAAGTTTTAGAATTTATAAATGTTAAATATTTAAAATATATATATATAAATAAAAAGATAAATAAAATCTATTTGTTAAAATACAAATTTTGAAACTTAATAACATGTTTTTGGCATAAAATGATAATTTTTAAAAAAACAGGAACTAAAATTGTAAATATTTTAAACCCATTGTCCCCCCCCCCCCCGTTTTTCCGGCTACCCTCTCCGGCCAACTCCGGCGACCCCCAAACCATCTAAATCCACCAATTAAACCTAATTAAATCACCCTTTATGCTCGTGCAGCAGTTTCGAACTTTGCATCGGTTACAATTCGAGATTTTTCGACGGTTTCAACTCATTCCATCGAAACCGAACCCATTCAATGCATTGAGACCAACCGACTTGAAACGGATCCAATCATGCGTATTCAAACGAGGGTATATCATCATATAGATTTTTCTAAGTCGCACGCACTCCCAATTTCGTCTGAAATATACTCAATTATAGAATTAACCACCGTGTATCCATCGGACCTGCAATTTAACTGACTTTCGACTTCTGTGCATCTTAAACCAAAATTGACAAAGGGCTTTCAACCTTAAACACCATTAGAAGCTTCTGGTACCACGGATTTGATTGTAATCAACATTAACTGCTTAATAGAAGCTATCACAGTCGCGACTTTGTTCGGACTCGTATTCGTCGATTCCACAACCATTCCAGGTGATTCTGACACCCGTACAATCGCTTAATCATGGGGAAGCAAAGCCCTATGGTTAAATTCTTTATCATCATCGATTTAATGATCAATTGGTTCAATTTGTGATTCTAGGGTTCTTGAAAAAATTGGAATCCTATTCTTTGAATGTTTTTAAGATTTAAAACACAGTTTATGGCAGGCATAGGCGCCCTAGCCTACTGGCTAAAGCACATCATGTCTACTTGAGGTCGCGGGTTCGAACCCCGCAAGCCACATTTTTTTTAAAAAAAAAGGGCTTTTTACTCATATGTTAAATTTTAGAAAAATTATAAAATGATATTACATTAAAATAAAATTATTTTAGCTAATGAATCGTTATCTAATATTATTTATTAATTATAGAATCTATTTTTTTAAACAATTCTAATGATGTTAAAATGTTTAAAAAAAAAGAACTCACGATAAGCTTTTGTATATTATATAAATCCATCTTTTCTTTTTTTTTTTCTTTTAATCATTTCATCTTTATTAGTTTCCCTATAGCTTTAATTCAAGAAAACTTTAATAAATTATTATATGATTTTGCACGTTCATTATTTATAGTTACATAACTGGTTATTTTAAAGGATTGAAACTATAAAGATGTCAAAGTATTTTCTTTGCAATACTAATCTTTATTATTTATGATCATTCATTTTACAAGCTGTAAACAAAATTTTATAATGTTAAATCATGCTAAACCCTAAAGCTTTATAACGAACCCTAGATTTCAAAAATGGCCTCTTGAACATATCTGATTAAAATCTAATCTTGGAACACTCGCGCCTAGGTAATCTGGGAAGAAACTGTTGGTGCTACCCTAGTTTTCCTATTATTCAAAGTACATCTTACATCAAGTGAGTGTCCCATACCCCGTTTTACATTATTTCACACGTTTTGGGGTGAAATATGTTACCCGTATCATAGTCACACTTGTAAAGACGTTTGAATACTTGTAATGCACGTGCAATTCATCTTATATTTTGTCATGGTTATTTGGGACTTTGCGTAAATATTATGTGATAGACACTTGTAAACACAATCATTAACTATTACTAGCCTATCGACGTCATAGATCTATGGGCTTGACAAGTCTACTTGGTGCTAAAGCCGAGGTTATTTCCGGCTCCTGATGACGTATTCTTGATCATCAAGGGAACCAAGTACACTTAGCTAATCGTATATTTTTTGTTGTGGCCATATCTTTGTCAAGGTTTGATTGTGTCATTATGCTATCCATATATTTGCCTTTTTCTTTAACCTATGACTTGAATTGTCTTTTTAAAAGATTTTATATATGTATGTACAACCTATGGGAACTCACCAACATTATATGTTGATCGTATTTTCTAACATGATTCAGGAAATGCTCAAGCTTAGTTGTTGCTCTTGAAGATATGAAATCATCTAGGATTGGACCTAGAGAACAATAAAGATCATGCTTTGAAACGTGATGTTTAAATTTTACTTATGTTATGTTTGTTTGATTTGAGACTTACATTAAGACAACGTATGTCATGAAATGGATACTTAATAATATTTCTAGAGGCATACATGGCATTCTAATATGGTTTGAGTATATTTGATATTTTAAATGTTTATAAAGGTATATATGAAATCCAACTTAAAGTTTAAAATGTTAAAATGAAAGTCGCACATCTTGTTTCGTAGGGAAAACAAAATATGTTATCTTTCTACTGTAATAAAAAAAGTAACTACAGAAGACACAATCACATTTATTTTTATCATATTTTTTTTCTGTTTCTCTATCTCCTATTAAATAATTACGTTAATTACTAATACTTTTAACTTTTTTAGATTAAAAATATTTTTTATTATATTAAGAAAGAGATCATTTTATTAATGTTATTTCTAAATAAATAAAATTTTAAAAATAAGAAATTTTTCTAAAATATCAAACTTTTTTGAAAATACTATATATTTAAAAAATAGCATGTTTAAAAATCATATTTTTATAAATACAAATAATTAAAATCCCGGAGTTATAATAACGAAATTTGAAAAATAATATTTTTAATACGGTTTGTTTTGAAATAATATATTTATTTTTTGGAAAAAACAAAAAAAGTTTAAAAAGTTAATATTGTCTTATTACTTATATTATTTAGTTATACATAAGTTTAATCATATTTATCTTCTAATATCATTTTATAATTAATAATTTATTTATTCACCCATATAATACACAGACTTACTAAACCTAGTAAATGAATAAATGAGTAAAAAAGATAAATACTCTAATTTGATTGTAGCATTTATTTTTCGTTTGTTTTTTTACTATCACACATGGGATGTAAGTAAAATATGATATACAAAATATAAGAACAAGTTTTTAAATATTTCTCAGAAATCATCTTAGCATAATAACACATCTAATGATACTCCTAAAAGAATAAACATTTTCAAAATCTTCTCAAAATTTATTGTGTAAGTTAATTGATAGACACATACTAAATTGAACAAAAAAATAAAAGTTTAGAGAAAAATATTTAATCGGTTAAAATACAAAATCAAAATACCATATATAATATTGTCACTTTTTGATGATTTTAATAATCACACGTTTAATGTTAAAACTATAAAAAAATTAACAAATTAAATTTTAATAACTCAAACTATGTTCCGTTGGTAATGCATATTGTTAATTTGACAAACGACACTTTGAAGTTTTGTTTTAGTTGCTTAGAGCAATCATAATAACATAATAATGATAGATACATTTACGTTGAATTTGCACTCAATTATGTTTGTAAGGTTTTTCGTTTAGTTTATAATCATTATTGTAACCAAAATCAATTTAAAAAATAAGTGGAAGTATTTGATAATCATACTATTAACATTACTGTTGCCAATAAAAATAAAAAATTAGGAATGTCTTTATTCGGATTATGAAAAATTTAGGAATGTCTTTATTCATCAATCTTTATATTTTTTGTGAGTGATAAGAAAGAGAAAGAATAATAAAATAAATGTTTGTAAGTGAGAGAAAGATAAAGTTAGAGCATGGGACGTGAGATGTTAAAAAAATTTAAAAATAATTGTAAGGAAAATTTGAAATTTAATTAAAATATAAAAACGAGAATGAGATTCTACTATAAATGCTCTTATTAAAACTTATCTTATTATATGTTTTTAAATAAACTTTGCTATTTCCTGGTTACCTAGTTACCATGAATTAATATGAATATGACATGTGTAATTTATAAACCATGTTCAAAAAACACATTAAAGTTATAAGAAGTTACTAATATTTTTTTCTTTTGAATGGCCAACTAATTAAAGCCCGGCTATCCGGGGTACCCAATGGGGAAAAAGCACCCTATACGTCCGCGAGCACAGACAGCGCTGTGTGGTCCGATCCCACAAACCACCAATTCCGGGGAAAATCCGTCACCCGAAAGCCCTACGGTAAAACCCGACCCACCAACTGTATTTTACTGCCAGTAGGACTTGAACTCACAACATCCCCTAAAAAAATCACGAACCTACCATTCAATCAAATGGTTGGTGGTATAAGAAGATACTAATAATATTTACCAAAATCATTTCCACAATTGTCCGTAAAACGTCAACATCACGAATTATCTTAGTTGTCTAATCGCCACATATTTATAAACACACGTCCGAACAATCATTACATCAGTGTGTTTTCCACTCTTACGAAATCTGAGACGTATGCTTTTAAACATAACTTTAACATATAATTTAACAGTCAAAGAAATGAATAATGCCTGATTTTATATGTAATTCTAGAAAAATAGACAATTTTAATTATATTTTTTATTGTTAAAAATTTTCATAGGAAAAACAGGATTTATACAATTATTAGATCTAAGAAGTGTCATTTCCACATCATCGAGGTTGGGAGGGCATATGGACCATCTGGAATTAAGATTTATATTGGGTGGCATGTCCTTTGTGGAAAGACTCGTCATGTCAATATAGGACGTAGAGAATTTTCATATCGTTAGATTGTAAATACAATTATTCTTTTGTAAATATGATAATTTGTATATAAATTTGGCTTATGTTTAATGATATGATTAAGATTTTCGCTAAATATGATTATATACTATGTGACTTTTTTAATACTTACGAGTGGCACGCCTCGAGGCTATTTTTGAGATATAAACGTCATAAATTGGTATCCAAGTCATTATTTAAGATATTTTAAATATTTGCTTTGTTGCTTTTGTTAGCTTTTGCTTGGTGAATGTGTGTCCATCGATAATACGTCGATGACACTCGATCTAGAAACACGCCAAAGGTAATTTACCAATGGAATTTGCTTAGGGATCATCAATGGGAAATAACAATGAAATAGTGATGACAGAGTTTCAGAATAGTTACGATGACACTTTGACCAATGGATCAACGACGAAATATTCACCAAGAAGTGACTAACAAATGGTTACGAACAATTGAGCAAATTATCGATGGATGTTTATTTTGGAAAATTATTTTATTTAACATACATAAATATATACTTTCACTTTTCTGTATATAATAATAAAAAGATGTTGTTAATAAAAAAATTCTCATTAGAATAATATATATATACATGTATATAGGGCGGTTACTATACAAAATGTAATTTTCGTGCGAAATGTACGAAGTCACCAGCGCGTGCCACGTGTTTTTTTGCGGAGTGGTAGTTTTGTCCACTCCATAATTACACATAAAATGTACATAATTACACAAGTTATAACTATTATTACGCAAAGTAAATTTCGCACGTTATAAAAAATAATTACGCAAGTTACATTTATAATTACACATGTTATATGATAATTACGCAAGTTATGTTTATAATTACGCAGTTAATAATCACTCAAGTTATACGCACAACACATAGACGTTTTAAAAAATTTTTGATTTTTAAAAAAAAAGTATAGCAGTACTATTCTCATATTAAAAAGGATAAAATGCTCGATTATATGGTGCGAGTTTTTTTAAAAATAATGTCGTATAAAAAAAGTTATATGCAATTAGAAAAATGGGGGTATTTGAAAAAAATAAACAATTATAGACTATTTCTAAATTTACCCTTCCAGCTATATTCCTTACGTGATTATGTCTGTTTAAATCTGAAACATTCATCTCTTAAATCAATGGTTGTTATCACTTCGTACACTTTGTACGAAAGTATCACTCTGTACCATAAACTTTATATATATATATATATATATATATGTGTGTGTGTGTGTGTGTGTGTGTGTGTGTGTGTGTGTGTGTGTGTGTGTGTGTTGTGTGTGTGTGTGTGTGTGTGTGTGTAGGGAAAGAATTAAATTTTAACCCTTTATTATCGCGATAATCATGTTAACTTTTGAAGATCAATTACAATTATTATTATTTTTGTTGAAATAATATCATTATTCATATACAACGTTATGTTATTTTATGTATATGTGTACATTACAAGTGTAAAAAAGTTACGACAAGTGTAAGTTACTTAGACCTGGTAAATATTTATAGATGTAAGTGTAACTTACTATTGTAAAAAATTTTATGCTTGCGAATTTACACATATACATAAAAAAATATATTTTTGAATATGTGTAATGATGTTATACCAATAAAAATTAATTATTATGATTGATTTTCAAAAGTTAGCACGATTATCATAATAATTGTCACACCCCAACCGACAGCGGAATCATCGGGGGGACGAATGTGAATCGATTGCTCATAGCACATGATAGTATTTGCGTTGAAATAATATTAAACTTTACTTTCATTGAATAATACTAATCAAATATTCCATTAAAATCAAACACTAATCCAAATGAATATAACAAAAGCCCTGCAGGACCGGTTAAGGGATGGCCAATACAATCAGTCTCATAATGAGAAGAGTGTTAGAACACTTAACAGATCAAATGGGGAACCGGGTTTATGTAATGATACTAAAAACACAAGTAAACAATGAGACAAAACTAAAAATAATAACAAGATAAGTATGGTTTTCAAGAATGATGTATATTACTCTCGAGTTCTTTTGCAAGTGTTATTAAGCATAAAAAGAAATACAAGGACTTGAGATACTTTATACTACATCCTACAGCCGGCAATACTTTGAAGGCTAGTTGGAAACACTCTTCTAGACAACAAGATCAATGTAAAGTCAAAAGGCAAAATGCCTTTTGACTAGTTTTGACTAGTGACTATGACATGCCATAGCTCACATTCTAATCTATTATAAAAAGGATAAAAGGTGTAAAGTAGGAAGTTACAGACTCAAGACCATAATCTACAATTTACTAAAGCATGGACCTTTTCACCAACTTGTATAAGTTGGTGAGTCTTCAGAGTTGCAACGGAAAGTAAGTCAACTTTATGGAAAAGTAGATCGGAAAAAGCATGTCCTCTCTGTCTTCGAAAGAAATCAGTCTTCACTTCATTGGTTTCGGAAGACTTTGTCTTTGAAGTTTCGAAAGACTTCATCTTTGGCTTCGAAAGATTTGGTCTTTGGCTTCGGAAGATTTTACACTTAGAATAATTTCTGTGATGAGTGTAAAACTTCCGAAGGAACTTCTACCTTGTATATCAATGCATGCATGCAGGAAGCTCCTTAGTTGTTTTGGATTCTTTGGTTGCACCAGCCTTCTAATATAACCTTACAAGCCCTTTAATAAACTAGGTCCAAGTCTAAATTAGGATGAAGAAATCCACTAATTAGCATTCCTGAAATCATGTGACAAAGTAAAGAGTCAGCTAATGAATTAGCAGGTGAGTAAACACAGGTTTGAATTATATATAGATTGATTAAAATGATTGAAAACAATTCAATTCAATGGCAATGGTAATGTTAAGACTTATAATGCAATAGTATAACATAAAAGACAAACCAACACATTCAAACCTAATGACTGAATTGACTCGATCTGTAGACGAAGCCTTATAAATTGAATGATTTTGGTTCCAATCACCACGCGACTAAACAAATATGGTGAGTTTGTTAAACCGATAGATATATCATTATTACCGTGATTGCATGAATTAATGATTGTGTTATCATCAAGTTTATCTAATTATGAACACATAATTACAAGTAATAACATAGCATTTATAGAATTGAATTTTGAAATAGCATAACAATGAATATCAATAACTGAATATTGAATCATATGATTTTCTCAAAATATAAAACAAATAAAAAAGGCTATAATACTCACATTGATAATAGGATATGACTTAGAATAATATGATATATTAACTAGACACCAACAGTTGTCGTACAATTTTAACCTAAGAAATAGTATCATAATATTATAATAATAATGATTCAAATACTATGGCTGACTAGGGTTTATTTAGGATTTGAGGTTTCAATAAATAGTTTTAGAATAATCTAATCAATTATATATATTGGTTAAACAAGAATAGACTAATTTGGTTAATAATTTAGATTGAGAATGATAATGAATAACTATTGAAATGAATTACTAAATATTATTTATATATTTAATTTATAATAATTAATTAACTAAAGTTTGAGTTTTAACGTGTGAGAAATAATTGATTTAATAATTATTCAATATTTTGGTCAAAAATAATTAAATGAATAATTGATTTTTTTAAATGATTTGCAAAGTATTAGTTTAAAGTAATTAGAATTAATTTTTTTTATAAAATCAAGACTTATTAATAAGTTTAAAACTTATTTTTTTAACTTTTGTACCTTTAAAAAATATAAATGTGAATTTTAATTGCTTAGAATTTTTAGAAATTACAAAAAAAAATTGAAATAGTTTTAGTTAACAAAAAAAAATTTATATTAATTTAATAATATATTAAAAATTTCTGGATTTCAAATGATTAAAAAAATAATTTAAAAAAGGGTTTGAGGGTGCCTTGGGTCGAATCTGGGTCCCTTGTGCGGAAAGGATGTGTGTTAACCGGTTAGGCAGAAGCCCCGATTTGTTTTGAGCCCTATCAAAGATTTAATAAAAACAACATTTTTAAAAAACACCAAATTAAGTATGAACCCTAGATATTTATTTGATTCAATTGAGCCCCAATATGTTAATGTTTGTTAATAAGATTATGGGGCTTTTTATTTTTACATGAATAAGAATGTGTGCTTGTCGAATTACCTGAATCTGAGTTTGATTTGATGAAAATGAGAAGAGACTAGGTTGCGATTAGGTGATTCTGATTAAAGACGTGGATGTTGATGATAATCAAAGTAAATGATATTGAAGCTTCCTATGATGAAGATGAATGTGTATCCTTAACCAATTGTGATTTAAAATGCTCAAAAGGTATGGCAACTCAGTTGAAAGTCCGAGAGGTTGAGGGAGATTGAAATCGAGATAAATGCGTGTTATTAGTGAAATAAGAATTTCAAGAATCTTTCAGGAATCGAGTAAAGGGTTTTCCTTCTGTATATAGGTCCAATTGCACAGCTTCGGATCCATAGAGTTAAGATTTTTTATTCGGCTGTTGAATTGGAAATTGAGGATGATTACTCAGTTTCAATAGCAATTATTGATTGGATTTAACCTAAAATGCTTAATAGCACGTTTGAGGTTGAACAATTCATTCAATTGATCAAGATTTTGAGTTGTAACTGATCAAATTAGTAAATGGATTTTGGTTTTGAGATAGACAACAGTTGAATTATTCGAATTAAAGTAGGCCTTGAGTTTGAATCGGTCACCCCAAGCTTAGGAAATGGTTTGATTAGCTTTCGATTCAATGATTTTGATGTTTGGAAGTTGCCGGAGATGGCTGGAACATGGCCGGAGTATGGGCGACGGGAGGGGTTTGGGTGGTTTTAAGTTTAAGTCGATTTTACACATTTGGTACCTCAGGTTTGAATTTTTATTATGTTATGCCTAAACTTTTAAAATCAAATTTCAAAAAAATTACTAAGTTTAATAAAATTCAAATTTAATAATTAAACAAATCATTTATTTTAAAAAAAATTTATAAAGTATATAAACCTTTATAAAAATTTGAAGCTTAGTTATTTATTTTGATTTAATAAATAAAACTAATAGATAAAATTAATCTTTATAAATTTATAAAAAATTATAAATCATAAAATAATTATAAAATAATTTAAATGATTTAATAAATCAAAATTTGAATAATACAATTTACAATATTTGTTAAGCCACATCATTTATTGTATTTTGATGCATAATAATAAATAAAATAATTTAAAATTTAATTTTTTTATCGCATGAAAATTCAAAATGGTTCGGATTTGGGCTTTTGATTTTCAAAATGGGGCAAATGTTACAGTCTCCTTTACTTTAAAAAATTTTGTCCCAAAATTTAACACGAGTAAGTCAATTTAAATAGATAAGGGTACTTGATTTTTTTTATTGGGTTTTCATGTTCACATGTAAAATCTAGGCCACATTTAGGCTCACAACAAACTTTGACAATAGAATTTTGATTATGCTTGAGTGGTTTGATTTTCTCGGCTTTTAAGATGAAGTAAATAGGATCATTAATTTGAACTTCATCAAAGAAGATAACTTCAGCATGATAACCAATCCATACCTACTATAACATCAAAATTTCCAAGTTGCATTGGTGTAAGGTCAATAGGAACTCGCGCTCGCTAAGATTAAGGATATAGTTCTAGATAATAGAATCAATTATGATGAGTTTTCCAAAACGTGAACGATTTTGACGAGAAAACATTCAGAATGATTATTAAGAGGCTTAATAAGAATTGGATAATGAGTTTCAAAATTTCAGAAATTGAAATCAAGCATAAAATAATTCAAAATAACAATTAGAAGATTTGAGTGTAAACGTTTGGTTGGTAAACCAAAACGAATACGTTGACTTATCAAAGCATTTGGCCAACTACAACTTTAATGAAGACATGCGTACCTATAAGTGGACCCTTACCCCAAGGGTTCCCAGATAAGATAAACGGATCCATCGATTGATTTGGATTCATATTAATACCTTGTCTAGACTATTCACCTCAAGATACAGGCATCACACTCTTCTAGAATTACCTGTTTTCAGTTATGGAACATAAAGTTTGACGGGATTTGAAACCATGAACAACAATTTAAAATCCAAAATTTGAAAACCACTTGATTTAGGTACACAATGCCTTAGAATATGATTTGACAATCATGTGTGCATTGGTTGAAATCAAAATATAAGGAAATATCATGCAAGGCATATAATCACATAATCATGTCTAAGCATATAAGGCACATAAAATCCTATTTAAACATATAAAATGCATGAAAGGACTCATGTGTGAGGTATTTATTTATAGTCTAAGTCATTCTATTTCTAATAACCTAATTCTCTATAACCATAGCTCTGATACCAATCTGTCACACCCCGACCAACGACAGAATCATCGGGGCAGACGAATGTTAATCGATTGCTTATAGCACATGGTAGTAATTGCATTGAAATAATATTAAATGTTACTTTTATTGAATAATACTAATCAAATATTCTATTATAATCAAACAATAATCCAAATGAATATAACAAAAGCCCTTCAATAAAAAAGGGCCAAGTCCAAAATGAGCATGAAGTATTCCACTAATCAACATTCCTGAAATTATGTGACAATGTAACAAGTTAGCTAACTAATTAACCGGTGAGTAAACACAGGTTTGAATACATATATAGATTGATTAAAATTATTAAAAAAAATTCAATTCAATGGCAATGTTAAGACTTATAATGCAATAATGTAACATAAAAGACAAACCGACACAATCAAACCTACTGACTGAAGTGACTCGTTGTGCTGATGAAGCCTTATAAAATGAATGATTCCGATTCCAATCACCACGTGACTAAACAAATGGGGTGGGTATGTCAAACCAATAGATTTATCATTGTTACCGTTGTTACATAAATTAATTAATGATTATGTTATCATCAATTTTATCTAACTATTAATACATAATTGCAAGCAATAACATAGCATCTATAGAATTGAATTTTGAAATGGCATATAATGAATATCAATGACTGAATATTGAATCATATGATTTCTCTAAAATATAAAACACATATAAAGGGTTATGAATACCTACAATGATAATAGGATATGACTTGAATAATATGATAGATTATACTAGACACCAACAGTTTTCTCACTTAACCTAAGGAATAGTATCTTAGTGTTAGAATAATGATGATTCAAAGACTAGGGCCGACTAGGGTTTCATTTGAGATTTGAGGTTTTAATAAATAGTTTTAGAATAATGTAATCAATTATATATATTGGTTAAACAAGAATAAACTAGTTTGGTTAAATAATTTAGATTGAGAATGATAATGAATAACTATTGAAATTGTATTACTAAATATTATTTATATATTTAATTTATAATAATTGATTAACTAAAGTTTGAGTTTTAAAGTGTGAGAAATAATTAATTCAATAAATATTTATTATTTTTTCAAAAATAATTAATTGAATAATTGATTTTTAAATGATTTGCAAAGTATTAGTTTAAAGGTAATTTGAATTAATTTTGTTTATAAACTTCAAGACTTATTAATAAGAGTAAATTACACGGACAGTCCCTGGGGTGTGCACTTATTGCAACTTTAGTCCCTACTTTTAAGAAATTATAAATGCGGGCCTGAACTATACAAAAGGTGCACGCTGATAGTCCTTATCACTAACAGAGGTTAAGTGTCTATGTTAAGTGTTTGAAAATTATAAAAATACCATCATACAAATAAAAGATAAATAAAAAATTAATCAACAAATAGTTGGACCCATTAAAAAATCTTACCCGCCCCTCCCCTAACCCAACCATAATCTCGTAAAAAATAAGAACCCTAAAAAATAAGGTTTGGTTTTAATCTAATTTTGGTTGTATTTTTGTGGATGTGAGATGGATTATTTATTGCATTTTGATTCATCATAAAATTATTATAAATTGGTTTAAATGATTTAATAAATGAAAATTTGAATAATACAATTCACAATATTTGTTAAGCTACATTATTTATTGCATTTTGATTCATCATAATAAATAAAATAACTTAATAATGAATTTTTTTTATCGCATGAAAATTCAAAATGGTTCGGGTTTGGGTTATTTGATTTTTAAAATGGGACAATTATTACAATAACAGGGGGTTATATATATACATATATATAGTATGTTTATAATCAATTTACATGATACAAACCTAATGTAGTGAGAGAGTCGTTGGTGATTAAGGTCTTTATTGTTTTTAGCAGAACAATTCTTCCATGATCGTTTCGAGTAGTTGTTGCAATCTACTCAGCTTTCATCATCACCTCATGTCTCATGCCTAGCGAACCCTCTACATCGCCTCTACTTATTGTTGTAAGTCGGCCAATTTACAAATACTAAATAAATGACTAGTTGTTTATTACAGTGAAAAAGTAATTAAATTATACAAAAATGTTGCATAGCTCAGGAAAAAGACTAGGATTGTAAAAACTCAAAGTGTCGGAAGTAACATAAATCATATGTGAGGGACATTGAATGCTCAAAAATGTCAGTGTTGTCTTCCTTTTGGCCTTAACACTATACTCGTATGGTTGTGGGTCATTCGCAGGTCCATCATTTTGATCGGTGTCAACACCATGATATAAATCTAAGCATTTCTATAAATTTGTTAATCTTAACTTCTACGAAGAGTTCCAACACACTAAATTAAAACAATGAGTAATCCTATAAATTATTTCTTTTGTTTAAAAACATACTTCTACTAAGAGTGCCAACACTAAAAGTTATAATTATCAAATTACCAAGAAAAGACTACATAAATACTCGCCTCTAGAAAATTAAACAATGATATCTTAAACGTATCAAGAACTTTATCCCAAGTGGGATAATGAAAAGGAACAGTGAAAACGTGATTGGATAATGCTCTAACAAATAATTGACTATTTTCTCCTACAACTTTATATTGTTTTCCTGTATGATTAAATTACACGGGTAGTGGTTGGTTGTCGTTTGCAGCCCGTTTCTCATATAAATTTAAATTCCTTTCTTTTGATCGTCTTTTCTTAGCTGATGTTATATTGATATAAAAAAAATTAAAAAGTTAGTAACATTTAAAATATATTCAATCAAAAGATATATATTTAAAACATTAATTTACATGACTGGCAACTAAAAGGAAGAGTATATCCATGCGCGTGGGGGTCCCGACCCCACCGTCACCACCGTGTGATCCTACTATGTTTGAAGACATAACCTACATTAAAATGATTTTACATTTGAATAAAAAATAGAATAATATGTTCTCAGTATATACAATCAATCTGAGCTATCACTATAAAGATATTTATATGACATTTTAATAAGAAATAAAATAAAGTTTTTTTAATACATACAATCAATTTGAGTTATCACTATAAAGATATTCATCTTCATCTACAAGATCATCATCGCTCTTGTCCATACTATCATTAATCGAATGCATCTTCATCTTCTTTATCATCATTAATAAATTCTTCCTCATCTGAATGATATGCATCTTCATCTTCTTCATCATCATTAATAAAATCTTCTTCATGAACAAGTGGAGCAATAGGCAACCAACTTAAGTCTATGACTAATTCACAATTATCATGGGCGACTCTGTCATCGTTAATAACTCGTGCACTTGATTCACCAACTTCAAAACTACTATCGACTACCAAGTTATAATCAGAGGATTGACTGTCATTCAATACATCTATCTCATTAGCAATACTACTACTAGGATGATCCCAAAGCTTTTGATTGTGAACGTCTTCCACAACCCTCCAATTGCTAGTGGATTTAGAAGGATCTTCAAGAGAAAACACTTGTTGAGCTTGTGCTGCTAAAATGTAAGGCTGATCACCAAACCATTCACGACTGACATCGATAACAGCAACGATATTCTTTTTTAATTACGGATCCCTTCCATGATGTGTCGAACCATTTACAACGAAATAGTATAACATTGTAACCATTTATATACTTCAACTCGTAGATGTCTTTTAGTTGATAATAAAATCGTGTACCATCTTCTCCTACTATAACAACATCGCTGTTTTGTGTAGTGCGTCTAATATCAAGGCTGTGTACCACAAATCTAACACCATTCACAATATAAGTTGTGTAAGAATTTGTGCACACGAGACCATGTGCCAATGCCTTGAGTTCTTTGTCAGGAGACGTATTGAACTTATTATTAAGCTATGAAGAAAATTTATTTTTTACATTGCTTCCAGGAAATTTAAGTTCAAATTCACTGTGTGAGAAATATAATATTTATATTAGTTTATCATTTTAGCTAAAGCGAAACCATTAAGAATAATTTAAACTAAACCAACAACATCATCAAACTAAAATGTTAACTACTTTAGAAAAAATATATATACTAACCTTCAAAGTTTAACAATGATGGTGGCTGGAACCCTAACACGTCGTGGTTGGTGGCTGATTTGACGGCGGTGGTGGCCGATTAGACGACGGTTGTGGCCGATTTGACGACGGTGGACCTGCCGGTCACGGTGGTGGTCGACAGCCGGATGAAGGCCGTGGTGGGTGACGGGATGAAGCCGATGGTGCGATTTGGAGGTGGGTGGGTGATAGGAGAGGTTGTGGTGGCTTGGAATGGTGGTGCTGAGATTTAACTTTGGGTTTTTGCGTGAAGGAGACGAAGTGTAGATAGGGCAGAATACGATCTAGGGTTTATATCATTCTGGACCCTATCGCGACGACATGTCGTCGCGATAGGTCAATTTTATTTTTTTTTGCCAATAATTAGGCAAGGATCATGCGTGGGATATGAAAACCCTATGGCGACGATATGTCGTCGCCGTAGGTACATTATTATATTCTGATTATATATTATTATTATTATTATATTATTTTATTATTATTATTATTATTTTTGTAGTAGTATTATTATTATTAGTAGTATTATTATTAATATTATTATTATTATTATTATTATTATTATTATTATTATTATTATTATCAGTATTAATAATATTATTATTGTTATTATTATTGGTAGTATTACTACTATTTATATTATAATTATTATAATTGTTATATTAAAAATAATAATATTAATAATCCAACCTACGAGGACAATTGTAATTCGATCAAATCTAACTTTTGACGTATGTAATCAACTCTAATCGTCATAAGAGCACTTTGAGTTTGTTTTGATACTCATTAATGATAATTGAACATAAACAAACTTAATTTACATTAAAGTGTATAATTCAACAATGATCATTATAACTGGATCATAGGTAAACTTTAACATACGTAATCACCCTAACCATCGTAATCGAACATATTTAACATTGTTTGACTCTCACTGATAATAATTAAGCATAACCAAACTTAACTTACTGTTAATAAGAATAATTTGTTGTAAATTATCATCATAGTGTGTAATTAAATACAAATGATCGTAATTGGATCACAACTAACATATGACAAATGTGATTGATGCTAATCATAAACATATTTAATATTGCTTGATATTCATTGTTGATAATTAAGTATAAAGAAACTTAACATACAATTAATAAACATAATGTTCCCATAAAGTAATATCAACGTGTATAATTTAACATCGATAATCATAATTGGAGTTAACCTTTAACGCATGTAATCGAAACTAACTATCATACGAAACATATTTGATCCTAACTAACACAAATTATTTATAATTATAATTAATAAATATAATATTTGTTAACATTATTATTATGACTTATAATTAGAATAATATTATAATAATAACACTATTACTTTTAATAATAGCAATGATATGTACATAAATTATTATTAATAATGATATTAATAATTATAATTATTATTTTTATTAATATTAAATTCTAAAAAAATTTAACACCTTATTAGAGGAAAAAAAATTAATTTTGATTTATTTTAAATCATAAAAAAAACTATTTAACACCTATGGCGACAACATGTCGTCGCCATAGACGATTCATAAAAGGCGGGCATATTTTGCACACCTTTTTTTAATTTTTTGTATGATTTAAATAAATCAAAATTAAAATAAAATAACCTATGGCGACAACACTTTGCGACGACTTTTATGTCGCCACGATAGGTTGCACCTAAGGCGACAACTTGTCGTCGCCATAAGTTCGCAGTAGCCAAAAACCACACTGACCCTATGACGATGACATGTCGTCGCGATAGGGTGACCTATAACGACAACATCATTTCGTCGCCATAGGTCTAGTAGTCATAGACTCTTTTTCTTGTAGTTTTATCTGAAAATATTTATTTATAACTTTTAGATTTTCATTAGTAATTATTGAATATTAATTTTTTTAACCCATATAATACACTGATTTTTAGTGTTAATATAAACGAAAATATGTATAATGTTAAAACTAAAGTAATTAATCATGAGTACCTTGTCGATCATTTTGTGCCAAAATGGCTATGAGATCTAACTGAGAGGGAATGCTTAATAATCCTAAATGATTCATAATTAAACTCTTGTACATCAACCTATTCCCTTAATTTCTCTTCTCAAAACTGTGTCACTCATAACGTCACTATACCAATTACACAAGCTCGAGCTCCATGTTTGTCCTCTAGGCTAGGATACCACTTATACAACCTACACACACACACACAATCAATCAGTTGTAATAACATAAATCAAATACGCACATACACTCGTAAGTGTTAAATCACAAAAGTGTTGATGGTATATGACTGTGCGCTCTAGCTCAATGATCGATCTCGTTCTAATACGCCCAAAGACTATTGGATAAACTCCCTAATATGGTTACTACATGGTGGGTGGCTAAATGTACAATAGCAAGACAACTATCTTCTCGAACTATGTTCGACTAACAAGATGTTCAACCGGTTACATTGTAGTATTGGAGCCATACGCAGACACCGAAAAGGGTGTGATAAGAGCCAACACCAATATCTTCTAGACTAATATATGGCATGATTAATTGGCTTGCACTAACGTGCTCAATTATCTTCAAGACCAATATGCAAAATCAGTTCTATTAATATTCTTTTAGCATATACATATAGATTCTATACGTTAAATCACATAGTGTTTCTAGTTTAACTACTCTCATCATATAATATGTCAATGTCATCTCTACACTTATTTGAGAGTCTTAGCCAATACAAGCATTTTACGATATTTGCAACAACGATATATGATGCGGGCTCAAGTGTTGAAGACCGGACCTTAATGTTTTTAGAGGTCCAAGACCGCGCTGCACGAAAATGGGCATAACCTGGGCTACGAGCCTCCGTTTCTGACGTGCTACAAGTCAAATCGACAGTGGAAACGAGGGCTACGTCATGGTAACCCTAAATGGGATTTTGGGCTACTTTTATGATTTTTTTTCTAGTTGTTTGGTTTTGTTTTGGGCTTTTGTTTGGCCCATGGTTGTTTGTTTTAGGCCCGTTCGAATTTTGGCTTGTTATTTAAGTTGTCTTGATGTAATTTGGATGGACACTTGATCATTTCTGAAATTAAAAGTTTGTCTTTTCAAATTCGTGACTTTTGGGGTCGAATTTGGGGTTTGGGTGAAGATCATCACGGGTATTCGCAGAATCAACGTGTTCGAGCTTCGATTTCATTCCGTGAGGTTTTCCAATAATCGTAATCACGAATTTATCTCCATGTGAGATTAAGCAGTCACCTACAATCGACTTAATTACTCGTAGATATTATAGATGTTGGGAACATAGAGAACAACTTCTAAACGTTTGGTACTTCTATAGACAACTTCAGTTCTAAATTTTCAAATCTTGATGCATGATGACCATCAATTAGGTGTGTGCATAGGTCAGTTTTGACTAAAACTGAAACTAAAATCGAATGTTAGGTTTCTAGCTAGGTTTCTAAAATCCGTTTGGTTTTTATTTTTCGGTTTTGGGTTTTCACAATAGGTTTGGTTTGGTTTCCGTTTTTGCGGTTATAACTATGAAAAGTTTGGTCAAAAAGTTGAGTTGTTGAGATAGTTATAAACAATGAAAAACAACCCCTGACGATATAAACTCATACAAATACTTAACTATTTAAATAATTATAAGTAGTTCTGATAGTTAAGCAAATTATATTTTTAAATCTTTTAAACATCAACATTCAAAAAAAATTTAGTCATCTAGATCTACGTTTTATATTTCTAAAATACCATAATGTTTATTGTATAATTTTATCCACATATATTCACATGTATTTAGTCCATCACTCCTTTATAAAAGATTAGAAAAAATGGATATTTTTACATACATGTTAAGTTCCAATCGGTTCAATTGGATTGCCCGGGTTTTAGTTGATGGCATATATAGTGGAACCGAATCGAAAAATCGGTTTATAGAAAACATAAAACCATAGCCTCAGTTTTTTATTGGGTTCAGTTATTTTGATTATGTCACGTACGTCGGATATTCTAGCTAGGGTTCAATTATCTCGGTTTCGTGTAAATCCCTACATACAATAACTACCATGCTTTTCTCTATATTGTGATAGTTCTTAAAATTGTACAGATCACCTCGTGCATCTACAGTCACTCTAGGCATCCACCATCAACGAATAGTAATGGTTCATGTGATTCATCCTTGAAATAATTTTCACGATTTTTTCTTGTGGTCGATTCTTAAGTTCTATGTTAGTGGACCTCCATGCGCTTTCATTATCATGCCCACATGTCATTTTAGCATGAAAGTCCAGCCTTAAATAGTTAATAAATTAGTTGAAAACATAAAAGCTGTTTATCCAAGAGGCTACTTCTATATTCACATTTAATTTTAACTTCTGGCTTCTATTTTAAGTAGCATAATTAGAAGAAATGAATTTTGTTTGAAGACAACAATGTTAGTTACTTTTGTCTTGAGCAGTAAAGTCAAAACAATAAAATTTGTTCGAAACCAACAACTTTGATTATCAAATCAGTTTTCTCTGAACTATAATTTAAAATTTTTGTCTCAAAAAAACTACTACATACTTGAATGGTATCCCATTCGTTATAGTATATTAACATTAATGGTTGTCTTTTATTGTTAGGTCTAGATATTTTATATAGGTTTAGATGATAATCACTTCTTGTAATTAACTTCTATAATTCTTTATCAATTTATAATGCATGAAATATATGTTAACCCAACTGTTATTTGTGTTGATATTATGTGATTGCAGGAAACCATCATACTTGATCAATTTGGAAAAATTGACAAAGTACAAGAACAACTGCGGATGAACAATTTTGTTCTTCCGTAGATGTTTTCTGGAGCATATCTGAACAAGTGTACATCCGCAGATCTCCTGCGGAAGCTCAACATCTACTGAAGAATAAGTTTTGAAGTCAAGTTGCTGCTGCTGCGGAAGAAGATTTGCTCCTGATGATGAAATTCAAGAATAAAGGACCAAACTCCTACGGAAGACCAACTCCTACGGAAGACCAATTTCCTATGTAAGAATAACTTGCATGAGCACTCATCAAGTACCAACATGTTATCAACAAGTAGCTGCCTGAAGTGATGTCATCAACTCAACATCTACGAAAGACTAACTTTATATGAGAGAACTTAGGATGATACATTTGGAATACTACAGCTGTAACTTATCACAATAGAAAAGTTATAATTTCCATTGTTAAATCCCTCTGCCGCTAAAAATAAGGTATGGATCCACACTTTTAGGAGAGTTTGTTAGGTTATTGAGGGAGATCGATACACCTATAAAGAGACATATTCTTAGTATCGAAATCAATGAATCAATCAATCAATTACTCAATAAAAAAACAAAACAACAAGAACATTAAGAACATCATTGGAGATCACAAGATCACCAGAGCATCATAGCAATTGTAATCGATTGTGTATGAATGAAAAACAATTGAAACAAATCTTTTGTTGCATTATATTATTCTGTTTTCAATTTGTTTTATATTTGTTTGTCGATTTCAATTTCACAAACAATTAAATTAAAAATCAAATATAGATAATTCCGTGATTTTTATTTGTTCAATCAAACTGATAATTTCTGATTCGATCCTAGGATTCACAGGTGGTATCAGAGCCTCGTGCTCATTGATCTAGATCAATTGATCTATCAGTTTGATTATTTTAATTGATTGTTTGTTTTATCAAATCATCAAAATCTTGTTATATCGATCATTATTCACTGTTCCATTGCTCGGTTAATTTCGATTTGCATTAGAATCGCTTTTGATTCGTGAATTTATGTTATTGTTCGATTTCTCAAGGCTGTTTTAAACAAATCCATCATCATCTAACATCATAATTTCAAATTAACTGAGAATATATTAAGTGATTTGACTGATTTTGACCATAACTTCTTATTTAATTAAGAGTGTGTGATTAATTAGTCCATTCACAACAAAAGTCATTAATTCCAAGGAATTTTTGTCTTAGTTGATTTGATATCAATATTATCAGTGATTTGATATTGCCGTGTTAGTGTGTTTGCATTGTCTCTACACTTTCATAGGATATTAGTTTAATTGATAATTTTGATAATTAACAATTATAATCAACATGAGCAATTCAGCGGTTGGAGCTTATCAACCTCCGAAGTTGGATAACAAATCTGATTTCAAAACATGGAAAATCAGATTCAGGAATTATGTTAACTATACAGATTCTGATTTATGGGTGTCTATTACTGAAGGTCCTTACATTCCACCTGCTTTAGGACCTGATTATAAGGACAACAATCAGCCGATAAGTCTGAAAAATCTGTCACCTGATGATGCTAAGAAAGTCAAAGTCGACATTAAGGCCTATAGTATGCTTACTATGGCTTTACCTGAAGATCTATTGATCAGGTGTGAAGCATACAAGACAGCTAACTCGTTATGAAAAATTCTTCACACTTTGTGTGAGGGAAGTGATGAGATTAGAAGCATTAGGAAGGATACCATGCGTTCATAATATGAGACATTCCATCATATTCAGGGTGAATCTGTCCCTCAACAACTCCATAGATTTATGCAACTTGTTACCGAAATGAATATTTTTGAATTGAAGTACAGTAATGAGGAACTGAACAAAAAGATGCTACATACCTTGCCTGAAAGTTGGACACAAACTATGTCTATGTTCAAAAATACCATTGATCTAAAGGCAGTTGGACTAGATACTTTGGTAGCCAAGGTAGAAGCATTGGAGTTGGATGAGAAAACAAGGAACAAGAGTGTTAAAGCATCAATAGCACCATACCAATTCAAAGAAGCTAAGGGTGTTGGAAGTGCTTTTATTTCCAATGAGGATGATGGAAGCTCTTGTGCTGAAAGTGATGATGAAGAAGAAGCTGATTTCTATGTAGCAAAGTCTTCTAAATCTAGCTTTTAAAGAAATTCAAGCAAGAAAGCAAAAGGGAAAGCTGATGATTCTAAAAGTTCAACAGCAAAGGGATCATCAAACAATAAAAGCAGCAGCAAATCTGAACCAATCACTGTCGTTCTAGAAACAGAAGAATAGAAAGCAGCATTTGCAGCATTCAGTTCAAGCTTTCAAGCTTACTTGGGTAGTACTCTGACTCCTGCTCATATCTGTCAACAAGACCTGGAAGAACTTCATCATGATGAAGTGGAAAAGATGGATCTACAATGGCAAATGGCCATGATTGCTTATAGGGCCAAGATGTACATGAGAAGGAACAAAGGACTATATGTTGCAGGAAGAACAACAAAGATTGGTGTTGACAAATCAAAAGTGAGGTGTTACAAATGAAACTTGTATGGACACTTCTCATGGGAATGCAACAGCAATCAACAATCAACAACAGACACAAGACAAGAAAATCAGAGAAACTTCAAGCAACCTCAGCTAACAAACTCATCCCCACCAGCCACAGGTTCTTCAACAGGTACTAGTAACTCTAAAGAAACTGGTTTGATTATTTTGCAGGATGGAACTTGTGATTGGAGCATGTATGAGAAGGAAGTGCAGGAGGAAAATCAAGCACTGATGGCAAACTTAGAAAACAAAATTCCATCCATGGCCAGAGAGGTAAGGGACAGGTTATGTTCACCAACATGTGTTGAAGAGGTAGAGAGATATAGGGTCTATGCTCAACAATTGGCTGATAAAGTCAAAGAAACAATGATTTTAAATGAATCTCATATAAGAGAACATAAACTGTATCATGTTAAAATCACTTCCTGGCAAAAGGATTTTGACAAACTTGTGTCTGAAAATTATAATCTGAAAGCATAAGTTGAGCATATGACCACCTCTTTAACCAAGTCCATGTCTGATCATGCATCTACTGAAGTGAAACTTCAGAAGTTCCAATTGTCATATTGAATCACTTCCTGGCAAAAGGATTTTGACAAACTTGTGTCTGAAAATTATAATCTGAAAGCATAAGTTGAGCATATGACCACCTCTTTAACCAAGTCCATGTCTGATCACGGCAATATGAGAAACTGTTAAATTCTCATATTGAATCAAAGAATAGGTATGGGTTGGGATTTAATGTTGTTGCACCACCAGTGAATGATAATTACACCATACTACCTGAGTCAATGACAAACAGTTTATCAAATCACTTTGTGTCAAGCACCAAAACTGAATCAAAAGTTGAAAATAATGAAGTGGTAAATGGTGAAGATACTGAAATCAGTGAAACTGATTCATCTAAATCAGAATTTTCAAAACAAAATGAATCAGAATTTGACTTTGATGACTGTGATGATCTGGATGAAGTTGATGAGCCTAATGAACAAGAATGTGCTGGGTTAGGTAAGGAAAAGAATGTGGTAATTGAACCTATAATTCCTAAAGTCCTTGAGGAGATCAAGCTACCTTATCCCCTAAAACAAAGAAATTTGTTGAAGACCATCTACACAAGAATTGGTCAGCTTAATGAAGGAATCCAGGAGCTCAACAAAAAGCACAAAAGTCAGTCAGCAAAAAGAACTACGGAGGAAGAAGAGAGAAACACTTCACAGAACACCTGCGGAAGAAGAAGACTGGTCCTCACACATCCGTAGAAAAGCAAAGGAAAATTGCTCCAAAGTCAACTTCTGTAGAAGATCTGCGGAAGAAGCATTCATCTGAATCAAAACAGTCATCCGTAGAAGATCTACAAAAGAAGAAAACATTTGCTGAATCACAAACTGTCAAGAAAGTAAAGAAACAACAAAGAGATATGAATCCTCAGCAACAACAAGAAGATACTTCAGCTGCAAAGATTGAAAAAGAATTGAAAAAGAAGCAGAAGAAGACAGTGGAATCTGATAGTGAAGCAGAAGAAAAATACTGCAAGTGGTATGACATGCATAATCACAACACACAAAATTGTTATTTTAGCAGCTATTGCTCCATATGCAATATGAACAATCATATGACTTCTGATTGCTACTTCAATAAGCACTATGCTATTTGCAACAAGAAGAACCATTCTACTCAAGAATGCTACTTCAACAAGAAGAACAAATCTAAAGTGCAAAAGAAACAACAATCTGAGAATGATGAATCAAACTCACAATCTTCTAAGAATGAAGAATTAAAGGTCTCAAAACAAAAGAAGCAGCAACCAAAACAAAAGGTACCAAAGGTCAAGAAGCCAACATCTGCTGATGATCAAACAAAGAAGAAGAAGAAGCAACACTATCAAAGCAAGACTCCTCACAAGAACATAGTGTTGCAGGAAGATAAAGCCTTCTTTGATCAATTTAAACAGGGTAATCATGTACCACAGTCAAAAACAAAAGATGCTGAAACTTTTTCTAACAAAATGTCATCTTCAAGTTTGAAGAAAAAGATACTCAAGGAAGAAGTCACAGAGAAAGTGACCGTGAATCAAGACCAAAGTACTTCAAGTCCATCTCCAACAGAACCATCCTCACCCCAAACAGAACATAATGAATCAATTGAGACTAAAAACATTCTTGAGACATATAGGCTCATTCATGATAGAGTAACTATTCTAGATAACAATGGCAAGCCCAAGACCATTATGGCTTGGGCTCCACTTTCTAATTGATTTCATTATTTTTGTAGGAACATCCATGGGGGACTGATAACAAATGGTATGTTAACAGTGGTTGTTCCAGGCATATGACAGGAAACTGTTCATTCCTCTATGATTTCAAACATAAAAATGCTTCATATATGGCATTTGATAGGGATAAAAAGGGAGGTAAAATTGTTGGTGAAGGAATGGTAACAAATGGAGTACTCAAATTTGAGAAAGTTAATTTTTGTGAAAATTTACAATACAACTTACTCAGTGTATCTTAAATTTGTGATCAAAATTATACCACTTTATTTGATAACTCTTTCTGTTACATTCTTAAGCCAGGTTTTCAAGTCCCAGCAGATTGGATCCTTCTTAAAGCACCAAGAAAAGAAAACACTTATGTTTTGGATATGAACAACACCTCTATGTCAAGCAATGAAACCTGCCTGATTTCTAAGTCATCAAAAGATGAAGCTCAACAGTGGCATAGAAGGATGGTTCATTCAAACAAGAAGAACATAGATAAGTTGGTCAAACATGACTTAGTCATTGGCCTGCCCAAAAAAGAATTTTATTGTTCAAATCATTGTTCATCATGTTACAAAGGAAAACAACATAGGGTGTCACACAAGTCCAAAACAATCAACACAAACACAACACCACTCAAAATGTTACACATGGATCTTTTTGGTCCAACAAATATTTTGAGCATTGGTAAAAGGCAATATTGTTTGGTGATCGTTGATGATTTCACTAGATTCACATGGGTCTTTTTCTTAAAACATAAAAGTGAAACTTCAGAAACATTAATGGAGTTTATCACTAAGATTGAAAGCCAACTTGATTTAAAGATCAAAATCTTAAGAAGTGATAATGGATCTAAATTTTTTAATCATGTTTTAGATTCCTTTTGTAGGAACAAAGGCATAGCAAGACAATTCAGTGCACCAAGAACTCCACAATAAAATGGAGTTGCTGAAAGAAGAAACAAGACTCTAATTGAAGCAGCAAGAACAATGCTAGCTGATTCATAGTTGCCTATCACATTTTGTGCAGAAGCAGTGAACACAGCATGCAATGTTTAAAACAAAACTTTAATTGTCAAAGAACATAATAAAACATCTTATGAACTTTTGTTTAAAAGAAAACCTTTTATAGGTTATCTTAGAGAATTTGGGTGTCATGTGTCTAATTTAAACACCAAAGATCAATTAGGAAAGTTTGATGAAAAAGCTTATGATGGTTTCTTTGTTGATTACTCATTAACATCTAAATCATATAGAGTCTACATTCCACATCACAACATTGTGGAGGAATCACCTAATGTATCTTTTGATGAATACTTATTTCCAAAATCAGTAAAAGGATCATCTTGGTTGTTTGATATAGATGCATTAACAAACTCATTTAACTCTGATTATTTGAATGTTGCAAGTCCTGCGGATACATGTTATCCTTATGTACCTCCAAGTTTGGGCAAAGTGTCATTTTCAGCGGATCCTCCAAGATTAACCCACACACATACTTCAAATGTTGATGATCCAGGCCCTTCATCTCAAACAAGCAATGAAAACACTAATGGACATGGAATTTTAACTTTAGCAGAAGTCAACAATGCAGCCGTAGAAGTTCCTTACACATGCGTAGATGTTCCATATTCTTCCGAAGATGCTTCATTGCCTTCAACTAAAGTTCCAAACTCATCAGAAAACATTCCAATAACATTCACATCTGCAGATCAACAAACTCCCATATCCGTAGTTGTTCCTGTAGCTGCTGCAGAAGTTGTAACTATATTTGCGGAAACATAAAATCATGAAGATGGAGTTCATTCAGCCTCAGAAGGACAAAATAATAAGGATCTTAATCACTTTGTTGATTTTCCATCTAAGCTAGGTCCATCTCCATCAACCGACATTACCAACTTGGAATCATCTATTCCAGTTGAATCAGTACCAACAACAAGAATTCATAAGTATCATCCTATTGAAAACATTATTGGTGATCTTACTAAAAGAACCACAAGAAGTCAAGGGGGAGCTGCTGGCAATATCTGTTTGTTCTCCTGTTTTCTTTCACAAGTGGTTCCAGCCAACATAACTGCAGCATTGAAAGACAACAACTGGATTGAAGGAATGCAAGAGGAACTTCAACAATTTAGAAAACAATAAGTTTGGAATTTAGTTGATCTTCCTGAAGGCCAATATCCAATTGGCATAAGGTGGCTTTTCAAGAACAAACTAGATGATAGAGGTATCATTATGAGAAATAAACCAAGGCTGATAGCACATGGCTATACTCAAGAAGCATGGATAGACTATGATGAAGTTTTTGCTCTTGTTGCCAGGATTGAAGCGATTAGAGTCTTCCTAGCCTATGCTTCACATCAGAAGTTCACAGTTCACATCAGAAGCGATTATACCTTCTTATATGGTAAAATTGATGAAGAAGTCTATGTTGCCCAACCCCCAGGCTTTGAAGATCCTGATTATCCATACAGGGTATACAAGTTTGAAAAAGCTTTGTATTATCTTCATTAGGCCCCAAGAAAGTGGTATGAAACATTGTCATCTTTCTTACTCAAGCATGGTTACAAAAGGGGAACAATTGATCAGATTCTCTTCCTGAAGCATGATCATCAAGATCTCTTAGTTGTACAAGTATATGTAGATGATATCATCTTTAGATCAACAAACAAGAGATTGTTTGAAGAGTTTGAATGTTTGATGAAATATGAGTTTCAAATGAGTTCCATGGGAGAATTAACATTTTTCCTTGGTTTGCAAGTTCATCAGAAACCAGATGGGATTTTCATCAATCAGGAAAAGTACGTGAATCAAATCTTGAAGAAGTACAACCTTGCTGATTCATCTTCATGCAAAACACTAGCATCAACAATAGATAAGATTGTACCTGATCCTAAAGGGAAGTCAGTTGATCAAAGATTATATAGATCTATGATAGGATCTTTATTGTACTTAACTGCTAGTAGACCTGACATAATGTTTGTTGTGTGTGTTTGTGCTAGGTACCAATCAGACCCCAAGGAGTCATATATGAATGCAGTAAAGAGGATATTTAGATACCTAAAAGGGAAGCCAGCTCTAGGACTTTGGTATCCCAAAGAAGGAGAATTCAACCTCTACTCATATTCTGATAGTGACTTTGGAGGGTGTAACAACAACAGAAAATCCACAACTGGTGGATGCCAATTGATAGGACCAAGACTTGTTTCTTGGCAATGCAAAAAGCAAATAAATGTATCAGTATCCACAGCTGAGGCTGAGTACATAGCTACTTCAGCCAGTTGCTCTCAAGTTTTATGGTTGCAAAACCAATTACTTGATTATGGTTACAATTTTCTTCAAACACCAATACATATTGATAACTCAGCTGTTATGTTTATCACTGCTAATCCATTGCAACATAGTAAAACAAAACACATAGAAATCAGATATCATTTTTGGAGAGACTGTTCAGAAAAAGGTTTAATCAAGTTGATTAAAGTGGATACAACAAATCAACTTACTGATTTATTCACTAAATTCTTTGACTCAGTGAGATTTAATTTCTTAATTGAGTCCTTAGGCATGATCAACTTAGATTAAATAATCAACATTAAGAAAAGCATGATCTGTCCTTAACTTTCTTAATATGAAAAAGCCAAAAACATTCATAAAACATATAAAATTCCAAAAATATTGTCTTAGTTTCATGTTTTCTTGAATAAGCAGTTTATGTCATGGGAAATGATAGTACACTATAACTTTGCTTAATTTCCTGAATTTTATCACACAATAAAGACCGATCAGATGTGATTTGATATGTGAGTAGGTTTAGCTTGAGTGGAAACTATACAAGTTCATGCATAACATAATGCCAAGGTGACTAATTGTGGACAATTCCATTTTAAGGAACAAGCAAGTAAGTCTTATCCTGCTGTGATCAACTTATTCACCTAAGCACACTATGTTGTGACACTTTATAACCTCTATCTTTGCACATCATGGACCCTTTGTTTTGTGTAAACAAAGACCTGGGTTCACAGACACCTCTGTTTTACGTAAGTAAAGACCTGGTGTCCTGTTGAAAATGATCAAAATGATTCCAAAAAGGAACAGCTCTAAAAAAATCCAATGTGATCAACTGTATATTAATTCAGAGCTTACAAATCATATCAGCATTAATAAGATTTCAAAGAAATCTTTAGATAGAGCTTATAACTTAAAGAACATAGTTTTAAGTGTGAAAAAGTGATAAATTGACTCACAAATGGAGGACAAACTCTAATGTGACTTGAATGTGGAGTCCATATTTGTCTATTTTTAATCCGTACCAAAACATGATAAACATGACAAGTTGAAACTACACTATTGCTTGAATTTATGTGTATCATAATACTTACAATCAGCACTAGATCTATGTCTTCTATCATCAAACAAAATTGTTCCTGGAAGTTGCTTAGTGTCATAGTATGATCCCATTGTATGATGTAAATGCTTGCTTATAAACAAAAATACAAAAGGATTTTGTTTTTGTTCTTTTATTTACTAATAAGTTTGACAAATAATTGCTTTTCATTCTACTGTCTTTATAAATTTCTGATAAATGCATAATTTCATGATTAATCATAAATTTAAGGGGAGTAGTTATCAGCATGAAAACCGAGTTTAACATTTTTACATGAAGAAAATTGGAACTTGAGCACTAACTTGGCTGCAGGATATCTGAAATTTTTAACTAAATCAATTTTGCATATTTTCCATATTAGGACTAGATCCTTTGTATAGGTTTAGATGATCAATCAACTCTTGTAATAACTCATTGTAATTCTCCTTTGATAACATAATGTACTGCATGAATTATATGTTAACCCATATTATTGTATGTGTTGGTTTATGTGTCATTGCATGAAACATCAGACTTGGTAAATTTGAAAAATTGACCAAGTGTTAGAACAATTGCGGAAGAACAATTTTGTTCTTCCGTAGATGTTCTCTGGAGCATAACGAAAGTCTGTGCTTCCGTAGATCTCCTACGAAAGAACAACAAATGCTAAACAAATCCAAGATCAAGTGGAGCTACTAAAGGAGAGCTTGCTGCTGAAGAACAAGTACAAGAACTCCTGCGAAAGCACAACCACTAAAGAACAAATGTTGAAGACTAAGTGTTGCTGTGGAAGACCAATTGCCACGAAAGAAGAACTTCCTATGGAAGAAAAATTACTACGGAAGATCAAAAAGTCAACAAGTCAACATGTCAAAGAAACATCATCAAATCAATGATGGCAGAAGATATTGAAGTCAATCGAATATTCCACGTCACATCAATAACTTTCTTTGTGTAATTTACAATTTCCAATGTAAATTGTGAACTCCTATGCCGATAAACAAGGCAAGGATGCATACATATAGAAACAGAATAGCGAAATAGAATAGCAAGATATTAGCAAGAAAATAGGAATAGAATAGAGAGAGATTGAGAGATATCGATACTCAAATAGGTGTATATATTGATAGAAACGATATCAATCAAGAATAACAGAACAACAGAGAGAATTCAAGAACAACAACAATATAGCAATCATAAGAACATCAAGAGCAATAGAGCATCAACATCAATTGTAATCGGTTCGTTGTGAATGAAAAGCAATTGAAAATAATCTTTGTGTTACATTATTACATTGTGTTTTCAAGTTGTTTTATTTTGTTAATCGATTTCAATTTATAAACAATCCATTAAACAACAAGTGTTGATAGTTCCGCAATCATTACTTGTTTAAATCAAATTGATAATTCCTGCGTCGATCCTTGGATTCACATGCCATGAAGCGGAGTCAACAAGGTCCAACAGCAAACAAATGATCTAACAACATGATGTTAAGATCATACAGCAAAAACATAACAAATTTTGCCTTCCGTAGATATTCTGCGAAAGAATTAATTTAAGAATAAAATAGCAAAAACTAGTTTTGCCTTCCGGAGATGTTCTGCGGAAGACTTAACCTGTTGCGGATAAAAAGAAAAGTTTTGCTTTCCGTAGATGTTCAGCAGAAGACTTAACTTGTGGATAACCACGGAAGGGTAATGAGGGTTAAGGGTCCTATATCATTAAATAAAAATATTTAAATTTTCTAAGCAAGTATAAATAATAACCTGACCGTTGTCATTTGTATTCACTTTTCAGAAACCCTTTTTCAGACCTAGAAAAATGCTCATATCATAAACCCCTTTATCCACAAACATTCAAATTTTTCATTCCACACAACAATCCATACCTAAATCACCACTCAAAACACATCATCAATATGGCCAACAGATTTGCAAAAGATCATAACGTTTATGCCTTTTTGAATCCAGACGATCTAGCAACAAAGGGATGCAGGGAAATTATTAACTATTTGAGAAGATCAAGGATTTTCTATGCAATATCTGTGGACCCAATCATCTATCAATCGCATATGATAGATTTTTGGCACACAGCCAGGATTGAAGAGGAGAATGATGAAAGGATGATTTTCACAAGAGTAAGAAATGAAGAGTTGAGGGTAGATGAACGAACTATCAGGAGGGTGCTAGAGTTTGGAGAAGAAGAAGAGGGTCACCTAGATGTGTTCGACCATGAGTACATCCAAAGAAGTTTTCATTTAATGGGTTATGATGAAGATTACCGAAATTGTGAAATAAAAAAGGGGAGGTTGTGCAAGCCCTACAAATTCCTGTGTCACACATACTTAAAGTGTATATGTAATAGAAAGTCTGGTTTGGATAGGTTTTCAAGGCACATTTCATCAGGGATCATTGGTGTGTTTGAAGGAAGAACATATAACTATGCTAAATACATCCTTGGATGCTTATGTGACCATATAAGGGTGCAAAAAGAAGACAAGATGTACATGTTTCCCAGGTTTATTCAGCTAATCATAAATGAGTCAATGCCTAACATTGAAAGAGAAGGTGGAGTCTTTGTTCAAGCTCACCTTGGATGATCTGTCCTTAACAAGTTAAGTGGGCAATACCAAGGTGAAGAAATGGAGATGTTCGCACATGTGATTGATGAGAATGCTAATATTCCTCAAGAAGTCCTATACTTTGAACAACAATAACAACAAACACCTCTAGCTCCATCCCCTAAACCACCACAACAACAACCCTTATCTCCTTCTCATTCCCAGACATCTTAGAATATTGCTTAAACAGAAGTATTCACCCTTGATGACATTCAACAATCACCATCACACCCATCATAACAACAACAACCACAGTCTCTACCACCAACACCTGTAATAGACTTACCAGAAACACCACCAACTTAACTGAACTCACCATCCAGTGAGCATACCCAACCTTTCTCAGCTTCCCAATCTCAATCATCATTAAACACTGCTGCCATAGAACCTATCTCACCTATTCTCAATCAAACACCTTCTCATCCAACAACACAACCAACTTCCACACCCCCATCTGCTGAACCAACCTCACCTACTAAAAGCCCAACTCTCACTAAAAAAAGTGAATATTGATGATGATGAGTTTGATGAAGTTATGGATGGTACCATAGAAGAAATATGTCTAGAAGTTAAGGGGGGAGAAGGAACAAGAGGTTGAACTACTAAATGAGAGTGATAGTCATTTTGTTGACATCACTGCTTATGAATGATTTAAGAGAGGAGGAGATAAATGTGAGCAAAAGTTTTCTTGTTGCTAAATACAATAATCTCATCATCAAAATTAATCAAAAACTGGAGAAATTGAGAAAAATCAAAAGGGAGATGAAAGAGAAAGATGAAACTATTGCATCTCTAGCAGTAACAATCAAGAAGCTAAGAGAAAAGATTGAAACCAGCAATGCAGTGATTGATACTATGGATCAGCTTGTGACTTAGTCCTGTGAGACTGTTGAGAAAGAAAAACAAGAGAAGGAGAAAGTCTTGACTGAGCTCAACAATGCCATGAAAAGTATCTCTAAACAGTTGGATCTGCTAAAAGCTAAAGATGAAGAGATAGAAGTCTTAAAGAAGAAGGTGACTGAAAAGGAAGTGAGTGTGCATAAAGAACAAATCAAAGAAACTACTGACATTCCCCTGTTGAAAGCAAAAGAACCAATAATCAAATACAACAGGAAAAGAAAGTATTTGGGAAGAATTGAGATGAAGCTATGGTAATTGAGAATACCCTAAAGAAATCAAAAGACATGTCTCCTGAGCACACTCCATCAACTCTCAAGTCCATTAAAGACATTGAAGAAGAAAGTGATGCTGAGTGGGTAGATTTAACAAAAGATAAGGCTCAAAAGTCTGATGAAGAAGCAAGGGAAGATGACTTGTTATCTACTGATGACATCTTTGAGGAAAGAGCACAATTATCTATGTTCATGGACTTAATCAATAATGACTTTCCATATGACATGGTAGAAAAGATGAACATAGATGAGATGATACAAGTACTAAAGGAATTTGATGCTGCCAGATTAATGCTTCCAGTATGCAACTATGAAACCTTCACAAAGTACAAAGCAATTGAGAAGATAAAGAATGATTTGGGTCACTATGACCCCAAGAAGCTAACAAACTATAACATGACTTGCTGGTTGCAAAGTCAAAACTATGGGTCTCATGAGCTTAAAGGAAGATCAGTGGGAGAATTGAGAGCCATGATGGAAAATTTAATGAAGGTTGAGCTAGATACTGGTGTGAGATTTAGAACCGGAACTCCTAATCCTACTTACAAACAACAATCTCCTGCTGAGCCAATAGTAGTTGAAAGCAAAGATATTTACAGAAGCGAAGAAAAACTTATCAGAGAGCCAAGGGATGTAATCCCCTACAAAATCTGGCCCCTGGGAATAGCCGTGAGGGAAATAACAGAACAAAAAACAACTCTAATTCAACTGTTTGATCAGATGACAACACCAAGATCAGAAGCAGACAATAAGATTATAGCTTGGAAATTTAATCAAGAGTGGGATTGTGCTACAATTAAAAGGGCATCTGGGAGGGTTTAATACTTTCCATGGATGGAGACCCTTCTTACACTCTTAGATGCAAAGCTTTCTAATTTACAAAACATCCCAATCACCAACTACCCAAGCAGTCCAAGGGGAAGAGATTTTTCTGTTCTGATTGCAAAACTAAGAAATAAGTTTAAGGGAGATGTGTTGAAAGAAGCCAAAAGAGAGGATGCAGATCACAAAAGAAGAAAACAAAGTCAGAAAAGATCTCATTCCAGTTCTTCAAAACTTGTTGATGATGAATTTCTAAGAAGAATTGGTTATGCAGACAAGGATGATGCATCAATCAAAACAATTGAAGGAAATCAGTTCTCATATCCTATCACTGAATGGGGATATGTGAAGAGAACAAAAGAGCTTGTGCTACAAAGGAATGATTCTCAGAAGAAAGCTTCTAGCATAAGACTATTTGACCCAATGGAGATTAAACTCCTTCATCCCAGCTACACATCCTATCTCCATGATAAGTATTTTCCAAAATTGAATGACAAAGTGGCTCAAGATGACTTATGCTTATATGTCCATATCATCCAAGTGATTGACAAGCTGCATACTAAAGCTGATAAAAGAAGAAGATTTAAAGCAGGTAAACTTATGGGATCTGACATTTCATCAATTACTGAGCTCAGAATATCAGAACAAAATAAACTAGAAGTGGTTTCTCATAACAGTGTAGTGGTAACACTTACCACTGAAGAGGAAATCCTTGGACTGAATTACAAAACATTAAAGAAAATGAAGAGAATGAAGATCAAGTATTTATATGATGACCAAAAGAATGCAATTGAATACTTCAACACAAGAATTTTGAGAAGAGTTCAAGAATTGAGAGCTCTAAACCGATGATTACTAGAATCTAAACCTAAGGGGGAGTATTGTTAGGTTTAGATCTTTTGTATAGGTTTAGATGATGAATCACTTCTTGTAATGAACTTTTGTAATTCTTTATCAATTTATAATTCATGAAATATATGTTAACCCACCTATTATTTGTGTTGATTTTATGTGATTGCAGGAAACCATCATACTTGATCAATTTGGAAAAATTGACAAAGTATAAGAACAACTGCGGATGAACAATTTTGTTCTTCCGTAGATGTTCTCCGGAGCATATCTGAACAAGTATACATCCACAGATCTCCTGCGGAAGCCCAACATCTACTGAAGAACAAGTTTTGAAGTCAAGTTGTTGCTGCTGCGGAAGAAGATTTGCTCCTGAGGATGAAGTTCAAGAATAAAGGACCAAACTCCTACGGAAGACCAACTTCCTATGTAAGAACAACTTGCATGAGCACTCATCAAGTACCAACACATTATCAACAAGTAGCTGCCTGAAGTGATGTCATCAACTCAACATCTACGAAAGACTAACTTTATGTGAGAGAACTTAGGATGTCATATTAGGAATGTTACAGCTGTAACTTATCATAATAGAAAAGTTATAATTTCCATTATTAAATCTCTCTGCCACTAAAAATAAGGCATGGATCCACACTTTTAGGATAGTTTGTTAGGTTATTGAGGGAGATCGATACACCTATAAAGAGACATATTATTAGTATCGAAATCAGTGAATCAATCAATCAATTACTCAAGAAAAATAGCAAAACAGTAAGAACATTAAGAACATAATTGGAGATCACAAGATCACCAGAGCATCATAGCAATTGTAATCGATTGTGTATGAATGAAAAACAATTAAAACAAATCTTTTGTTGCATTATATTATTCTGTTTTCAATTTGTTTTATATTTTGTTTGTCGATTTCAATTTCACAAACAATTAAATTTAAATCAAATATAGATAATTCTGCGATATTTATTGGTTCAATCAAACTGATAATTCCTGATTCGATCCTAGGATTCACATTTATAATAGTAATATAAGTTTAAATATTACTTACGAGTATAATATTATGAGTAAAAAAATTGATGTTCATAAAAAAATAAAAACAAATAAAAAAAATAACCTTACTTGAGCAGTAAACAGTTTTCTATTTACAAGTAGGTTTGAAATGGGTTCTAGTTTTTATCTTATCTAACAAATATAGTCAAAATGAATAAATTCCAAAAATGGTTTTAAAAAATTAGGGTGTATTTAAAATTACGTGTTAGAAAGGGAACATATATATATATATATATATATATATATATATATATATATATATATATATATATATATATATATATATATATAAAACGTTAAAAGTTAACTAGTTGAATAAAAATCATTTTTTTAACATGTTATTAGGTATCAAGATCGAATTCAGGAGTTTGCACAATAATCTCAATGAAATTTAGCTTTAAATCATTTAAATCCTTAAACAAAGTTTTTCCAATACATTAGGCAAAGTGAGTCTAATATGAACTTTTGAAATAAATAAACATACACTCTTTGTTTGAAATAAAAATAATTATTTTAGAATAAATATATATGAAATATACGTTAAACGTAAAAGATTTCTAACAAGTATCCAGAATTGGACAAAACAAATGAACTAGAAGCATTAGAGTAGTGATTAAGTACTATGTTATACATAGTTCACTGAAAACAACTTTTGTGCTCTCATGAATTCACTACAAGAAAAAGAGTTTATGGCGATTAGACCTATGGCGATGACATGAAGTTGTCGCTATGGGTCACCCTAAGGTGACGACATGTCGTCGTCATAGGATCAATTTGGTTTTTGGCTACTGCGTACCTATGGAGACGACAAGTTATCGCCTTAGGTGCGACCTATCGTAACGACATAAAAGTCGTTGCCAAGTATAGTCGCCATAGGTCATTTTATTTTAATTTTGATTTATTTTAAATCATACAAAAAAATTAAAAAATATTGTCGCCATAAGTAAAAAATCATTTTTTTCTTTTTTTCCTCTAAATAACTTGGAGGGAAATATGCCCGTCTTTTATGAAACATCTATGGCCGTAGGTGTTAAATAATATTTTTGTTTAATTTAAAATAAATCAAAAGTAATTCTTTTCCTCTAATAAGGTGTTAAATTCTTTTAAGAATTTAATATTAATAAAAATAATAATTATAATTATTAATATCATTATTAATAATAATTTATGTACATATTATTAAAAGTATTATTTTTGTTATTATAATATTATTATAATTATAAGTCATAATAATAATATTAACAAATATTATATTTTTTTAATTATAATTATAAATAATTTGTGTTAGTTAGGATCAAATATGTTCCGTATGATAGCTAGTTTCGATTACATGCGTTAAAGGTTAACTCCAATTATGATTATCGATGTTAAATTATACACGTTGATAGTCATTTGTGGGAATATTATGTTTATTAACTGTAGGTTAAGTTTTTTTATGCTTAATTATCAGCAATGAATACCAAACAATGTTAAATATGTTTGGTTACGATGATTAGCATCAATTACATTCATCACATGTTAGTTATGATCCAATTATGATAATTTGTATTCAATTATACACTATGATGATAATTTACAAGAAATTAGTCTTATTAACAATAAGTTAAGTGTTTATGCTTAATTATTATCGGTGAGAGTCAAACAACCGATTACAATGGTTAGGGTGATTACATATGATAAAGTTTACCTATCATCCAGTTATAAAGATCATTGTTGAATTATACACGTTAATGTAAATTAAGTTTGTTTATGTTCAACTATCATTAATGAGTATCAAAACAAACTCAAAGGTGCACTTATGACGATTAGGTTGATTACATATGTCAAAAGTTAGCTTTGATCGAATTACAATTGTCGCCATAGATTGGATTATTAATATTATTATTTTTAATATAACAATTATAATAATTATATAAATAGTAGTAACACTAATAATAATAATAATAAATAATAATAATAATAATAACAATAATAATAATATTCATAATACTTCGTCTCCTTCACCCAAAACCGTAAAATTAAACCTCTCCACCACCATTCCAAGCCACCACAACCTCTCCCATCACCCACCCACCTCCAAATCGCACCACCGGCTTCATCCCATCACCTACCACGACCTTCATCCTGTCACCCACCACCATGACCAGCAGGTCCACCGCCGTCAAATCAGCCACCACCGCCGCCAAATTAGCCACTAACCACAGCGTGTTAGGGTTCCAGCCACCATAATTGTTAAACTTTAAAGGTTAGTAAATATATTTTTCTAAAGTAGTTAACATTATCGTTTCATGATGTTGTTGGATGTTAGATTTATAAGATAAAAGTTTAATTATATTATTTTGGTAGAATGCAGTTGTAGGTTGTTAGATTTATATGATATAATGTATGATTGGATTGTTTTGGTTGAATGATAATGTTATAGGTTAAGATATAAAGTTTAATTGAATTGTTTTGGTTGATGATAATGTTATAGTTTAAGATATAATGTTAAAGGATTATAATGTATGATGCTTTTGTTTTGATAGAATGATAATGTTAAACGTTATTACAATGATAAGATATAATGTTTATTGTATTATTTTGATAGAATGTAGTTGTAGATTGTTAGATTTATATGATATAAAGTAAAATTGGATTGTTTGGTTGAATGATATTGTTATAGGTTAAGATATAAAGATTAATTGAATTGTTTTGGTTAAATGATAATGTTATAATTTAAGATATAATGTTACAGAATTATAATGTATAATGTTTAGTTGTTTGTTTTGATAAAATGATAATTTTGAAAGTTGTTATAATGATAATGTTGGAAGTTGTTACAATGATAAGATATAATGTTTAATGTTAAAGATTGTTATAATGATAAGTTACTATTTATGTGCTTGTATTTATGTTTATTTCATGTTCATGTTTATGTACGTGTATGAAACAGTTATGACAATTGATAAGTGCTAGACTAAAATAAAAAATCGGATGTCTCCTGTTTTCTTAGAAGGTCTTAAGAACTTTATGAAGTATGTTAAGAACTTTGTCGACAGTGATGGCAAAACAAAATGCCTGTGTAGAGATTGTGTGAATGCTTTTCGGCATGATTTAAAAATTATTAATGCTCACATACATGATCATTGTAAGGTTATATTAGAAGGCTGATGCAACCAAAGAAGCAAAAAAAAACCAAGGAGCTTCCTGCATGCATGCACTAACCACAAGGTAGAAGTTACTTCAGAAGTTTTACACTCATCACAGAAATTATTCTAAGTGTAAAATCTTCCAAAGCCAAAGACCAAATCTTTTGAATCCAAAGATGAAGTCTTCCAAAGCTTCAAAGACAAAGTCTTTCGAAGCCAATGAAGTGAAGACTGATTTCTTCCGAAGACAAAGAGGACATGGTTTCTCTGATCTACTTTTTCATAAAGCTGACTTACTTTCCACTGTAACTCTGAAGACTTGCCAAATTATACAAGTTGGTTAAAAGGTCCATGCTTTAGTAAACTGTAGATTATGGTCTTGAGTCTGTAACTTCCTACTTTATACCTTTTATCCTTTTTATAATATATTAAGATGTGAGTTATGGCATGTCATAGTCACTAGTCAAAAGGCAATCTGCCTTTTGACTTTACATTGATCTTGTTGTCTAGATTAATGTTTCTAGCTGGCCTTCAAAGTATGACCGGCTTTAGGATGTAGTATAAAGTATCTCAGGTCCATGTATTTCTTTTTTGCTTTCTAACACTTGTAAAAGAACTTAAGAGTAATATACAGCATCCTTGAAAACCATATTACTCTGTTCTTGTTCTTAGTTCTGTCTTATTTACTTGTGTTCTTAGCATCATTTACATAAACCCAGTTCCCCATTTGATCTGTTAAGTGTTCTAACACTCTCCTCATTGTGAGACTGATTGTAATGACCATCCCTTAACCGGTCCTGCAATCGTGGCTTTGCTCAACATTATACGAAATGGGTTTATCACGGTGAGGGCTCTAGTTCTTCTGATGCATCAAAACAATTTGCTACAATAACACATACTCCTCCAGCAAGTAATACATCAAATAATGAGATGTTTGATGCAATTGAAGATGTTATCGCAAAGAATAAAGAAAACATAGATAAGGGTGGATATACTTTAGACTAGGAATTTAATGAACTCTATAATGAGCTCAACACTGAGTTATACCCCGATTATAATTGGATGTCTTCTTTAAACTTTCTAGCCAAACTGATGCATATTAAAGTAATCAACAAGTGGACAAATATTTTGTTTGATCAAACTTTTAGAGTTTTTAAAGGTTGCACTCCCAAAAAAAAATCACATTCCATCCTTACACTCTGAGGCGAAGAAGAAGCTGAAAAAGATTGGGTTAGGATATGAATCCATTTATGCTTGCATTAATGATTATGCTTTGTTTTGGAAAGAGAATGAAGAATTGTAAAATTGTCTGGTTTGTAACGAGAGCAGATGGGTTGATAAAAACACAAAAGGAAAAAAAGTACCAAAAGAAGTATTGCGGTACTTTCTATTAACTCCTTGGCTTAAATGAAGGTATAGTTCCAGGTTCACAGCAAAAGATATGATTTGGCATCACACTGGATGCTCAACAGATGGTATTATTCGTCATCCGATAGATGGGAAGACATGGCAAGAATTTGATAAGAGACATTCTGAATTTTCCAAAAAGCCTGGGAATGTCCGCTTGGGTCTGGCTGCAGATGGCTTTAATCCATTTGGGAACATGAGTCAAGCTTGCAATATGTGATTAGTCGTGTTGACAACGTATAACACACCACCATGGATATGTATGAAAGAGTCTTCTTTCATGTTAACTTTGCTAATTCCCAGTCTTAAATCACCTGGAAAAGACATTGATGTTTTTTAAGGCCTCTGGTGGATGAGTTGAAGCAGTTGTGGAAGAATGGAGTACAAATAAGAGATGCCTCAAAAGAAATTGTATTCACGATGCGTGAAGCATTGTTATGGACCATTAATGATTATCCTACTCGTAGCAGGTTGTCTGGATGGAGTGGGCAAGGTTTTCTTGCATGTGCGACGTGTAACATGGACACACCCTCATGCCATGTAATTAATAAGATATTATTTACTGGTCATAGAAGATTCTTGCCTAGAAGTAATAAATGGGGAGAAAGCTTGTTGTTTAATGGTCAGAAAGAGTTAAGAAAGCATCCAAAAGCATAACTAATTCAAAAAATATTAGAACAACTTAGTTGTCTTCCCGAGCATGTTCTGGGTAAACATCCCAACCATGGTGGTGTGAAAAGAAAACGTGACAGGTCAGAGTTGAATTGGACAAAAAGGAGTATATTCTTTGAGCTGGATTATTGGCCATCTCTTGATTTAAAACACAATCTTGATGTTATGCTTATCGAGAAAAATGTGTGTGAGAGCTTGTTAGGTACCTTGTTGATGAATGAAAAATCAAAAGACACACACAAAGCAAGAGAAGACTTAAAAAATTTGGGAATATGATCAGATTTATGGCTAAGTGTGAAAAACAACAAGGTCACACAACCACAAGCTTCTTACTCTTTCAAACCTAGTGATCGATCTAAATTTTGTTAGTTAAAAGAGTGAGACTACCTGATGTATTTGGATCAAACTTTAAAAATTAGGTGATTCTTAATAACTCAAATATCATCGGGTTAAAGTCTCATGATTGTCACATTTTTATGCAATGTTTGCTACCAATCGGGGTCCGTACAGGTTTATCTGAAAATGTTTCAATAACAATTATTAACCTTTGCACATTATTTAAAAAGATTTGTGCACGATCACTAGACGTTGATGACATGTATAAAGCACAGAAGCGGTTAATATTTTATGTAATTTGGAACTAATATATCCTCCAACATTTTTTGATATTAAAGTTCATCTAATTCTATACTTACCTGAAGAAGCTATTCTTGAAGGGCCTGTATATATGAGATGGATGTATCTTTTTGAAAGATACATGAAAATGCTCAAAGCTTATGTTCAAAAAAAAGCCAAGCTTGAAGGATCAATAACAGTGGGTTATGTTGTATATGAAGCATTGACATTCTACTCTATGTATCTGGAGGGTATTCAAACCAAATTTAACCATCCTAATAGGAATGTAGATCCTGGCATTCCAAAGAGGAAGTTCTCTATCTTTTCATCATAGGGTCGACCAATATCAAAGAAGAAAATCATTTCCCTTAGTGAAAATTCTAAAAAATCATTTCAATGGTTTGTGCTGAACAATTATGAAGAAGTTAAAGTCTACATATCGTAAGTTGTTTAGTTTAAATTATTCTTATTAGTTTCGCTTTAGCTAAAATGATAAACTATTATAAATATTATATTTCTCACACATTGAATTTGAACTTGAATTCCCTAGAAGCGATGTAAAAAATGAATTTTCTCCATGGCTTAATGATAAGTTCAATATGTCTCCTGATAAAGAACTTAAGGCATTAGCACTTGGCCCTGTGTGCACATATTCTTACACAACTTGTATTGTCAATGGTATTGGATTTATGACACACAACGGTGATATCAGATGCACTACACAAAATAGCGGTGTTGTTACAGTAGGAGAAGATGGTACACTATTTTATGGTCAACTAGAAGACATCTACGAGTTGAAGTATATAAATGGTTATAGTTTTGTACTATTTTGTTGTAAATGGTTCGACTACATCATGGAAAGGATCTGTAATTATAAAGAATAATGTTGTTGTTATCGATGTCAGTCGTGAATGGTTTGGTGATCAGCCTTATATTTTAGCAACACAAGCTCAACAAGTGTTCTATGTTGAAGATCGCAATTGGAGGGTTGTGGAACATATTCACCATCGAAAGCTTTGGGATCATCCTAGTATTAGTGTTGCTAATAAGATAGATGTATTGCACGATAGTCAATCCTCTTATTATAACTTGGTTGTCAATAGCAATTTTGAAGTTGGTGAATCAAGTGCACGAGTTATTAACGATGAGAGAGATGCACATGATAATTGTGAATTAGTCATAGACTTAAGTTGGTTGCCTGTTGCTCCACTTGTTCAAGAAGAAGATTTTATTAATGATGATGAAGAAGATGAAGATGCATATCTTTCAGATGAGGAAGATTTTATTAATGATGATGAAAAAGATAAAGATGCATTAGGTATTAATGATAGTATGAAAAAGAGCGATGATGATCTTGTAGATGAAGGTGAATATCTTTATAGTGATAACTCAGATTGATTGTATGTATTAAGAACACTTTATTTTATTTCTTATTAAAATGTCACATGAATATCTTTATACTGATAGCTCAAATTGATTGTATGTACTGAGAACATGTTATTCTATTTCTTATTAAAATGTCACATCGTTTTATTGCAGGTTATGTCTTCAAGCATAGCAGGATCACACGGTGGTGACGGTGGGGGTCGGGACCCCCACGGGCATGGATATACTCTTCCTTCTAGTTGCCAGTCATATAACTTAATGTTTTAAATATATATCTTTTGATTGAATATATTTTAAATGTTACTAACTTTTTAATTTTTTAATATTAATATAGCATCAGCTAAGAAAAGATGATCAAAATGAAGGAATTTAAATTTATATGAGAAACGGGCTGCAAAAAACAACCAACCACTGCCCTTGCAATTTGATCATACCAGAAAGCAATATGAAGTTGTGTGAGAAAATAGTCAATTATTTGTTAGAGCATTATCCAATCACGTTTCCACCGTTCCTTTTCATTATCCTACTTGGGATAAAGTTCTTGATACGTTTAAGATATCATTGTTTAATTTTTTGGAGGCGAGTATATATGTAGTCTTTTATTTGTCACTACTAAAAAATGGATGTTTTTGCTACGAACATTTGCGACAAGATTGTGAGAACACTATATTTGTTACAAAATTACGATGGAATTCCAACAGAAGTTTTAATCCTAAAATTTCACACAACATTCCGATAAAATAGCTGTATAAAAAAGAACATTTGCGACAAGATTGTGAGAACACTATATTTGTTACAAAATTACGATGGAATTCCAACAGAAGTTTTAATCCTAAAATTTCACACAACATTCCGATAAAATAGCTGTATAAAATTTCACACAACATTGTCGCAAAAATTTATAGCTTTCCGACAAGATTTACGAAAAACTCCTATTTTATCCAACTTATCACATCTTGATAATTTTTAAATAATTCACTTTTTTTATTTTTAGTTAAAAAGTTAAGTTACTTTTATTATTTATAGAAACCTTAGTAAATTTTTTTAATCAATTGTTATTATGTTGTTATAATTATTAGTTATTATGTAAATTATTATATATTGTTTGTGTGTGAATGCACATTTTTTGGTGTGTGAGTATGTATATGCATGCGTATGTGTATCCATATGTGTATATGTATGTATGAATGTGTGAAATACTATAGTAAAGTTTTTAACTGTATGTATGATTATATGTCTGTATGTATGTTTATGTGTATTTGCAGTAAGTGTTACTTTACATATGTATGTATGTATGTATGTGTGTATGTATGCGTATGAGTATGTGTGTAATATTAATAATAAAGCTTTTAAATGTATGTATGATTGTATGCGTATAATATAGTAGGTGAACGTGTTAGTGTGTGCGTGTTTGTGTATAAGTGTGTGTGTTTGTATATGAGTATGTGCGTGTGTATGTGTGTCTATTGAGGTATGTATATATGTAGATATGCATGCACTGGAGTATGTAAAGTGTGTATGTATGTTTGTATAAACGTACATATGTATGTGTATGTGTTATAGTATCTATATCGGTAACAAAGTATGTGTATAGTATGTATGCATGTATGTGTGAGTAGAGGTGTACAAACCGGTTTTTAGGGCAAAATCGGTTCGGTTAGAACCGGTTTATTTTCAACCGGTTTGAATCCCAAACCGGTTCGGTTCCTAAATCGGTTTCAGGGCTAGGATATTCAAACCTATCGAACCGGTCCGGGCCGGTTTGAAAACCGGTTCGGGCCCAAACCGGTTCGGGTTTGCATTTTTTTAAATCCAAACAAAGAAGAAACACCCAAACAGATGATGCGTCTGAACAGTGCTGATGCTCCCAAACAGTCTCCAAACTCCTAGCTGATGCGCCCAAACAGTGATCATGCGCTCAAACAGTCTCCAAACGCCTAGTTAGTGTTGATGAAGCCTGAACACTTAGCAAAATTTCAGAAGTTTTTCAAAATTTTTATAAAAAGATAAGTAAAAATTGATTTTGTCGCAAAGTCGTCGAAAGTTTAAAACTTTGCGACAAAGTTGCTACAAAATTTGTATAAAAAAATTTTAATTAAAAAATTGCTTTTGACCCAAAATTCCCTCCCTTCTCCGAATTTCCCCCAAAAGTTGCTTTTTAATCGGGGTGTTTCCCTCAAAATCCCAAAATCCTCCAAAATCCCAAAAACCCCCCAAAACCTTCTTCTTCTCTGGGCTGATTTGTTAATAGGGCCGGCTCATCCTCAAGCCTTCTTCTTCTCCAATAAAACCTGCTTCTTCTCCGGCAAGGGAACCCAAGCGTCAAAACTGAAGCGTCATCGCCGTATCTTCCTTCAACATTTTCGCTTTGAGGTGTGATTTCATTGTTTTCATGCTATCTTATCTGCTTGTAAACTATCATGACTCTGTCATTTTTTCAATTTTCTGGTAGTGATGCTGAAACTGTTCTGTTTTTGTATGTCAATCTGCTATGTTAATGCTATGATCTAGGGTATCGATAACTAATGTTTTTAGATAGCGATTGTCTTATATTTGTTTGAATACCAACTGCTTGATAAAATTACCCAATCAGCAACATTCTTGAAGGATGTAATTTGATCGATGAACTCATGATGCAACACATATGCAAATGTCTAATTGATGTTCGATTTGAAGTAGGGGTACTTAATGGATGCCAGATTGAATTTTGTTAAGAAAAAAACATAAATTTTTGCTAATCTCATAGTTGATTAATGTGCACTTGTTTATAGCTTTTCACTGATTTCTTCCTTGGGACAATAATGAGAAATAACAAGTTAATGTGTGCATAATCAGCTATGTTCTTGTTTGATATTTTGTTAGAAAGAACATCAAATTGAAAAATTGCTTGAATGTTAAGGTCAGACAGTGACTTAAGTTCTGATATTATGTTAGAAAGAACATCAAATTGAAAAATTGTTTATAGCATATGTAAGTTCTAACACTTAGTGAATTTTTAGTTATAGATAAAGAAAAATGCCTTCGAATAGAGAATGGATTTACACAATGAGAACCAATAGAGATGGTTCTTTCAATTTGCGATTTCAACAAGTAGTTTCTTATTTCTTGGACTTTGCATATGAAAATGCTACAAACATAGAAAATGGAAAAATCAAGTGCCCATGTAGTAAATGCAAAAATCGTTTTTACAACACAAGAGATGAAGTTCAAATTCATCTTAGTACACAAGGATTTATGAAAGATTATCAGTTATGGTATGCGCATGGGGAAAGGTGGATCTAGTGAAGCTATAGATGTGGGCCAATGTTCAAACCCCATGCCATCTCAATATCTGGGTCAAGATGTTGATGAAGATTTTGATGATTATACGAGTATGATCAAATGGTTATGGAAGGCTTGCACCATAATCATGATCCTTATTATCAACAAGGGCCACAAGATCCAAATCAAAGAGCAGAGGCATTCTATAAAATGTTCGAGCAAGCTAAAGAGCCTTTATGGGAGGGTTCCAAATGAGCTAGCACACTCTCTCTCACCACGAGGCTATTAAACTGGAAATTGGATTGTAATGTTTCTGACTCAACGTTTGATAAAATACTTCCAATCATCAAAGAAGTTTTACCCGATGGTGACAAGCTACCTAAAAACTTTTATGAGACCAAAAAGATGTTAAAGCCACTAGAGTTGCCATCATAACAAATTCATGCATGCCAAAATCATTGCATGCTATTTTATGGACAGTATTCTGATCATGATCGTTGTAAAGTATGTACAAAAGAAAGATATAAGGAAAAAGGGAAAAAGGGCACCTAAGTTTATGATGACTTATATGCCTATCGGACCAAGGCTTCAAAGGTTGTTTTACTCAAAAAAGACACCTCAACATCTGACTTGGCATGCAAATCGTAGTACTTCAAAAAAGAGGAGTCATCCTAGTGACGGTAAGGCCTGGCACCATTTTAACTTGGTCTTTCCTGAGTTTGCAAAAGAGACGCGCAATGTTCATCTTGGGTTGTGTACTGATGGGTTTAGTCCAAATAGCACAAATGGGAACCTGTATTCATGTTGGCCAGTGTTTATCATGGTTTACAATCTACCTCCTTGGATGGCCTTGAAAGAGCAATACATACAAGTTCCTTTGATCATTCCTGGTCCAAAGAATCCTGGACAAAATATTGATGTTTTTTTACAACCTTTAATTGATGAGTTGAAACATCTGTTCAACCATGGCATTGAGGCTTATGATGACCATCGACGTACCAATTTTCAAATGAGGGTAGTACTGCTATGGACAGTTATTGACTTTCCTTCTTATACGATGTTGTCTGAATGTAGCACACATGGTAAGTTAGCTTGCCCATATTGCTCCAGTGAATCAGGATCATTCCAGCTAAAATTCGGAGGGAAACCGAGTTGGTTTGACTGCCATAGACAACATCTTCCCACTAAACACTGTTTCCGAAAAGATAAGATTAACTTTTGTAAAAACAGAACAGTTTCAAGTGTAAGACGTATTCCAAATCCAAGTGGAGAAGAAATATGGTAGATTGTAGAACATTTGCCCATTGTAACCTTATGGTAGTCATTTATATAAAAGACCCCCTGGTTTTGGGATAACACATAATTGGGTAAAGAGAAGCATCTTTTGGAGCTTTCGTATTGGGGTAAGTTGTTGATCCGACAGAACCTTGACATGATGCATATCGAGAAGAATGTATTCGACAATTTCTTTCATACAATTATGGGCACTAATAAATCGAAAGACAACATGAAGGCAAGGAAAGATATTAAGCATATTTGTGATCGTCCTCTTTTAAACCCTATGTATGATGACGCCGGAAAGATGACAATACTTAGAGGAGATTACACTCTAAAAAAAGATGACCTTAAAAAGGTCTGTGCTTGGATGAAAAAACATAAATTTCCAGATGGGTATGCTTCAAACATAGGGAGTTTAGTAAAAACCAAAGATAATTCTTTTTATGGTTTCAAAAGCCATGATTTTCATGTGTTTATGCAACGTTTGCTTCCTCTTGCTATTAGAGGTCTTGTTTCAAAAGAGACATATAAGGCTGTAACAGAGTTGTGCCTGTTCTTTTGAGTCTTTTGCTAAAAAACGTTACATGTAGATGATTTGGCAAAGATGAAGGACACTATCATTGTAACTATATGCAAGTTGGAGAAAATTTTTCTCCTAGTTTCTTTGACTCAATGGAGCACCTAGTCATACATTTAGCTGATGAAGCTCTTCTTGGCGGTCCAGTGCAATACAGATGGATGTACCAATATGAAAGGTGATGACACTATTGTAATGATGTAATCACATGAATTCTTTGTTTTCAACAATCCTAATACATTCTGAATGATTTGTAAGTATAGGAAGCTTGGTTTGATCAAAAGAAGAATTAGAAACAAATCAAGGATTGAGGGTTCAATCGTGAAGGAACACCTAGTGAATGAAATTACCACCTATTGTTCTTTATACTTTGACCTGACAATTAAGACACGCCATAATAGGGAGCCACGAAATTTCTCATCGAAACTTTCAGGTTCTTCAAGTGGAGGCTCTCAACTAAGCGTGTTTCACGTTCCATCAAGATGATTATATCAAAAGAGTGGAATACAGAGACGCATGGGTTTTGAAGAACTTAAAAAGGCACACACGTATGTTCTTCAAAATTGTGAAGAAGTTTATCCTTACATTCGAGAGTTTGATGAAATGGCACCAGAACAATATCTGAGTGAGCTGATTCTGCTGCTCGGAGATAACCACTTTGCTGAATGGTTTGAAAACCGCGTAAGTAAACCCAATTAAATCATAATGGTTTAGGTTATTGCATAATTAACAAGCACGTTGTGTGTGTGTGTTCTTCCTTGTAGGTAAAGAATGGCTTAGTTGATGGAAGCACTCGAAATTTGGAGATTATAGCAAAAATTCCATCGATTTCGGCTCAATCTCATAATGGGTACTTCATAAATGGTTATAAGTTCCACACACAAAAATATGGTAAAGGACTTGTGACATCAAATTGTGGTGTGTTGCGTAAGAGGGGAGACTTATAACAAAGAAGAGTCTGACTACTACGGCTTAGTGGACGAGATACTAGAGCTCCAGTATGAGTGCAACGGGTCTCACACTGCTGTACTCTTTAAATATACATGGTTTGATAACAAAGACGGTGTAGTAGTTCACAAAAATGGGTTGGTTGATGTCAAACCCAAGTCCCGACTTCCAAGTGACGACCCATTTATCTTGGCATCACAGGCGGAACAAGTGTTTTACACATCATATCCTGCTGTGACAAGTGATACAAAAAACGTATGGGCAGTAGTGAAGACAAAATCCCGACATATCTATGAAGTTACCACATCTGAAACTCAAGTATCAAATGATTTAGATACTGAAGCACATATGTTTTTTCAAATTAATGAACGATTTGAGTTACCAGATGAAGTAACTAGGAGTGAACGCTTGAACCTGGTTACAAATACTAATTCAATAGAGCAAATGACCTATGGGGAGGAATAACCTTAAGATGATAATGATGATAAAGATGTTGATGATAAAGATGAAATGGTTTATTTGGGCTCTTCAGATGAAGATGAACATGATTGTTAGGAACATAAATTGTTTGTTTTTGTATACTTACTAATATTTGAGATTTATCATATGGTATGTACACTTTAAATAATTTCCTATCATAGGGTTTGTAAATCTTATACTTTTATCTAAACATTCTTATTCTACTAAATACAGGGTGTATACGTACTCGTGGTGGTGGTGCTGCTCGTGGTGGTGGTGTTGGTCATGGTGGTGGTGGTGCTTGTGGTGGTGGTGGTGCTCGTGCTGGTGGTACTGGTACTCATTGTGGAAAGGTAGCTCCAGTTAGACACAGTGATAGTAGTACTCGTGGTATTCATATTCAAGAACCTGACTCTCGTATTGGAGTTCATGCTACTATAGGGACACGAGGATCCCAGGAGTCTAGTTCTAAAGGTAAAAATCAAAAACATGTTGAAGAAGGAATAAGACAAACTTGTGGGAGATATGTCATAGTACGTGGTGCAAAAGCTAGGGGGGTTGCTGGCAGTCATAGTTGCATGGCTCGTGGTGATGAAATGGCTGATATCGCTGGGGTATTACGTAACACTATGAGGTTACATGATATTGATCGTGATGATGCTGAGGATGAGTACGACTATGTTGAGGATAATGATAGTCATCAGGATGGTGGTGAGAATGCTAATGGTGATAATGTTCATGGTGTTAATGTTAGTAGTTTTGTGTATACCAGTGGTAAGGATAGTGGGAATAAGGATGATGGTGGTCACAGACCATGGATTAAACGTGTGGGAAAAAAGTATGTTTCTAATTTAGCAAACTAATTTATGTTGCTTGTTCATGTTATAACTAAACATTTTAATTATTTATAGAAGTGCTAGAGATATAATAGACCAAAATCTTGATGGAGTTTGGATCACTTTTTCAAAGGTCCCACATAGTAAATTGAAAGAGATGTTTAATATCTTCCGGGTAATATATCAATATATTATTTATTTATGCTATAATTATTTGTATATTATTTATATTTCTACCCTTATTTTTTAACAGACCAAGTGGAGATGGGATGCACGAGACGACCAATACATTTATGATGGATTTGTTAATGTGGTAGGGGTCGATATCCAGATATAAAGAGTCATTTAAAGAAAGAATCTAAAAACAAAGCTAGACTAGACGGACTTGTTATTGACAACGATGAAGATAAATTTGAAATAACTTCTAATTGTCCGCCTGATACAGTACCTCTTGAGAGATGGAAACAAATGTGCGAGGTAAGGATATTAATATGTTATATTTGTTTAATTTATTATTATTTATAAATTACACATATTTTTATCTTTTGTAGATTTGGAATACCAAAGAATGGTTAAAAAAATCAAAAACTAGGAGAAAATATCATAAAAATGACCTATCCCGTCATACCGGTGGGTCTATGGGCTTTGACGAACATCATATCCGTCTGGTAAGCTATATATATACGTAAGGCCCAGTTCCCGGAGACCTCACAGTTGGACAATAATAGCATTTTTCATATAAGATAAATACATTTTATACAAACTTCACAGCGGATTAAGTTACCAAATACCATTCATACATTAATATTTGATGTTGCTAAATAATACAACATTGTATTTTAACAGTTACAAAAGAATCATTTAATTGTATTACAAAACAAAAAAATGATCATGCACGAATGGATGCCAGTCTTTGCCCGCCAAGTAGCCTCACCGGCGTGCGATCCTCAGCAACATCCTTACCTGCCAACTGATATGCATATAAAAAGTCAGCGTTACTGAGTGAGATCTAGTTTAATAATACAGAAAAATACAATTTGTAAACTTCATTTGGTGATCATTCATCAATATACATAATCAATCATAAAGTGATTCATTATCTTTCTTTCATTCATTATCTTTCTCTTTCAGTAACTAGGATTGCACAAAGAAATAGCCTACATTGTTGGTAAGCAACATATGCCGAACCCCTATCGGCAAACGTTTATCATGGTAGCTAACCCATCGACAGTTGATCCACACTGCTAGGCACGAAGCCTGCTCATGAACTAGGATCCCATTCATTCATTGGTCAATCCCCAGGATTGACCCCAGATGTGCATCCTCATGGGCTATACAGCCGCACATCAGTTGAGCTAACGACAACAAGGTCGTGCACCTCCATTCATTTTGCTTGCAAGGCTTTTCATTCATCGTAAGGGCCCGGGGTAACATTCATTAAGTTTCGCTGTTCCTCTTTTATTCTTTCGTGTCCACTTGTTATGGATAATACTTATTAAGATGCACATTACATAATCACATAACATGAAAATATTATAGACATAGAAAAAGCAGCACATAAGAAAGAACCAAGCATAATAATCTTTCCTTATACAGAAGTTCTCCATACTTAAATTCTATTCCCAAAATTTCCAGAAAATCCCAAGTCTTTAGACAAATGCGGATGAACTTAGACAAATGCGGGTGAGTACACCAAATGCGGATGAACGTTCTCAGGAAATTTTTTAAGTGTCAGGAAATGCGCATGAAACGAATGCGGATGACTAAAGCAATACACATGGATACTGTAGCAAATGCGCATGGGCAAAACAAATGTGGATGAACACTTAGCAAATGCGCCTGAGCAAAACAAATGCGCATGAAGACATAACAAATGCACATAAAGACATAACAAATGCGCATGAACTACAGACTAACTGTTAAATGCGGATGAACATAAAAACTAACCTGAAATGCAACTTATGCCATTACCAGAACCCAATCTTTATTCTAACATGAACAAAACTTACATCTAATCAATCTAACACTTAGAACATCACATACTTAAAACGATCAACAAGAGAAGCACGTAACACACCATAACGTCAACATCATTCGCACCATACATGAAAATTGTAACTTGTTTTGAAAACATCAGTCAAATATGCAAATCAGCCCCAAATGAGCAGAAAACATTTAAAAGAGGGGACCTAGAACTCACCTCTACTGCTTTTGAGTAAACTCCACCAAACCCGAGAGCAACCTGGAGTTCAAACGCCTAAACACACCAAAACAAAAAACCAAGCCCAAAGAACACATAAGAATCGGTTCACAAGCTGAAAATTTAACTGAAACCGAACCAATAACACAAGAAAGATACGCACTTCGAAATCACAGCCTCTTCTTCAAGGAACCGATGAAACTTCAGCTCTTCTTCTTTCTTCTTTTCCAGCCGAAAGCAAAAGTGAAAAAGGCAGTGACATGGCCGGCCATGCCTTTTAAACCATAAAATAATACGGTTTTGTACATTGTATACTTTAGCCCCCTCTACTTTTGCAACTTCTCCTTTTGTCATTATTCTTTTCTTAATAAATTTTCGGGTGTTACAAGTCCACCCCCTTATAGAGGTTTCATCCTTGAAACCTGTTACTCTTCAAATAGTTGTGGGTAATGTTGCCTCATCTCCTCCTTAGTCTCCCACGTAGACTCAGATCCTTTCCTGTGCCTCCACTGTACTCGTACCAGTGGAACCACTTTATTCCGTAATCTCTTCACCTTTCTATCAATGATTGCCACTGGTTGCTCTACATAATTGAGTTGTTCATCCATTTCAATGTCTCCCAGTGGTACAATCATATCTTCATCAGCTAGGCATTTTCTTAGATGAGATACATGGAATGTTGGATGAATTCCACTTAAATCATCGGGTAGTTCCAACCTATAAGCCACCTCTCCTACTCGTGCAATGATTCAGAAAGGTCCTATATATATCAGGCTCAGCTTACCCCTCTTTCTAAAATGAATGATCCCCTTCCAAGGTGAAACCTTCAGCATCACTTTATCACCCACCTGGAATTCAATCGGCCTACGCCTCTTGTCAGCATAGGACTTTTGCCTATCTTTCGCCGCCTTCATAAATTCCTTGATCTTTTCTAGCTTTTCTGATATGGCTTTAATGATCTCGATGCTTCCTAACTCTTTCTGCCCGATGTCACCCCAACACACCGGGGTTCTGCATCTCCTCCCATACAACATTTCGAATGATGGCATGCCTATACTGGCATGATAACTATTGTTGTATTAGAACTCTGCCCATGGTAGGTGTTCATCCCAACTTCCACTAAAATCAATAATGCATGCCCAGAGCATATCCTCCAAGGTCTGAATGGTCCGTTCTGATTGACCGTCTGTCTGAGGGTGATAAGCTGTGCTAATGTGTAACCTCGTCCCTATGGCATCATGAAATCTCTTCCAGAACTTGGACGTGAACCGAGTGTCCCGGATTGGAAAAAAGTGTGCACTCTTCGTCAGGCGGTCTACGATCACCCAAATGGTATCACATCCTCTCACAGTACGAGGCAACTTTGTGATGAAGTCCATGGTGATGTGTCCCACTTCCATTCTGGTATATCCAAGGGTTGGATCTTCCCATATGGTTTCTGATGTTCCGCCTTCACTTGCAAATAGGTCAGGCACTTACTCACGTACTCCACCACGTCACGCTTCATCCCCGGCCACCAATAATCCTTTTTCAGATGATGATACATTTTTGTAGCACCAGGATGGATGGAATACTGTATTTTGTGAGCCTCATCCATGATCCTTCCCCTCAACTCCCCGTAACGAGGTATCCATATCCGCCCGAAATGGGGTTTTAATGCCAAGGGTGTTTTCCCTTAAATCCGTCGCCTGCCCCTTCATTCGTTTGGAGTTGATCTTATCATCCTTTAACGCCTCATCTTGGAATTCCCTGATTTGACCCATAACATCCGACGTCACAACCAGCTGGCAAGCCTTTACCCGAATCGGCTCCGGCCTCTCCTTTCGACTAAGGGCATCGGCTACCACATTCGCCTTACCTGGATGATAGGGGATTTTGCAGTTGTAATCCTTGATCAACTCTAACCATCTTCTCTATCTCATGTTAAGATCCTTCTGCTTAAGGAAGTACTTCAAACTTTTATGATTAGTGAAGATGGTGCACCTCGTCCCTTACAGGTAGTGCCGCCAAATCTTTAATGCAAAAACCGCAGCCGCCAACTCCAGGTCATGAGTGGGATAGTTAGCCTCATGGATTTTAAATCATCAGGATGCATAGGCTATAACCCTTCCCCTTTACATCAGCACACAACCCAATCCTGAATAGGAAGCATCAGAATAGACCATAAGTCTTCATTCCCTTCAGGTAAAGTCAAGACAAAATCTTGAGTCAGCCTTGCCTTCAACTCTTCGAAAGCATTCTCCTGCACTTGACCCCATACGAACTTCACATCCTTACGAGTCAATTTGGTCAATGGTGACGCTATCTTGGAGAAGTCTTGGATGAACCGTCTGTAGTAGCCCACTAAACCCAAGAAACTACGGATCTTGGATGGCATCTTTGGGTTCTTCCATTGCATAACCGCCTCCACCTTTGTCGGGTCCATGATAATCCCTTCAGAATTCACCACATGACCTAAAAACTGAACTTCCCGCAACCAGAACACGCATTTAGAGAACTTAGCATACAACTTCTCTCTTCTAAGCGTCTCCAATACTTCGCGAATATGACCGGCGTGCTCTTCTTCACTCTTCGAATAAATCAAGATATCATTAATAAACACAATCATTGATTTATCCAACATCGGCCGACACACCCTATTCATCAGATCAATAAAAGCAGCTGGGGCGTTGGTTAGACTGAATGACATAACAAGGAATTTGTAATGCCCATATCAAGTTCAAAACACGGTCTTTTGGATATCTTGTTCTATGACCTTTAGTTGATGGTAACCAGATCGGAGATCTATCCTTGAGAACTAGCTGGTGCCTTGGAGCTGATCAAACAAGTCTTCAATTCTCAGTAGTGGATACCTGTTCTTCACCGTCAACTTGTTCAATTCATGGTAGTCGATGCACATCCTCATGCTACCGTCCTTCTTCTTTACAAACAAGACCGGAGCACCCCAGGGAGAGATACTCGGTCGGATGAACCCCTTGTCTAAAAACTCTTGCAGCTGGGTCATTAATTCTTTCATCTCGGAGGGTGAGATGATATGACGCCTTTGCAACAGGTTGGCACTAGGTATCAGATCAATCTGGAACTCAATCTCACGGTCAGGTGGTACCCCTGGTAGGTCTTCGGGAAACACATCAGGGAAATCGCATACTACCGGCACGCCAGACAGTTGAGGCACGATAGCATCCACATCCTTCACATAGGCCAAGTAAGCACCACACCAGCGTCTCATAAACTTCTCGGCCGTGTTCATCGAGATTACTCTCAGTGTAATGCACTCCTTGTCTCTATGTATCGTAACCAAACTGCCATCGGGCACAGTCAGAAAAATCATCTTCTTTTGGCACACGATGTTCGCTTCGTAAGCCGCCAACCAATCCATCCCTAACACCACATCAAATCCTCCTAGGGCCATCACGTACAATCTAGCAGGAAACTCACGACCGTCCAACTCTACGAGGCAATCGTCTATCACATCAGTCACTTTGGTAGACTTTCCTATCGCTGTCTCTACATAGAAGGGCACGTCTATCTTCTTATTCTTACCATGCATTTCACGACAAAAGGTAGCAGATACAAAACTTCTACTAGCACCCGAATCGAAGAGCACAAAAGCATACAGTTGGTTTTCCAGAAACATACCTGAAACTATTTCAGGGTCCACTCTGGCTTCTTCCCGGGTCATAGTGAATGCCCTTGCCTTGGCTTTGGTGTTCTCACTCCTCCTTTCTCACCCATTGTCTGAGTCCCTGAGCTCTCTGCTCCACCCTTCTTGCAGTCTCAGCCCGAGTGGCCTACCTCCCCATACCGATAACACCATGGTACCCCGCACTCTCTAGCATAATAGCCTTCGCCCCACACTTAAAACACCGGTTCGTCCCCACTCTAAATTCACTCAAGTGAACCTTCCCACACTTCTTACATTCCCCCTTGTTACCCCCCTTTACTCTATCCTGGGCGGCGATCGTCAATCCTCATCTTCTTTCCCCGATCCCATAATGGTCACCCCTGAATCGCTTCCCATTACCATTCTTGTTCCAACTCTTTTCAACCTTCCTCTGAATTGGCACCGGATCCCTCTCATCATACAACCTTTCGGCCAAATCTACTGCATTCCTAAAAGTGCTCAGTCTAGCAGCTATCATGTTCTTCCTGATATCCACTGGCAGACCCTGCATGTATCTCTTGATCTTCTTGGACTCTGGGGTTACTAGATCCAGCACGAGTCTTGCAAGATCATTGAACTTGGAGGTATACTCTTGATGAGTCATGTTTCCAGCCTCCAAATGCAAGAACTCCTTCTCAATTTTGTCCAACTCTCGATGTGGACAATACTCCTCCAGTACTAGTTCCTTTAAATCCGACCACCTCATCCTTGCAACAGACCGTTTCCCCTCTGCTTGGACAATGTTGTCCCACCAGTATAATGCCGAGTCAACAAAAGAATAGGAGGCAAACTTCACCTTTTGATCCTCTCTGCACTCACTAATGTCTAGAACTGCCTCCATCTCTCGAACCCAATGATAAGCAGCAGTAGCATTGCCATTACCATCAAAGGTCAAGGGTTTGCACCTCTGAAACTCCCCATAGGTGCACCCCTTAGCGGTCTTTTTCTCCTCCTCGCTATCATCATCAGAGATTACCACCTTGGGACTAGATGGCTCTTCATCAGCTTTCTCATTCTCCTCTATATCTTTGGTCTTTTCACCATCCCTTACTACCCTCAATACCTCGGTCACCACTGAAGGTAACACGTTCTGCATGACGTTATAGACTTCGTCAGCAATAGCTTCCTTTACCGTAGACTTGAGGGTGGCTGATCCTTCACCCTCTTGGTGGCTATGAATATTCCTGTCCTCATGAACTGTCTCAGGAGCCTTAGCTTTGCTTCGGGTGACACGTGACCCAGTAGTACGCCCGCCACGAGCACCGCCTCGGGTTGCCTTCCCAGGTTTCCTACCCGCCATAAGATCTATCTCCTATAAGATTTAAGCACTAACAAGCTCATTCAAGGTAATAGCTCAGATTATATCAAGTATAGTAAGTCCCTAATTACAGTGGCCAGTTGTGATTAGCCACTTACGTTACTCTTCATCCCCCAAGCATTCCCTATCCAGACCACATCAATGTCCAAATCTACTAAGCACATAAATCAAATAGCACACGCACATAATACTTATGAAAGATTACATGATGGCACGTAGCTACTTGGGCTGGCGTCCCTCCATTCGGTCCCATTCTCAGTTTAAGTTTAGGTTTTTGAAAATTTTTACCCATTTATCTTAAACTTTGGCTCTGATACCAACTTGTAAGGCCCTGTTCCCGGAGACCTCACAGTTGGACAATCACAACATTTTTCATATAAGATAAATACTTTCATAAAAACATCACAACGGATTAAGTTACCAAAAATCATTCATACATTAATATTTGATATTGTTAAATAATACATCATTGTATTTTAACAGTTACAAAAGAATCATTCAATTATATTACAAAACAACAAAATGATCATGCACGAATGGATGCCAGTCTTTGCCCGTCAAGTAGCCTCACCCGCGTGCCATCCTCGGCAACATCCTTACCTGCCAACTGATATGCATATAAAAAGTCAGCGTTGCTGAGTGAGTTCTAGTTTAATAATATAGAAAAATACAATTTGTAAACTTCATTTGGTGATCATTCATCAATATACATAGTCAATCATAAAGTGATTCATTATCTTTCTTTCTTTCATTATCTTTCTCTTTCATTAACTAGGATTGCACAAAGCAAGAGCCTACATTGTTGCTTGGCAACAGATGCCGAACCCCTGTCGGTAAACATTTATCATGGTAGCTAACCCATCGACAGTTGATCCACACTGTTACGCACGAAGCCTGCTCATGAACTAAGATCCCATTCATCCAATGGTCAATCCCCATAATTGACCCCAGATGTGCATCCTCATGGGCTATATAGCCGCACATCAGTTGAGCTAACGACAACAAGGTCGTGCACCTCCATTCATTTTTCTTGCAAGGCTTTTCATTCATCGTAAGGGCCCGGGGTAACATTCATTAAGTTTTACTGTTCCTCTTTTATTCTTTCGTGTCCACTTGTTATGGATAATACTTATTAAGACGCACATTACATAATCACATAACATGAAAATATTATAGACATAGAAAAAGCGGCACATAAGAAAGAACCAAGCATAATAATCTTTCCTTATACAGAAGTTCTCCATACTTAAATTCTATCCCCAAAATTTCCAGAAAATCCCAAGTCTTTAGACAAATGCGGATGAACTTAGGCAAATGCGGGTGAGTATACCAAATACGGATGAACGTTCTCAGGAAATTTTTTAAGTGTCAGGAAATGCGCATGAAACGAATGCGAATGACTAAAGCAATACACATGGATACTGTAGCAAATGCGCATGGGCAAAACAAATGCGGATGAACACTTAGCAAATGCGCCTGAGCAAAAAAAATGCGCATGAAGACATAGCAAATGCGCATGAAGACATAACAAATGCGCATGAAGACATAACAAATGCGCATGAAGACATAACAAATGCGCATGAAGACATAACAAATGCGCATGAAGACATAACAAATGCGCATGAACTAAAGACTAACTGTTAAATGCGGATGAACATAAAAAGTAACCTGAAATGCAACTTATGCCATTCCCAGAACCCAATCATCATTCTAACATGAACACAGCTTAGATCTAATCAATCTAACACTTAGAACATCACAAACTTAAAACAATCAACAAGAAAAGCACGTAACACACCATAACGTCAACATCGTTCACACCATAAATGAAAATCGTAACTTGTTTCGAAAACTTCAGTCAAATATGCAAATCAGCCCCAAATGAGAAGAAAACATTTAAAAGAGGGGACCTAGAACTCACCTCTACTGCTTTCGTGTAAAACTCCACCAAACCCGAGAGCAACCTGGAGTTCAAACGCCTAAACACACCGAAACACAAAACCAAGCACAAAGAACTCATAAGAATCGGTTCACAAGCTGAAAATTCAGCTGAAACCAACCAATAACACATGAAAGATACACACCTTCGAAATCACAGCCTCTTCTTCAAGGAACCAATGAAACTTCAGCTCTTCTTCTTTCTTCTTTTCCAGCCAAAAGCAAAAGTGAAAAAGGCAGTGGCATGGGTGGCCATGCCTTTTAAACCATAAAATAATAAGGTTTTGTACTTTGTACACTTTAGCCCCCTCCACTTTTGCAACTTCTCCTTTTGTCATTATTCTTTTCTTAATAAATTTTCGGGTGTTACAATATATTTATAAGTTATAATAACTATTTGTATATTTAAACTTACCAACATTTTGTTTAGGAACAACAAAAAGGTGGAAAGGTTGGTTACGATTTAGTCTTCATTGATACGCATGCAACCAAAGAGAGTAAAAAGAGATTGTGAGATGGGGAAATTAGTGTTAAAGACTTGGATGAGTTAGAGTTTGTTACACAGCGATCAAAGGAATCATTCGTAAGTTATCATTATATGTGGAGTTTAATGTATTAATTTTGATTATAATTTGGTTTCCTTTTATTATGAAAATATAGATATCATTTTAAAAGGAACTTGAAAAGGAGTATGGGTCAGACAAGGATCAGAATCCGAATCACGATGACTTTGCTGTATGGGAGCGTCTACATCCTAACACTCGTGGCCACATGTTCGGGATAGGATCTTCCGATCCACATTTTGTGGTGACCGGGTCACACTCATCATTTTATGGTCCTAGTTCATATGGTGATGCCCAACGGTCGCAAGAGGTATAGTTGTTATTATTAAAGTCAAGCATTATTTTATATTAGATCTTGTTATATTATATCTTGATATTTTATATTATATCTTGAGAGTAGATATTTTAGTTACACAAAGTGAGTTTGGGTCAATTTGACCCGTTTAATTGAAAGCATATAGTTTTAATTTCATAATATGGGTTTGGTTCATTTAGACTTGTTTAAATAGATAGTTTAGTCTCACAAAGTGAGTTTGTATCATTTTGACCTGTTTTTATTGAATGCATATAGTTTAGTTTCATAAAGTAGGTTTGGATTATTTAGACCCATTTAGATTGAAGGTTGATAGTTAGTTTCATAAGTGTGTATAGGGTGATTTTGACCCGTTTAAATTGAGAGTAATTAAACTAGTTACACAAAGTGAGTTTGGGTCATTTTGACTTGTTTAATTGAAAGCATATAGTTTTAATTTCATAATATGGGTTTGGTTCGTTAGACTTGTTAAAATTAAAAGGTGATGGTTATAGTTTCATATAGCGTGTTTGGGTGATTTTGACCCGTTTGAATTGAAATTAGATAGTTTAGTCTCACAAAGTGAGTTTGTATTATTTTGACCCATTTATATTGAATGCATATAGTTTAGTTTCATAAAGTAGGCTTGGATCATTTAGAACCATTTAGATTGAAGGTTGATAGTTAGTTTTATAAGTGTGTACAGGGTGATTTTGACCTGTTTAAATTGAGAGTAATTAAATTAGTTATACAAAGCGGGTTTGGGTCTTTTGACTTACTTAAATTGTGTTCGGGGTGATTTTGACCCTTTTAAATTGAGAGTAGATATTTTAGTTGCACCAAGTTAGTTTGGGTCAATTTGACCCGTTTTATTAAAAGCATATAGTTTTAGTTTTTTTGACATTTTGACCCGCTTATAAATGTATTGTAATTTTATGCAGAAAAAATTTGTAATTTTTAAATTTTTTTTAGATTTTATTATTTTTTTATAATTGTCGCAAGTTTGTCGCAAAATGAATTAAAATAAAAGACATATTTAGTCGGTATTTTGTCGCAAAATATAAGTATATTATTTTTTATGTTTGTCACAAGTTTGTCGCAACATTTAGGTCGGTATTTTGTCACAAAAAGAATAAAAATAAATGACATTTTTGGTCGGTAGTTAGTCGGTAGTTTGTCGCAAATATTTTTTTAAATATTAGTTTTGTTTTAAAAAAGATAATATTTAAAACCAATTTTTGTAGTAAATTTGCCGCAAAATGTTTGTCGGTAGCGACAAAATATGTTTGTCGCAAATATGTGGTAAGCTTTGTCGCAAAGTTATCGAAAAATATTTTGCTAGGAGGCTGTTTCCTACAAAGCTGTTTTTGTCGTAAATTTATCTGTAAAGGATTTTTGAGACAAGATTGCCACAAAGTTGCTTATCGCAAAAACTGCTAAACTTTAGTAGTGTGTAATTTGATAATTATAACTTTTATATTTTTCTAACTATTTTGTTTTGTAGGAATATTTTGATTTAGAAGCTCATCGTGATTCAGACCACTGGCATGGAATCCAACTTGGAATCCATATGGACTGCCAGCGAGCATTTCGAGATAGAAGATATAATATGAAACAATATTTCTTAAATCAAGGAGGTTATAATAATATTGAGCAGACTGTAAATAATCCACCTGAAGGTCAAAGTCAACAAGCATGGGAGCAGGCGGTTGAGTTTTTCTCAAGTGAAGAACATAAACGTCTTTCTGAAAAAGGCATAGAGAATAGATCAAAGCAACTCTATCCAAGTCTGTATGGTAGTCGATCATATCCAATTCTTTTTAAATATTATGAATATTGTTTTTAATATTTTTAGAAGCAACAAACCGGGACCCCAAGTCACATTGAAATGTGGAGGAGGTCTCATTACAAAGAAGGGTCAGGATTGGTCAACCAAAGAGCTAAAGAAGATTGTGTAAGCTTAATATGTTAAGAATGCTATTATCATGTGTTCATATGTTTTTAATATATTGTGTTTGGTGATCTTGACCCAATATGATCTATATGCTATACATATTTAAGAATTATTGGTTTTGATGAGTTGTTAGTTTATATGTTAAAACTTGAGAATTTTATGTTATATGTGCTTATAATTAAACAGTCTATATGGATAATTTGAGAATCGTTGGTTTTAATAAGTTATTAGTTTATATATTGAAACTTGAAAATTTTATGTTATATGTGCTTATGATTAAACAATATGATCTATACGGATAATTTGAGAATTGTTGGTAGTGATAAGTTGTTAGTTTATATGTTGAAACTTGAGAATTTTATGTTATATGTGCCTATGATTAAACAACATGGTTTTTTCCATTTTATAACAGTTATGATGTTGAATTTCATAAATATCTTAATACTTTTTCATTTTGATTTTTTAAAATTGCAGGCAACAATTAATAATCAATACGCCCAAATGCAAATGGAGCCGGATGAGTCACCCGTTAATGAGATGGAATGTTTAGAGCTTACATTAGGACAAATGCGTGGTCATACGAGAGGTTTTGGGTGAAAAATAAAAAATATCTCTCGTTATGAACCATCAAGCGGGTTATCATCACATCGGGATGAAAAAATAGAAGCATTAAAGCAACAAATGTGTGAAATGCAAGAAAGGATGAATGAGTTTGAAAGAAGAAAGTATAATCACAATAACAATGAAGATGATGAAGACTAGGACAATTAGGAAGTTCATTTGTTTGAGTTGTAAAAACTTAAGATATGTTTACTTTGGTACTTTCGTTTTGTTTGGTAAGTAAACTAGAATTCTTTGATCTTCTTTTAGGTATTCTTAATATTTAGTTTTTATTTCCGTGTATTTGATTTGTATTTAAAACATTGAATTTTAGGTAAAAAACCTGAAAAAAAAATAAAATTTTAATCAGGGAACCTATGGCGAAGAATAGGTCAATTAAAAAATTAATTTATTAATTATTAATTGATATATTATAAAACATATGGCAATGATATATAGTTGCCATAGGTCAATTAAAAAATTAATTTATTAATTTAAATATTTTTTTGTTTTTATTAATTATTGTATTATAAATCCTATGGCGACGAGATGTCATCACCACAGAGTATATTTATTTTTTAGTTTTGAATTAAAAAAATAACGTTTATAATAATGCCGACAAGTACATAGCGACGAGTTGTCATCGCGATAGACTTCTATGGCGACGATAGCTATTGCGACGACTTGATTTTGATCTATTGCGACGACAATATGGCTACTGAGTCTATGGGGACGACTTGTCGTCGCGATAGCCTATGGCAACGACTTTTGTCATCTAAGGCGATGACATTTGTCGTCGCGATAGGTTTTAAATCTTGTAGTGGAAACTGTTTTTATAAGATTCAATATATATATGAAATGGTAGTGCTCTCATGAAACTGTTTTTTTGAGATTCAATATCCGAAATGGTAGTTGTACTGACGGAGATGATTCACACGTTTGTGATATCATGGAATTTTTTGTTCGATTTATAAGAAGAATGAAAAGTAGATGTTTGCTAATGATCAAGAAACTTAGGTTTCTTGTTTTCGTAAAATAAAAAAAGAGAATTTCAAACCTATAGGTTGTTTTAAACTCAAGAACGAGCATGTAAACCTAAAAATTGTTAATTACATAACTCCTATATTCATATTAAAATTAAATTAAAATTGCCTTTTCATATAAGTTATAAAGCTTTCCAAAAATAACAAAGATAAATTCAAATAAAACACATGTCAAGTTAAAAAAAAAAAAAAACGGGGGGGGGGTCGTCATTCAACTATATATCATAAGATTTATGATAAATAAAATATCGTCCGGTCCTATAAAAAGATTTAATCCATAAACAATACTAAAATAACAAAATGATAGAAAAATTCATTCCAAAAATTTCTTCTATATATCAAAGATATTTATTTCTTTGAAGCAACATACACTCCACAAATGAGATACAAATATGTCCACACATTTTTGATTTTTCATGTATGGAGGACCACTCTCATTGTCACAATTTAAATCCATCAATGTCACCGTATAGTTAATCATTTATCCATCCAACAATAACACAGAATCGCGTGGTGCAAAAATTTATTTGGTATCTTTTTTCCAACAAAGATCAATCATTTTTGTGAAGATTTATATTGCAGTTACACTTGTACTCAGATAGCATGCCCTTATCCCAAAGAATATAAACCTCATGTAAATTTATTGGATTTTATAAATTTTCATCGTACATAAGAAATTATTATCTTACCTTATAACATATCAGAATTAGGATGACAAATAAATTATCTGAACCATACTGGCAAACCCAAATCAAAAACATTCGAATAGTGTTCCGTGCATATGAGATCAGTTTCGAAACACTTTACGATTATGGGATAGATGTGATATAAATATACTTAATTCATTTACCCGAAACATCATGTCGGTTCACATTAAACATGTCAGTAAACATTTAGTTTTGGTTTTTGTTTCCTAATTCTTGTGTAACCGAATGATTTATTAATCTACCCACTTTTTATATTTATATTTCAAATTCTAGTAATATAATTATTAATTAAGTAAGTATTGAAAATAATAAGAATTGTGATTGAGAAACTAAAGAGTAATTTTTAACAAATAAATGGGAATACCCGATATACTGAGTAAATTAGAACTCGCACCATTAGAGGAGAGGCGGAGAACGACTTAGATGTGAAAACACCAAGGGAAGGTGTTTTGAGTAGTTCAAGTTTCACATCTGATAGGGAATAAGGGTGGATAACATGTGGTGGTGGTTGTTGAGAGTTATGGAAGCATAGAGAGGTTTTGTTGGTGCCTGGTGATTCTATAGATGACATTGTGGTTGTTGTATATATTAGATAGATATTCATAATCAGTCTCATGTCAATATTTGAACTAAAATTTTCCACAAAGAATCTTCGCTTCTTACCGGTGGGCTAAAAATCCAAATGATAGATGCATTTAGGCGATTAATTTATGGTTTTGTAAAAGATGATTGTTGAGGGCCGTCATGGTTGAAGATAAATTGGTTACGAGTTAACTATGCTGATTTTTACATAAAATAGTACGTTATGTATATTTATTATTATTAGTAAAATACTAGTTAAAAGACCTTGTGTTGTGCTGGGCTGTAAAACAATAAAAAAAACTTACTTCGAAATGTTTTTGCGAACCCATACGTTGAAGGGGATTGGGGGGGGGGGGGTGGTAAGACCATGAAATCAACTAATGTCGACACATTGTCGTGAACTCGTAAATTGAAGCGGCCGAGAAGGGGTAAGACCTTGTGAAAACTAACACCGAAATGTTTTCATGAACCTACGAGTTTAAGAACACAAAACTGTTAAGATGTTGAAAACATTCGAAATTTTATGATTAATTGAAGTTAAGTGTAGATTTTAAGATATAAAATAATAAAACTAACCTTACTTTAATGGACAAGTATAGCGAGCAACGTTACCCGCGCGATGTGTTAGATATTTTAGTGTAATTGGATTGACTAATGATCGACCAATGTGATCATGATATCCATCAAACAAGTTAGGAGGGTGCAGAGTACGCGCTTGTTTGAGTTTATTATGATCTTCGATATTAAAACCTCCTTAGGGGCGAAGCCCTAAGTAATGGGGGTTATAAGAGGGCAACGCCCTCTTGGCGGGGGTCCAGGGGCAGCTCCCCTGGTAGCGAGGTCCGAGGGGCGGCAACCCCTGGTGGGGTCAAAGGGGCAAAGCTCGTGGCTGGGTTCGAACTGATTTTCCTGAATTTCACATGTGAAATCTGAGTGGAAAAGGCGCATTTTTTATTGTCATTTTAAATTCAAAATGAAACTGCCAAACAGTAGTTTTTTCCAGACTCTCCTAAAATCGAATTTGATAATCATTTTGGTCTCTCTCTCTCTCTCGAATTCTTCTTCTGTTTCATGAAATTCACACAACAAAACATACTAGTTCTTAATCTCGTTTGAGTTATATCCGACTGATTTATTAGGGTGAACCACCGAATAATTCGATCTGAAAGTGATCTTCACGACTCTCTGATTATCCAAGTTTGATTTCTAGTAATCAACACGATGCGGCGTGACATCTTTGCAGGACCGTTGAAGGGTGACAATGCAATAGTTTTACAATAAGGAGAGTGTTAGAACACTTAACAGATCAAATAGGGAACCGGGTTTGTATAGATAATGATACTAAGAACCCAAGCAGACATGAGACAGAACAAGAACAATAACAAGATGATATTGTTTTTTCAAGAATGATGTATATTGCTCTCAAGTTTTCTTACAAGTGTTACAAAGCATAAAGAAAGATACAAGTACTTGAGACACTTTATCCTACATCCTACAGCCGGCTATACTTTGAAAGCCAGCTGAAACACTAATCTAGACAACAACAATATGAATGTAGAGTCAAAAGGCAGATTGCCTTTTGACTTGTGACTATGACATGCCATAGCTCACATCCTAATGTATTACAAAAAGGATAAAAGGTACAAAAGTAGAAAGTTACAAACCAATGACCATAATCTACAGTTGACAAAAGCATGGACCTTTTCACCAACTCATATAAGTTGATGAGTCTTCAGAGTGGCAGTGGAAAGTTGTTCAGCTTTGTCAAAAGGTGATCAAAGAAAGCATGTCTTCTCTGTCTTCGAAAGAAATTAGTATTTGGCTTCAGAAGGCTTTGTCTCTGAAGCTTCAGAAGACTTCATCTTTGGCTTCAGAAGATTTTCATCATTTGGCTTCAGAATCTTTTACACTTAGCTTATTTCCTTGAGTTGTGTAAAACTTCCGAAGTAACTTCACTCAGTACTTCATGCATGCATGCTGAGAGCTTCTTTGGTTACATTGGTTGCATCAATCTTTAAGTATAAACCTTACAAACTCCCCCTAGGCTGATTCTACTAAAACAGAAGAGATTACTTTATCTATTGACAGTCCTCATTAGGATTAAGACTATTCCTTTCTTTATTATTTGGTCAAGATCCCTTAGACTTTCATAGTATCTCCTCATGTCATAGAGATCATGCAGAGGAAGATCAAGTATGTCTTGCCAGAAGTAGACATCTTAACCCCCTTGATATGTAATGACATACCATCTGTCCGGATTAGCAGCAAAGGTCCAGGACAAGATGGGTCTCTCAATAGAAAGAGGCTTTTCTTGAATAGGAGTTGGATGAGCAGCCTTTTCTTGATCACCCTCAGGATGTTCTTACCCATCCTGAGGTGTAGAAGTGGATGCCTTGGACTTCTTCTTCTTTTCCTTGTCCCTTCTGGTATCCATCCTTTTCTCCTCTTTCCAGATTTCAACTGAGAAGACTGTCCTTCAGCACCAGGTTATCTTTGTATGTCTTTCTCAGTTGGGTCCTCTTCCCTCACAGGAGAGGGATCAGGGCCATGCTATGGATCATAAGATGAAGTTGCTTGTGGCCTAGCCTTAGGTCCAGGTTATGTTGTCTCTTGTGGTTCAACCTTGACCTCAACTTCAGGTGCAGCCTAACTTGGTGGAAAATGCAAGTCAATGAGCTCACCCCTTTTAATCTTCTACTTGATCACCCTAATATGCTCATCCATGGTGGATAAAGACATTGGGCCAAGCCTTCTTTTGAAGAATCCATACAGCTTCAAGAAGCCCATCATCCTCTGCCTATTAGCAGACTTCTTTAGACTCTTTTGGATGATGGCTCTTGACTTTGCAGCTTCTTCCCTCATCTTCCTGTTAGCAGTTTTTTGTTCTTTCAGTACTTGTTGCTCGAGCTGCTTAAGGTACTCAAATTCTATGTATTCATAGGACAAAGGAAGAAGTGCAGATGCCTGATAGAGTCCTGTGGCATTTAGGTAGCTAATCATATTTTGTCTGTCTGCTACTTTGTCTACCTGAGGTTATTGCTCAGTTGCCACAGCCTCTGTCTTAGGGCTTTCTTGAACTGGGTAGAGAGTAGGAGCATGCTTGTAGAGTCTTTTCATCCTCTTTTCTTCCTTGATCTTGAGGAGTAGTTCTGCATCCTCTGCCTCCTTCCTCTCTTTTGACATCTCAATGTCAGCAAGTTCATTTAATTCTTCTAAAGGAAGAGAGATGGGTTCTGTAACATCCGGCCCTTTTTCAAAGTAGAAACCCAAACCCGAACCCGTTTGAGTCAATCTTGTAAATCAAATTCATTATTTAGTCATTTTATTTATTTTTGTGTTCCAAAAACAATAAATGTGTCACTTAATTAATTTAACTTAAATTCTATAATTTATAAAATAAATTTTATAAATGTTAAAAGGTTATTAATATCTATAATATTTTAAAATATTCAACTAAAATAAATAATCAAATTACAAGTTCTTGTGAGATTTATAAAGTTTATAAAGATTTAATAAAAAAAAGTTGTAATTAGAGTCTTCATAAATTTAGAGTTTAAATTGTAATTATTCTTTTATTTATTTAATTTATTTAATTTTATATTTATTTCAAATTCTAATCATAACTCTATTTTAAAAGACTTGTAACTTATCATTAACATCATTCATAACCTCCTCCTAACCTCAACTATAAAAGCAAGGTTTAGGCCTCACTTTTTATTTGCTCATTTTCTAAAATTCTCACACACAAACCTTTCATCATTCTTTGTTTATGATCAATTTCAAGAATTTTCTTTTACAAGTAGTTTCAAGAATTTTCTAATACTAAGGTAATTTTATATTGCTTATATATTATGCATTTCTATATTCTTTCAATCATCCTAACATCAAATTGTTTTCATGTTCTTACTTTTATTATTTTTTCTACTAAATCTATTTTAATTTTAATCATTACCATTTGATCATTAACCTTCTAATATTCACTAACCTTATAACAATCACTAACATTCCTAAATCAAGCTAACAACACACTAACGTAAACAAAGAATCCCGTTTGCATATGGACGGCTATGCCGCCGCATTCGGTTATTCCACAAGATTATTTCTCTAAATGATGGCTATGCAAAAGTCTTGAAATATTTTTTTTATAACTCAAACGAAGTCTAATATACCATATATCGACATAATAAATTTGTTCTAACCCGTTTTATGCTTTAGCAATTTTAAAAGTGCACAAAAGTGCCTTATTACATATTTGGCAGAATATAGTCTGACTCCAACTAACAATAACTTGGTCATAACAAACTAAATTTGAGTAAACTCCAACTCCAACATTAAGTTCATTGAATTACCTTTTTAACGATAGTTTATACGTCTTCAAACTCAATCGGACGACTCAACAATAGCCTTCACAAGATAAGTGCGCATTTCAGCACCTTTTATCTTGTGCTGCTGTTTTGACCTATTTACGCATATTTTCATAAAAATGTTTCTGAACGAAAGTTGTCCGGAAGACTCTGAACTAGTTAACTGTAAATTTTTATAATTTTATGAAACCGTTTACTATTTTTAAAACCTGTTCAAACACGTACCAAACATTCTGTCCAGAATCTAAAATTGGTACAATAATCCTTTTTCAACCTACCTTTCGCTTTTTGGCATTCTCTAAATATCCTAACTTCTTGTAATGAATTCCGACCTCAAGTTATTGTTTCTTTTTACCCTTTAGGACATCACCTTTGACTCTTGAACATCCAAGCTTCCTTATGTACTCTACATCCATCATTATACAATGTGAGTTTTCCATGTGAGTTTTTCATGCCCCTTTTTACTTTATTTCACACCTTTTGGGGTGAAACATATTAACTTTATGAACTTGCACTTGTAAACATCTTGATACTTGTAAATGCACGAGCAATTCATTTATAAACTTTGTCATGGTTATTTGAGATGCTTGTGAGTCTTATATGATAGTCATCTTGTAAAAACAATCATTAACTATTGCTAGCCTAGCGACGGCATAGATCTATGGGCCTGACAAGCCTATTTGGTGCTAAAGCCGAGGTTATTGCCGGCTCCTAGTGTCGTATTCTTGAGCACTATGGGAACCAAGTACACTTAGCTAATCATTATAACTTGTAATGGATATCTTTGTCAAGGTTTGATTGTAACATTATGCTATCTATATTCTTGCAATATTTCTTAACCTATGACATGAATTGCCTCTTAAACTTTGTTTTCATACGTATGTACAAATTCATGGGAACTCACCAACATTATATGTTGACCTTATTTTTAACATGTTTCAGGATTGCTACTTTGAGGATTTCTTCATGCTCATATAGGACTTGGACTTAGTTTAATTAAAGATTTTATGTTGTTGTTTGAATCTTTAGTGTATTGTAATGATTTATTTGTTTAGTATTATTCAACGAAAAATGGCATTTAATATTATTTCAACTTATTAAATTTCATGAGCTATGAACAATCGTTTCACATTCGTCCACCCCGATGATTCCGCCGTCGGTCGGGGTGTGACAGATTGGTATCAGAGCCATGGTTATAGGGAATTAGGTTATTAGAAATGGAATGACCTAGACTATAACTAAGTACCCTTGCACATGAGTCCTCTCATGTATTTTACATGCTTAGATAGAATTTTATATGTCTTATATGCTTATCCATGATTATGTGATTATATGCCTTATGTGCTTATTCTTACACTTTGATTATTATCAATGCACACAGATTTTCAAATCATATGTTAAGGCATTGTGCCTAAATCAAATGGTTCACATTGAATTTTGAATTGTTATTCATGGTTTTCAAATCTTGTCAAAGTTTGTGTCCCATAACTAAAAACATGTAATGCTGGAAGAGTGGGATGCCTGTATCTCGAGGTGTTCTGTCTAGGCAAGGTATTCATATAAATCCAAATCAACCGATGGATCCGTTTACCTTACCTGAGAACCCTTGAGGTGAGTGTCCGCTTATAGGTACGCATGTCATCATTAAAGTTGTGGTTGACCTAATACTTTGATAAGTCAACGTATTTGCTTTGGTTTGTAAACCGAACGTTTACACTTGAAACATCTTGTTGTCATTTTGATTCATCTTATCTTTGATTTTGTTTCTGAAGTTTTAAAACTCATTCTTCAAATTCTAATAAGGTTTCTTAATAATCTTTTCGAATGCTTTCCCCTCAAAACCGCTTTTGTTTTGTAAACCCATTACAATGGTCCTCTTATTTTGAACCGTATCCTTAATCTTAACAAACACGATTCTCGTATCAACCCTACGCTAATGCAACTTTGAAATATCAATGTCATCTAAGAACCATGCCGAAGTTGTCTGCTTTGAGAAGCTCCTCTGGATTTGTATTTCATCCAAAAGAGTCTTAAACATATTTATCATGTTCGTTAAGCCGAGCCTCGTATTGATCAAATGCTTGGGGCTTCACTCGTGACAAAACCTTTCTAATCGTCTTGCACCATCTGAAATGCAAAAGCTTGAAAGCCAAAATTCCAATTAAATGGATAATTCTATCCACATTGTAAAGAAACCCATGAGATCATAAATTATGGAACCTTAAACGTACCCAAAACTCATTAAGTTTAAACGTTCCCCATAGATCACTTTCAAACATGAAACAAAATCCAAGTATTTCTTTAAATCAACCGGTTCGTGATTAAATTTCGGGACGAAATTTCCTAAAGTGGGGGAGACTGTAACATCCGGCCCTTTTTCAAAGTAGAAACCCAAACCCGAACCCGTTTGAGTCAATCTTGTAAATCAAATTCATTATTTAGTCATTTTATTTATTTTTGTGTTCCAAAAACAATAAATGTGTCACTTAATTAATTTAACTTAAATTCTATAATTTATAAAATAAATTTTATAAATGTTAAAAGGTTATTAATATCTATAATATTTTAAAATATTCAACTAAAATAAATAATCAAATTACAAGTTCTTGTGAGATTTATAAAGTTTATAAAGATTTAATAAAAAAAAGTTGTAATTAGAGTCTTCATAAATTTAGAGTTTAAATTGTAATTATTCTTTTATTTATTTAATTTATTTAATTTTATATTTATTTCAAATTCTAATCATAACTCTATTTTAAAAGACTTGTAACTTATCATTAACATCATTCATAACCCCTCCTAACCTCAACTATAAAAGCAAGGTTTAGGCCTCACTTTTTATTTGCTCATTTTCTAAAATTCTCACACACAAACCTTTCATCATTCTTTGTTTATGATCAATTTCAAGAATTTTCTTTTACAAGTAGTTTCAAGAATTTTCTAATACTAAGGTAATTTTATATTGCTTATATATTATGCATTTCTATATTCTTTCAATCATCCTAACATCAAATTGTTTTCATGTTCTTACTTTTATTATTTTTTCTACTAAATCTATTTTAATTTTAATCATTACCATTTGATCATTAACCTTCTAATATTCACTAACCTTATAACAATCACTAACATTCCTAAATCAAGCTAACAACACACTAACGTAAACAAAGAATCCCGTTTGCATATGGACGGCTATGCCGCCGCATTCGGTTATTCCACAAGATTATTTCTCTAAATGATGGCTATGCAAAAGTCTTGAAATATTTTTTTTATAACTCAAACGAAGTCTAATATACCATATATCGACATAATAAATTTGTTCTAACCCGTTTTATGCTTTAGCAATTTTAAAAGTGCATAAAAGTGCCTTATTACATATTTGGCAGAATATAGTCTGACTCCAACTAACAATAACTTGGTCATAACAAACTAAATTTGAGTAAACTCCAACTCCAACATTAAGTTCATTGAATTACCTTTTTAACGATAGTTTATACGTCTTCAAACTCAATCGGACGACTCAACAATAGCCTTCACAAGATAAGTGCGCATTTCAGCACCTTTTATCTTGTGCTGCTGTTTTGACCTATTTACGCATATTTTCATAAAAATGTTTCTGAACGAAAGTTGTCCGGAAGACTCTGAACTAGTTAACTGTAAATTTTTATAATTCTATGAAACCGTTTACTATTTTTAAAACCTGTTCAAACACGTACCAAACATTCTGTCCAGAATCTAAAATTGGTACAATAATCCTTTTTCAACCTACCTTTCGCTTTTTGGCATTCTCTAAATATCCTAACTTCTTGTAATGAATTCCGACCTCAAGTTATTGTTTATTTTTACCCTTTAGGACATCACCTTTGACTCTTGAACATCCAAGCTTCCTTATGTACTCTACATCCATCATTATACAATGTGAGTTTTCCATGTGAGTTTTTCATGCCCCTTTTTATTTTATTTCACACCTTTTGGGGTGAAACATGTTAACTTTATGAACTTGCACTTGTAAACATCTTGATACTTGTAAATGCACGAGCAATTCATTTATAAACTTTGTCATGGTTATTTGAGATGCTTGTGAGTCTTATATGATAGTCATCTTGTAAAAACAATCATTAACTATTGCTAGCCTAGCGACGTCATAGATCTATGGGCCTGACAAGCCTATTTGGTGCTAAAGCCGAGGTTATTGCCGGCTCCTAGTGTCGTATTCTTGAGCACTATGGGAACCAAGTACACTTAGTTAATCGTTATAACTTGTAATAGATATCTTTGTCAAGGTTTGATTGTAACATTATGCTATCTATATTCTTGCAATATTTCTTAACCTATGACATGAATTGCCTCTTAAACGTTGTTTTCATACGTATGTACAAATTCATGGGAACTCACCAACATTATATGTTGACCTTATTTTTAACATGTTTCAGGATTGCTACTTTGAGGATTTCTTCATGCTCATATAGGACTTGGACTTAGTTTAATTAAAGTTTTTATGTTGTTGTTTGAATCTTTAGTGTATTGTAATGATTTATTTGTTTAGTATTATTCAACGAAAAATGGCATTTAATATTATTTCAACTTATTAAATTTCATGAGCTATGAACAATCGTTTCACATTCGTCCGCCCCGATGATTCCGCCGTCGGTCGGGGTGTGACAGGTTCATCAATTTTATAGTTTCTGGTCCCCAAGTAGTTCAATCTGGCTGCCCTTAACTCATCATTTTGAGTGTTTGGTCTGGGGCATCCCTGATTGCATATTCTATGAAGCCTGGGGATCCACTTGAACTCCATACCCTTGGCTTCCTCTTCCTCTCTCTTTCCTCCTCTTCAATCTCCTCAGGAGTCATCTTCCTTTTACCTTTGTCACTCACAGACCTTTATGACTCAGGTTGGAGAGAGCTTTGGCCTTCATTGCTTGGTTCTTCACTTGAGCTCTAGCAAGAGAGAGGTTTTGAGACACCTTCACCAGCAGATGCCTCACTGAGGGTAATATGTGCTGGGACAATTTCCATCATCTCAAGGTTCATAGGTTCAACTGTTGGGCCTTCAATCAAGGTTTTCCCTTTAAAGCTAATCTTGGGTTCCACCTCAACATCCAGTTGACAAACAGTCTTGCCTACTAGCCTCTGTCTATATAGTCTTGTCTTCAGCTTAAACTCTTCAAGCACCCTCTATTGAATCCTATCAACTAACCTTGCAGCTTGCCTGTTTTGACTTGGGTTGGCAAGTGGTAGGTCGACTAGTTAGGTGCTCTCATAGAATCTCAGGGTGTAGAAGTTAAAGGTCTCTTGTTGCCCCTAAGATCTAGATATTACCAGGGCTCTCCTTTGATCATCATATCTCCATCCCACTATTAGGTTCTCAGCAGGGTGAGATGGAGCAGGCATAGCCCTTGGTATACCCTCCTTAAACAAACTTTGTACGAGTGATTCCACATCAAGGTGAACTTGAGGAGGTTGTTGAGTATGGACAAGAACAAGAGAGGGTGGTGAGTCCTCTATGTCCATGCTCTGATAAGAACTCCCAGGTTCTCTGATTACAGGTAGGACTTTCTCTCCCTTTTTGGTAGCATCACCTTCTTGCATAGGTGAGCTAGAGGTTAGGTCCACCACATCCACAGGTTCTTGTGGTCCTGGTTGAGTCCTCCTTAGTGGTCTCTCAGCTAACTTACCCTTGAGATCGGTGATCTCAAGTTGCTGATCATTGACCCTTTTTTATAAGTTAGTCACCTGAGATTCCAGGTGGCTGACCTTTGAGACTAAATAGGTGTAGGTATTAGTCAGTTGTTGCACCTTTAGTTTCAGATCCCTAATCTTCAGTTGAAGAATCACTAGGGGATAAGAGAATCGGACCTAATTCTTCTTCCTCATCACCAGCACTAAATTCTTGGCTGCTGGATTTCCCCTGCACCATGAAAGCTTCAGTTGAAGTGTCAATGGGCTGGGTTGCCATGGTTGAGGTTTTAAGGATGTATTCACTTGCAGAAGTGAGAGCCTCTTTCATATGGACCTTCACTGGTTCAGGGAGATCTACCTCAGTTGTAGGTGGATGATGTGGGCTAGACATAGGTGAGTCAGGAGTACTCATCTCTTGAGGAGGGGTGGAGAAGAGAGACTCATTGTACTCACTGAATCCCATGTCCTCGTCATCACAGAATTTAAGGTTGGGTATGGGTTGATTGAGATCTAGAGGCTGAGGATGGTAGCTTTCCTCTGAAGGTTGTTCACTAGAGTTTGGAGACTCTAACTGAAGGCTTAAGGCTGGTATTGGTATAGTAAGCTCATCAGGCTGAGCATAAGGAACCTCAACACTGATCCTTGAAGTGATGGGAGTGGTTTTCTCCTCAGGAGAAGTGGGAGCTCTAGTATCCACTTCCTCTTATAAAGGTGAGAATATGGGGGCCTGTACATCCTGAGAAGTTTGTACAGGGCTTCACTTGGATTTTCTTTGGTAGGTGATGGTAATTTGTGGCTGTGTGGGTGGTGTCGAAGTGGAAGGTGTGGGTTCAACATTAACTTGTGTTTCTAAGTTGTCACCTTAAGCAATGAGCTCTATCATTTTTGGGACTAGGCTGTTTCTACCCCTGCGAAGCCAACAGTTGGCTTTCTCATTGTTTTAAAGATGTCGGGCTTCATCTGTCCCAATTTAAGAATATCACCTGTTCCCCTCAACTGTGAGCCCAGTTCATAGTTAAGAATATGTTAGACATATCTAGAGAACATATAATATTTTAAGGAGTCCAAGTTAACAAGTAAATTAGTATAAACAAATTGTGAGTACCTAAACTTGACCCCTTGTACCAATCCATGGACTATATAGGAAAGGACTTCTGGAATTTGATCCCAACCTCCATGTGTTGTTTGATAAACAGTGGATGACCACATGGAGGAGGTATTTCCATTAGGAGTAGACCTTCCCCTTCTTAAAGGTTCTTACAGAGTAATCACCCTCATAGCCCATCTACCTGAAGGACTGGTTCGCAATATATTTTGGGAAGGACAACTCGCCTTTTTCATCATCCAGCCTTAGATGAGTACAGATGGTGGCTGAAGTGATGAAAATTGTCCTGCCCTACACTGTAGCAAACAGTGCCTTCTCCCCATCCATAATGACCTCTTGGCAGGTCCTCCAGAACTCCAAAAGTTGATCTTCATATAGTGGAGGGTTGATGATGAGGTAAATCAAGTAGTTTGTTAGAGCCAAGAAACGACAAATATCTTAGAAGCCAGGATCCTTCTCAGACATTAACAGAGCAACCTGATTATGTTGCCTGTGTAGTTGCATAGAGAAATCGGGCTGGTTTTGTGGATCAGGGTTGGCCATTTAGAGTAGCTTTAGGACGAAGGAAGGTAAGAACAAAGTCAGTTTGTGGGTGAGTTTAGGGTTGGAACCAAGTGGATGAAGGTGAATAGTGAAATAGGGGGAACCGTTTTACAAAGATATATGATTTGGATTTGAGACAAAGTTAATGCAAACGAATAAATTTTGAAATCCAAATGTTGGTCCCACCTCAGAAAAGGTGCCCAAAAAGTTAGTTTTCTTAGAAGTCTAAATCTTCTGAAGGTAATTTGTCTTCGGAAGATTTGAGAAAAACTTCCGAAGCCAATGTTTGCTTCGGAAGATATTCCTTAGCTTTCTAAGAATTTTGTTTCGAAAGAAAAATACTTAGAGTATTTTTACTTCCTGGATAGATTTTGCTTCGAAAGATATCAAATATCAGAAATCTTATTCAATAAGAGAATAAGTCTTCCAAGACTTAATTGCTTTCGAAAGAAAATAGTCCTTCAATACATATAAGTACTTAGTGACAAATATAAGATTCGGAAGATATAATTAAATTTCTTCCGAAGGTTAAGTTCTCAGAAGTAGTTATTTGTTTTGAAGACATAATTTTCTTCCGAAGACAACTTGAATGTCTTCCGGCGGAAAATACATCCAAAATTCTCAAAATTCTAAGGGATATCATTGTGAAAAATTTCTTCCAAAGTAAACTGGGCTTATATGGTGATGATATAGACAACTTAAGACACACATACTATTAAAAATAATCTTTAGTTTAGTTTAAGAAAAATCTACTCAAAGTTAATCATCCCAATAGCTGATATAAGATACTTAAATCTCTGCTCATCAAAAGCTTTTGTGAACAGATCAGCATATTGTTTATTTGAGTTAACTTTGACAAGTTTTATCAATCCCTTTTCAAAATTATCTCTAGTTAAATGATACATGATATTGATGTGCTTTGTCTTTGAGTGCTAAACTAGATTCTCTGTGATAAAGATAGCACTATTGTTGTCTATGTGGATAGGGATCTCCTTGAAGTTAAATCCATAGTCTAGCATCTGATTCTGAATCCAAAACACGTTAGCACAACAGCTAGCAGCAATAATGTATTCAACTTCAGCAATTGATGCATATACACAGGATTGTTTCTTGCATTGCCATGAGACTATCCATCCACCAAGAAATTGACATCCCCCAGATATGGACTTTGTAGTCATATTGCAGTCACCATAGTCACTATCTGTATAAGCATACAGATTGAAGTCAGATTCTTGGATACCAAAGGCCCAATTTGGGAGCACCCTTGAGATATCTCAGAATTCTCTTGACAGCAACTAGGTGTGACATCTTGGGGTTGGCTTGATATCTTGCACAAATACATGTAGCAAACATGATATCAGGCCTACTGGCTGTGAGGTACATAAAAGACCCAATCATAGCCCTATAGAGATGTTTATTAACACACTCCCCCTCAAGATCTGGTCCAAGAGAGTGGTTTCTAGCTTTAGGTGTCTTAGCAACCTTGCATTCAGTCATGTGAAATCTGATAAGTATGTCTTGAACATACTTTGACTGATTTATGAAGATGCCATTGTCAACCTGCTTAACTTAAATTCCTAAAAATAAATTGAGTTCCCCCATGGCACTCATTTCAAATCTATTATTCATCAGCTTCTCGAAGTCTTTATAGAGCTTTGGATTAGTTGACCCAAAGATAATGTCATCTGCATAAACTTGAACCAGCATTAAGTCGTTTCTTGTTCCTTTGATGAAGAGTTTTCTATCAATAGTACCTCTGTTGTATCCGTGCTTACAGAGATACTATGATAGTATCTTATACCACTTTCTTGGAGCCTGATGCAGCCTATAAAGAGCTTTGTCAAGCTTGCAGACATAATCAGGATGATCTGGATCTGCAAAGCCAGGTGGTTGTTTGACATACACCTCCTCATCAATCACCCCATATAAGAAGGTACACTTGACATCAAGTTAGTAAACCTTGAAATCCTTGGATGTAGCAAAAGCCAGGATTATCCTAACAGCTTCAAGTCTTACTACATGAGCAATCATCAGTATAGTCAATCCCTTCTTCATATGTGTATCCTTGAACTACTAGTCTTGCCTTGTTCTTGATGACAAGTCCTCTATGATCCTTCTTGTTGCTAAATACCCACTTAGTAACTATGGTAGTCTTCCCTTGAGGAAGAGGACATAGAGGCCAAACCTCCTCCTGTATTGCTTCAACCCAACTTCCATCTTCAAAGCCTCTTCAATCTTCTTAGGCTCTTTCTAAGACAAGAAACAAGAGTGAAGACAAACATTTTTATCATGGATTTGTCCTCTTGTTCTCACCCCAATCTCAAAATCTCCAATGATGTTTGTGGTAGGATGGGACTTGTGGATTCTTAGTTGAGGAATCACAACAAGTTGTTTAGAGCTTGAGAATCATTCACCACATCAACATACTTATCAAGTGAGACTTGATCCAATGAGTGTGATACATCGTTGATGTCGTCTTCTATGGAGTGGTTATCAGCATCAAGGAGTTCTTGATCACTCTCACCAGCTCCATCTCCTACTACATTTGAAATTCCTTCATCTGAGTTGTATGCCTCCGAGCTATAATTTGTAGGCACCTCAGATGTATCAGCTGAAGAGTATGTCATGGTTGTGCTGACAAGATTTCTAACTGTAGGGCTAGTTACTAGTGGAGCTAAAGTAGTTTGATCAGTTGGTCTTCTCAGCTCAAATCTTGGATCAGAATCTTCTTTTGATAAGATACCTTTAGATCTTGAAATATTCTCACAAGATTTGTAAAAAGAGTTAGTAATCAAGTCAAGATCAAACAGCCAATAGGACCAAAACCTTTTACATTGGGTGTGTGTTCATTGAAGGTCACATTGGCTGACTCCTCAATTACTCTGGTTCTGAGATTGTATACTCTATATGCCTTAGCTTGAGAAGAGTATCTAATGAAATGTCCATCATCTGATTTCTCAACAAACTTGACTACTTGATCATTGGAATTCAAGATGGTGCAAGGACATCCAAATGATCTGAGGAAACCAATAAAAGGTCTTCTTTTGTGCCACAGTTCATAAGGAGTCTTACCATGAGTCTTAACTACTAAAACTCTATTTTGCATATAGCAAGCAGTGTTAACTGTCTCTTTCTAAAAAATAATAGGCAGTTTAGAGTCAGATAACATGGTTCTTGCAGCTTCATAAGTGTCATGTTTCTCCTTTAAGAAACACCGTTTTGCTGAGGAGTCCTGAGAGCACTATATTGTCTTGTAATACCTTTTTTATCACAAAATGTGTCAAGGATTTGATTTTTGAATTTGGTTCCTTGATCACATCTTATGATCTTGATCCTGTGATCATATTGATTCTCAATTTTCAGAATGAAGCTTTTCAAGATGTCAGGGGTCTCATCCTTGGATTTAAGAAAGAAGACCTAAGTGAATCTTGTGAAGTTATCTGTGATCGCCATGTAATAAGAGGTCCTTCCTAAACTCATTATACTGGTGGGGCCAAATAGATCCATATGTAACAAGTATAGGGGTGTAGTGATGGAGTTCATTTCTTTTGGCTTGTGAGATACCTTGTGTTGCTTCCCTTTCAGGCATGCAACACAATGATCATCAATTGTAAACTCTTTCTTTTGTATTTCAGTTACCAAATCATTCTTAATTAGTTTATTTATGTTTTTGAAGTTTACATGGCATATTCTTTTATGCCAAAGGAAAGACTCATAACTATTGGCCTTAGACAGAAATCAAGAAACTTCTCCTAAAGGAGATGTTTCCTGCAAGTCCATCTTGTACATGTTTCCTCTCCTTGGGGCTTTGAGCAGGATATGATCTTAAGGAATGAGCATCCCGAGCTTGAGAACAATGCACTCATGCTCAGTAAAAAACATGTTGTGTCTCTGATCACGAAATTGGGATACACTTAGAAGATTGTATCCAAGCTCCTTGACAAAGTTTACCTTTTTAATGCTAAGCTTACCATTTGTGACCCTGCCCCTTCAAGTAATGTAACCTCCAGAATCTCCTCCAAAAGCAACTGGCCCTCCATTAATTCTTTCAAAGTTTTGAAGCAAAGAGCCATTTCCTGTCTTGTGCCTCGAATAACAACTATCAATGATCCACACATTTTCTTTGGTCTTGAGCTATTCCTACACAAAACGAGATAGTTAGTTATATTAGGGAACCCAAGCCTCATTGGTGTTAGGCTTATCAAAGTGAACTAAAGACAATGCAACAGTAATTGATCCTATATTCAGACTCTGAGGATCATCGGCTGTTGTAGATGAAAAAATTTTAGTCACTTGGCCTTCCTTTATTTTCCACACCATCTTTAGAAGATAAGACTTGACCTTCAACAATTCGGAAGTCTTGATAACTTTAGAAGTTTTGGAGACTGGGCCTTCGGAAGATCTTACATTCACTGCAGCAGACTTTAGTACTTCACAAGCATTCCTTTCTTCCGAGACCATATTTTCTTTCGAAGGCAAGTTTTCACTTGTCTTCAAGTTAACTTTGGAGCTTCCGAAAGGAAAAGGTTTTTCATCTGAAGCTATTTTCTTCTTCTTCTTCTTCTCAGAAGTCTTCCTCTTAGTCATGTGGATAGTACTTTTAGGATTGTAAAAGCTATTTTCTTCTTCTGATAGTCTTTTTATGTGTAGAAAGCTGAGCTTGATCACTTTCCACTCCCATCTTCATCTTCACAGATGATGCAACAGGCTTCTCAGGGTGATGCTTGCTTTTGGAAATAGATGGTTCAGGCTGTGCAGCAGTGGTGCACATTTGATCAGCCTTGTTTTCTTCACAGGGATGAGGTGGACATGAACTAGAACTCCTGGTACTAGAGTTCATAGTTGTATCCTCGGTCTTTACCACTTCAATCCTGTAGAGATAAAGACTTGTTTGTACTTGGAGTTGAAGGTAGTCTTGATCTCTTGAGCCTTCTTTGCCTTTCTCTTTGCATTTCTAATAAAGTTCTTCCTCTTAGACATGCTCAACCCTGGTTCTTTCCTCTCCTTAGGAGGATAGTGACCCTTCTTGGGATGATCTTCTTCACTCATCTTAGATCCATCCTTCACTACCTCCTCTTCATCTTCATCCTTTTCTTGAATGGGGCCTATGAGGGGAAGCTCATTTTGACAAGTTCCACACCTTGGAGATCTTATAGATAGTAGAGTATGTGGAGGAGCCATCTCAGTAGATCCCAGACCCTGCTTATTCTGATATCAAATCTTTGCATACAAGGATGAGGATATAATGTTCTAGAAGGTCTCTTCTTCAAGAACAAATTTTTCTGCCCGGGCTTTGCTGATCACAAGCTCAGCCTGGCATTCAGTCAACTTTGTAATGATATCCTTAATTTGAGTCCTGTAATTTGTGTGCTCATGCTTTAGAGTTGAAATGGTTTTCTGTAGAACTTCTATCTTAATTTTATAATCGTTTTCAACTCTTTTAAAATCAGCTTTTAAAATATTTAGGGACTCAAGATTAGGTCTTATTTCCAAGTTATAAGATCTGTATCTATTAACTTTAGTAATACATTCAGGTGTGCAAAGATGTTCCAATACCTTGGGTTCTTCATAAACTGCCATTAGTGCTTGATTTGGGGAGACATCTTCAACCTAAAAGCTCCAATCAAAGCCTTCTTCTTCAACAGCAACTGCAGCTTGCTACTTGGGTTTCTCAGTCTTTGATGTTCCATCAGTGTTGTTTGGCCTGGTTTGTTCTTGGCCACCATTTGTTTTTGGTGCCTTGCACTCCCTAGCAAAGTATCCCATTTGGTTACACTTGTAACATTTCAATTTGCCTTTATCCAGCCTAAACTTTCCACTAGATGCATTGCTGGGAAACTTCCTCCCAGTTATCTTATAGAACTTCTTGGCCTTGTGACTAAGAAGAGCCATTTCCTGGACTATCTCCATGTACTCCAGATCATCTGGATGGATACAGTCCAAGTCTTCAAGAGTGAAGAGAAAGTTACCACTACTTTCATCAGTAGACACAAAGACTTGTGAAGAGCTTGTCTCTTGGAATGGGATTCCTTGGATGTAGCTCTCCCTTGGTGTCTCTAGGAAGGTGATGAAAGGACTCTTTTGTGAGTTTTCAGGGTAGCAGAGTAGATGATGGTGTGGTTCTCTACAGTCCCTTTCAACCACATGAAGGGCTGAAATCTGCTGATTGTTGGAGGAGTTGCCAAATAGATTTTGCATGTTCATTTCCATCTGGTATCCATGGAGTATACCATACAACTATGTGAGAGTAAGGGTCTTGAGGTTTTCAGTTCTTTTAATAACCACAAAATAGTGTGTCCATTGTCTAGAAAGAGCAAACATGAACTTCCTCACAATATCCCTATTCTCAAGACTTACTCCAACATCCATTAGAGTATCCACAATCTCAACATACCTAAAGTATTGTTGAGTCATGGTTTCACCGGTTTTGTAGGTAAAGTTCTCAAACTGCTATTTCAAGAGGTCTTTCTTGTTTTTTTTTGTTTCATTTGACCCCTCATACATAAGCTTCAGTGCACGGAGTATACACGGAGTATAGATGATGGTGTGGTTCTCTACAGTCCCTTTCAACCACATGAAGGGCTGAACTCTGCTGATTGTTGGAGGAGTTGCCAGATAGATTTTGCATGTTCATTTCCATCTGGTATCCACGGAGTATACCATACAACTATGTGAGAGTAAGGGTCTTGAGGTTTTCAGTTCTTTTAATAACCACAAAATAGTGTGTCCATTGTCTAGAAAGAGCAAACATGAACTTCCTCACAATATCCCTATTCTCAAGACTTACTCCAACATCCATTAGACTATCCACAATCTCAACATACCTAAAGTATTGTTGAGTCATAGTTTCACCTGTTTTGTAGGTAAAGTTCTCAAACTGCTATTTCAAGAGGTCTTTCTTGTTTTTTTTGTTTCATTTGACCCCTCATACATAAGCTTCAGTGCATCCCATAGTTGCTTAGCAATCTTACACTTCTTGAAGCCTCTGTAGATAGAGTTTGGAAGAGTAATTTGGAGAACGTTCATGGCCTTCTGATCTATATCAATCTTCTTCCAATCTTCTTCTGAGTGGTCAGCCAATTCCTTTGGTATCATGCCACCAGCAGCAGCAGTTGACGTGGTGCAAGGTACATGTGGTCAAGAGACAAGAGATCCCCACATCCTGCTGTCTTGAGACTTGATAAAGTCTTCCATTCTTTGGCACCAAGTATCAAAGTCATCAGGAGTGATCAGTGGAGATTTTGTCATGGTACCGGTTTCCATATTAGCCTTGATAAGAACTGCCATTTGATTTGTTAAGTGTTTTGTGAAACTAAGGATTTAAGATGGTGAGATCTTACAATCAAGAGCCTAAAACGCTCTGATACCAATTGCAGGACTGTTGATGGGTGTCAATGCAATAGTTTCACAGTAAGGAGAGTGTTAGAACATCTAACAGATTAAACAGGGAACGAGGATTGTATAGATAATGATGCTAAGAACACAAACAGATTTGAGACAGAACAAGAACAATAACAAGATGATATTGGTTTTTCAAGAATTGTGTATATTTCTCTCAAGTTCTCTTACAAATATTATAAAGCATAAAGAAAGATACAAGTAGTTTAGACACTTTATACTACATCCTACAGCCGGCTATACTTTGAATGCCAGCTGGAAACACTAATCTAGACAACAACAAAATCAATGTAGAGTCAAAAGGCAGATTGCTTTTTAACTTGTGACTATGACATGCCATAGCTCATATCCTAATGTATTACAAAAAGGATAAAGGATACAAAAGTAGAAAGTTACAAACCACTTACCATAATCTACAGTTGACAAAAGTATAGACCTTTTCACAAATTCATATAAGTTGGTGAGTCTTCAGAGTGGCAGCGGAAAGTTGTTCAGCTTTGTCAAAAGATGATCAGAGAAAGCATGTCTTTTCTGTCTTCGGAAGAAATCAGTCTTTGGCTTCGGAAGACTTTGTCTCCGAAGCTTCGGAAGACTTTGTCTCCGAAGCTTCGGAAGACTTTGTCTCCGAAGCTTCGGAAGACTTTGTCTCCGAAGCTTCGGAAAACTTCATCTTTGGCTTCGGAAGATTTTGGTCATTTGGCTTCGGAAGCTTTTACACTTAGCTTATTTCCTTGAGTTGTGTAAAACTTTTGAAGTAACTTCATTCAGTACTTCATGCATGCATGCATGCTGAGAGCTACTTTGGTTACTTTGGTTACATCAGCCTTTAAGTATAAACATTACAATCGTGTTGCATCACGTTTGTGAACTTCATCTAAGAATTCGTCTTTGAATTTTTGTAGCTTTCTAACCGCATAAAACTCATAATTTCATTTTAATTTGTATATAAACATAATAATTGTTCACTTTCGTAAGTATATACATAGGCGATAAAATTCCAATAATGCACGTGTTTTAAGAAAGATAATAACATTCAGCTAAGAATTAATTACATGATAGACTTGATAGTCCTCATATGTCTATATTTCATTTTTGCTATCTAAATTACGGACTTAACCCAATAAATTGTTTGAAATTAATACGTCCGGTCCCTGAGGTGGACGTGTGTTAATTTTTGCTCTTAAGTGAGCATGAAAGGACCACCACACCCATAGTAAAATAAAAGAAAATAAAACACATATATTACTACCAACTTATTTGTGCGGCACGAATTCTATATATACAAAACAGTTGAAGCCTCGAAAAATATATATATATTGTTGGTGAAATAATTTTCTAGATACGTGTTAAATATATATGTGGTGAACTTGATGAGCATTGATCCTGCTCGACTTGGTTTTCAATAAAACTCAAAAATAAGTATAACACAACTATTTATTCAAAATTTAATAAAACATATATTAGAAAAATTAAAATTATATTATTTGACATTTGAATAAAATTTACATAATGTATATAAAAAAGTGCTAACACTATCGTATATTCAGAATTCTGTAAACATTACATTTAAGAAGCTATAAGAGAAAAACAAAATATCATAAAATTAATTAAAATATTAATAAAAAATCAAAGTAAACATTACTTTTCATCTACGTTGTTAGATCATTTAATCAATGGTCAAAACAAGAATAATAACTTCGTAATTAAATAAAATATTATGGTTAATAAGTAAGTAAGAAAAAAGGGAATTATGGGAATTGATTTATTATGTTTTTTTAACTTCTTATAAACCCTCTTCCATTTTTATTTCACGTTAATCCCATCATTCAGCTCGTTTCCTTCATCATGTTCGAATCATTCACCATCTTCTGTGTGTTCAATCTTCGTCTTAGATTTGGAGGTTTATCTCAACCTTCAGTGTATTGGTTTTATATCGATTATTCGAATGAATGATTTTGATTGTTTTATGGATGTTGATTTTAGTTTTTAATCAATAAAGTAAAAGTGTAATTAGGTCTTGATGACTACATTAGTTTCAAAATTTGATTTTGATTTTGTTACGATTGATTTAACGATGTAATCATAATTTCAAAAGTATTTAGCTTCAAACACATGGAATACTAGTTTGTGTGAAATTTGATTGAAAGAATTTCCTAGCCATTCTAGTCGACCGCAAGGTTTGTGTGAAATTTGATTTAAAATATATTATCACTACTTATATATTTGATTTGCGCCTCTTTCAGATGTGTTTACATGTCTCGATTATCTGTAGGTATCCCTTTGCTTGATTTTTATAATAAATATTATGATTTGATGGTATAAATGAACCAACATTGGGGGGTGACTCTTTTTCTAATTCTTATAACTATTAACAATCGTTGTTGATACTAAATCAAATGAAAAACGTTCAATTTTGTCAGATAACAATGGTCAAATAGCAACATATACAAGAAAAAAGATAACATAGAGAAACCGAAGAATGTTATTTCATTAAATATTTATCTCATGAACAAAGATACACATGATGTTGTTAAATGATACTTCATGACCAAAACTAATACTGTTGGATCGGTAATATTGCTGACTCGTTACAATCCTTGCTAAGAAAACCCGGTGTGATAAAACCATAACTAAGGAAAAGGAGTGCAGAGTGTGTATAATACTCCCTTTTATTTATACATCCTTTAAGTGATGGATTTCAATTTTTAGCAAAAATTTCCGTAAGATTTTTATTGTTAACAATTCAACGATTGATCTTTCAATGTACAATTTCTTATGCCGAGTCATAATGTATTATCTTCAGGTAAAAGTTGAAGTCCCTCATCTCATAAATAAGTATCACAAGCTCCATTATCTTATTGTGTTATATTCCTTGCGTAAAAAGACTAACTAAAATTGTTTCAATGGGTTAGGAAAGTATAATATTATATACTTCATTCCTTAATGGTATCCAGATATTTATTTTAGTATATTTCAATATATACTTGCTATACACAAGCTAACCCAAAACATAATGTACTAATTGATGACATAAAATATAGTATCATACTTTTTATAAGAGATGATTAGAGGTTATTATTGTAAAATATTTACGTATATTGATGATAACTGTACCACATTAAATGTTTTAACATCTTTTCAATACAGATTGATTGATGATGAAAGTACTCAATACGTTGATCGAGAAATAAATATGTAATATTATCTTTCATTTTATATTCTTTCTTTAATAATTTAAACTCTCTGTCTTTTCATGAGATATAATGCATCAAAATGTGTTATAATATTTGTAAACATGATATTTATGTTTTAATAAAGACACATGAACTAATTACATCATATCTCTCTTTTTCGAGATAAGTAACGAGTCGATTATAGAACATTTGACTTGACTTAATATATTTTTTCAACTTTATTGTTCCAAGCATTTACAATCCACCATGAAGTTCTTTCCATCTTGATGAGTTATGTATTTTTATACACTCTTTAAAAGTTTTGACATATAACTTTCTTATCTAACACAAATATTTATGTACCATATACAAATTTTATTTAGTATTGTTGCACATTAAACATACATATTGTAACATTTTAGAGTTTATTGAGATATCATAATCATCAATAATCATATGCAATTTTTTTGACATGTGTTCTTTGATGCACAAGAATTACATCCTTAAGATGTTTAACATGTAATTCAGGACAAGATTTAGTTTTTATCAAAAAATCTATCATTTCAAATCATCTTTTAAGCATTCTATAATCTTAGAAAACTCACGAGTAGTTCAAATTATATTCAAATCACCAATATATACATATAATCGTAACATATTCTGATCTGTATCTGTATACAACAATTATAGTGTTCTCGAGAACTTATTTTACATGATTTGGACACATGGATTTCATTTAACTTTCATTATCATACAAGTCACAATATTTATAAGACAAATATCGATTCTCTCATAGTATTACCAGACTAATTAAATGTTTGAATAACATTACATCCACCACTGTATAATATATCTTCTCATAATCAAGTATAGATATTTATGTATTTCTTTCATTATTACATATAATTCTTTCGCATAAAGACTTTGTTTATATCCAACATATTTTTCAACCTCATGTACATAGACAACAAGTCCAATAAATTTTTATTTTATTAAAGAATGTTAACTCTATCATATTGCGTCTTTTCATTTTGGTCAATCTTTTTCATTCATAAGTAGATTTTATTTTTTGATCATTGTCATTTTCATCATGTTGAGCGCTATTATACACAAAATTATCATCGACGTCGATTTTATTTCAATTTCATACATTCTACACATCATAAAATTTATTGAGATCTTTTTTATTTTCAAGTACTTGAAGTTTTTCAAGAACTATCATGTCTAATCTCTTTTCAATGGACCATTTTACTTTACTTCGACTTGACTATATTCATTAATAATTTGCTCCATTTTTTAAGGAAACTTTTTTATTTGGAATCGAATGGTTTATCATGTTTTAAACGTGCCTTAGACTTACTACCAATATGTAGTCATCCTTCTAAATTTTAATCTTAATTGGAGCACCAACAACTGATATATTTGACCTAGTCACTCTTTTAAAGTCGGGGAATGCATCTTGTAATTTATTCATAAATCTTTGTACATAAACTATCTTTTAAACTTTTTGTTCTTATTATTAGTCTGAGGATGCTTAAATCTCCCTCTCATATTGGGAATATTGATTCATAAAAGATCAACAAATTGAGTTGTAAATAAATCTCACGTTAATGACTATAGTAACTTGAATATAAATAATTATTCATTCCCAGCCTGTATTCAAACTCATTTGAGCTCCCATCATTGTACATTATGGTGGAGCAATTAAAACTTATATCGCACAACAAAAAAACTTGGATTGGAATTGCTTGGTTCCTGACCAAAAACCATTTGTAATGATGAGTAAACATAATAACTTGTAGACTTGATCTGAATTACCATTAAAACAAATATATAATATGGTCCCAAACAATTACATGAAATGATGCTCCTATTATTGGCTTTGCAAGCAATTGAATGTTTATTGTTCATCTTAATCAAAGCAATTTATATATGAACATATGATATTCACCATTTATTTCAATAATCATTAGTAACTTGGGAATTTTGTTGTATCATCAAAATAAATATAATATTATGAAATAATGTACTTGTTAATTTATTAACTAAGCCACATATCAAGCAAACATCAAGTTGTGAATTTGAAAATCATTTAGACGATGCATCGATTTATAACGCTAAATGCATACTAATTATGATATATATCTTTTATTATTTCTAGAATATTTAGGGATTTACACCCTACTATAGCTAGTAAATAACTAACATTCCTAGAGAGCAAACATTACACGTATAATTTATCACTTTGAAAAATCCCCGATTCTTGACTACTTTTTACATCATCATTGACTCGGGATGGTCGAGCCGGTTATGCAAGTTTATTAAATAATCACGATCCATAAACTTCTAGTTTATGATCATATATTCTTTATTGTACTTGTGCTTGTTTCATGCATGACATAAGTACAAGAGAATAGTCGCACTTTTTCCACATTATATTATTATAGAATTACTTCTTTAATGTGTATTTTTTGTAATCAATTTCATTATCAACATGGTTGATCTTATTAACATCATCACCATTATATTTTCCTCAATTTCATACTTGATAATGAAATCATTACATAATAACATTCATATTAAGAAAATGAATGGATTCGAACCACACAAGCTACATGGTGGTTTCAAACTTTCAATAATATTATTATTTTTGAGGCATAAATAAACATGATAAATGAAAATTGTATCATTCAACTTTTCTTATAAATAAATTTATCGTCACATAACATCAATTGAGAAGTGATTGTGATTGTGATTGTGTTATGCTCATTTATCTTTCTAAAGTATTTCTACTTCATGTAAACTTATGATGAGTTTTAAAAAGTACTATACATAAGGTGTCATTACTCTATATCAAATAATTTTAATAAATTAGTGGGTCCTATACTATAATCTTTCATGTGAAACAGAGATATAGTGGGTCCTTTATTATAATCTTTCAAGTGAAACAGAAATATATCACCAACTAATAAAACAGTGGGTCATTTCACTACTCATACAATTTTACATCACCATGTAAATAAAACAGAAATATATTGCTATTGAACATATATAAATAATAAAAATTTATCAAACTACAGAAACGATTTATAAGCTCAAAATTTACAAAACTTAATTTGTAAATTACTAATATTGTTAGTGCACTTTTATTGCAGTCGATAAATACCGATGAATAATGCATTATACGTACGTAGGTGGTTTAGCATATACAACAAATTTAATTATCTTTAATTTATGTTACCTAAATAAATAAAATCTCAATTGCCCTTATCTTTTTAATAAATGCCCATTGTAAATACTTTCGAAAAACCCACCGGTAAACATCTCATAAATCATAAGAATGCATATAATAATTTGATGAACATGAATTGAAACACAAACAAAATAGGAAACCTTTGACATAAGATGTATAATATAAGGGTAGGGTTATAATAAAATGAATGTTTAATCTAAAAAGTCCAAAAAGGATTCTGAGCTTTACACGTGTCCATTTATTGTTTTAAAAAAGAAGATCATTTTGGTAATTGTGTCAAATACGTTAGCTAATTGTGTTTTATACGTTTATTATGCCAAATATCAGTTCATTGTGTCATATATTTTACATCATTTGTTATGTGTATTAATCATTGTGTTTTACGTTTTAGATTATTTTGTGTTATTTTTGTCATTGTTTTTATGGATTATAAACTTGTTATCTATCACTATGGTTTACAATTAGAAGACAAAATGATATACGTTCACCAATCTAATTTTCAAAACTCATAGTGGTGAATATAACATAATGTGTTATTTTTGTTATTATTTTTTAATATATTATATAAACTTGTTATTATTTATTGTGTTTTACTATTAGAAGTACACAATGATGTTATTTTAACAATTTATTTTTTAAAACTCATATTATTTAAGATAACAGAATGAGATATTGTGTTATTTTATTATTATTTTTAATATATTAGATTAATTAGTTGTTTATATATTATTGTATTTTACATATTAGAGATACACAACAAGGTTATTCCATCATTATATTTTTTAAAATTCATCATTTTAGAAAAAACACAATAGAAATAAACATTAACACAATAGAAAAAAACACAATGACATGATATGAGCTTAAAAACGTCAAATTTTTTTTATTTTTTATATAACAATGCTGTACTCGTTTTAAAGATAAAAATATTCGTTTTTAAGGTGTAATTTTTATAAAAAAATAACATCGTATATAAAAGTTACGAACGTTTAAAAAAACTTGAGGAACTTGCAAAAAATTAACCAAATGGTTATTCCTATATTTTTTTCTAACAATTTAATCTCAACTATTGATTAAAAAGTTGGATGGTTGAGATAACTTATTCCACTTTTTAGTTTTATTAGCTATTTTAATTAAATATTTCTCATAATATAAACACCTAAATAGTTAGCCATATATGCAAAATTTATTATATCTGTTAACACATGTTTATGATTAAATGTTTAATAAGACAAAAAAGATATATTTAAACGTAAGCAGTCGTTATGGATTTCAAATGTTATTTGTGAAATGGCCTATCCAATTATCAAATATATTGAGTTTGTCATGAGATCATTACATACCAAATTCAAATTGACAGTCATACAAGTAATGTTTCTATATGTACTAGGGTGAACCGCGCTTTGTCACGGGTAGTTAAATTTTATAACATTTGATTTTAATTACTTATACATTAGTATTCAATTCATAGATATGGATAAAATTTATATTGACAACTCTGTTTTAAAAATATTTATGTCGAAACGTTGATATAATTTGCCACATCATAACGACAAATTTAGATTTTATAAACCATAATATTTTTATGATTATAAGAGAAAAACGATATAAGATTCAGAATCTAAACTAGATTTGAGAGCTTGTATATTTTTAGTTTGATGACTTGTATAATATTACATATTATTACTTATTACTAAAACTGTTTTTATTTTGTAAATAACTATTATAATTACTTTAAATACTATTACTATAATTATTAATATTATTATTATTGTTATTATTATTAAATTCAATGAACTCATATAGATTAAAAAATTAAATTAAAATCCACCGTGATATTATCATATCAACCCTATAGATGTCTTAAGGTCAAGATAAAATTATTTTTTTGACATCTTAAAATGCTTTATAAATAGTTTAGATAATATAGATATTATTATTATTATTATTATTATTATTATTATTATTATTATAACTATGTAAATATTTGGTAAATAGTATTTAGTTAATAATATAATACTTAATTTAAATAGTAAAAAAATGAAAAATATAAATATAATGTTAATTTAAATTATTATAAATAAAGTAATACTTAATATAGTGAATTTAATTATATGCATTAACTCATGTATTAATTAGAATAAGTTTATTAAATGAGGACAATTTAGGAACACTTGCATAAAACACTTGTACCATATGCTTAAGTAGTTGTTATAGGTGTCTTATACAAATAGGAAATTACCAATCTACCATGGGTTTTGTATTATATAGTAGTAGAGATAATTGATTTAGAAAAGCCAAAAAAAATATACATTTCGGGGAAAATAACGCAATGAATGTTGTTTCTATATTTTGAATAAAATTACTATTTAGCTTATCTCTCAACTTGATTATTTTCAACTCACATAAATTGATGAGATGTATGTGATGATTATCTTTAACAAATAAATGCTACCGATTATTACGCAAACATGATATCTCTTACTACGCAATAAGAAAATAATCACGCAAATGTATAAAATATGAAAACCATTCATATTCTTGTTTCATTTTTGTAACACCCGAAATTTCATCAAAATAAAAAAAAGGAAAGAAAAGTATCTTGAAGAAAACATAAAAGAGCAAAAGTGGGGGGGGGGGGTGGTTTGTGTAAAAGTATACAAAAGTCAAAAGTTTACTTTTAAGGGGCATGACCGTCCATGTTTAGCCATTACCTGTTGTTGTTCGACTGAAACAAAGAAGAAAATGAGCTAAACTTTGTTCTCTCGGTTTGAAGAAGAAGAAAGGGTTGAAAATCTTCATAGGTAAGTGTTTTCGTGTTAATTGGCTCGGTTTTTTTTTTGGGTTTTCATCCTTAAAACCGATATTTAAGTGCACTTTGTGTTTGGATTTTTGTTTTGCCTTGTTTTAGGTGCTTGAACTCTTGTGCAAGCAAGTTTGGAGGAGTTTTGCTTGTTTGCTGCAATAGGTGAGTTCTAGACCCCGTTTTATATGTGTTTTAAACAAGTTTTGGGGCTGAAAATGCATGTTAAAAGGATTTTACAACTGTTTTATGCTACCCGTATGTTTATGTATTTATACGCTTATGTTCTATGCTTGTTTATGTGTTGTGGCTGCTTAGAATGTTAAGTTTATGCTTAGAACAGGTACAAATGTAGGTCTGGGATGATTCTGATTCTGAAAAATGCACAACAGGTGGTCATGCGCCCAAGCAGGGCCCATGCGCCTGGTATTTTGTCTTAGAAATACCTAGGTACAGGCCATGCGCCCAAACAAGGCCCATGCGCCTGGAATTTGCCTTAGAAAACTTTTAAGAAGGGGTCATGCGCCCCAATAGTGCCCATGCGCCCAAGATTTTGCCTAGAAATGCGCCCAAGATTTTGCCTGAAAATGCTAAGTATAGACTCATGCGCCTAAACAGTACCTCATGCGCTCAGCCCTTTTGTTCAGGCGCCTAAGTGTTGGACATGCGCCTGAACAGTTCATGCGCCTAGAAGTGAGCTGAAATGCCTAAGTGTAAGATTCATGCGCTTGTATAGTGTTAATGCGCCTAAGCAAGGCTCCTGCGCCTGCATAGTGTCCATACGCCTAAACACTTAGAAATTTTCTGGAATTTTGGGAAATCAGAATTTTAGGGTTTGACCCTGGTTTGACTTGATGTTTATCATTGTTCATTTTATGCATATTTTTGAGCTGTTCTTGTGTTCCTTATTATGTATCTATTTTATGGCTTTACGTGGTATGAATATATCCGTATACGTAAAGTATTATCATTGAAAAAAGTGAAAGATTAATGATTAATGAAAAGAGAAACATAAGAAATGAATGAAAGTCTTGCAAGTAAATGATAAAGGAGGTTCACAACTCATTGAGAGTTGCTAGCTTAATTGTGTGTAATATAGCGTGCGATCTTGGCTAACCCATAAGGGTTCACACATAGGGGGATCAGTCTTGGTGATTAATCCCACAGTGCGAAACGGGGTCCTTGTCACTTAACCCCGAGAATGAGGTGGCTGTGTGCCTAACGATGGGGGTAAAGTTATGACAGGACCTGGAAATAGTGAAAGATAATGAAAAGTACAAAACGAACGAATGCATACGATAATGAAAGATAATCAAGATTATACCTTGATGTATGTATGATGTATGCCCACGTGCGAAAGTAAAGGAAATATTTTATTGAAAGGGATATTTTCATATTTATAAATCTTACAAGGTATTTTAAACGCTTTAAAACTAGAACTCACTCAGCAACGCTGACTTTTATGCATTTTCAGTTGGTAGGTAAATGTTGCTGAGGATGGCATGCGGGGGAAGCTATTCGTCAGGGCTAGACTGGCATCCGTTCATGCTTAATGATTTTGTTGTATTGTAATGCAACTAATAGATTATTTTGTAACCCTAACTTACAACGATGTATTATTTTGCAACATTAATTATATGCATGAATGGGTTTTGTTAACTCAATTCCGCTGCGATTTATTATGAAATGTTGGGCCTTACAAGTTGGTATCAGAGCCAAAGTTTAAGAAAAATGAGTAAATATTTTCAAAAACCTAAACTTAAACTGAGAATGGGACCGAATGCAGGGATGCCAGCCCGAGTAGCTACGTGTCATCAAGTAATTCTTTTCTTAATGTTAACCGGTATTATGTGCGTGTGCTATTTGATTTATGTGCTTTTAGTAGATTTAACTCATGTATTAATTAGAATAAGTTTATTAAATGAGGACAATTTAGGAACATTTGAATAAAACATTTGGATCATATGGTTAAATAGTTGTTATAGATGTCGTACAAAATAAAAATTACAATCTACCCATGAGTTTTATATTATATAGTAGCACAATATTCCATCATCAATCTAACTCAGATTAAATAAAGGTATCTAGCTCAAAACATATATTTATTAATTTATTAAATACAGATATATCGATTCTATATGTTTTCCGTTTTCATGTTCGTTCGTAACCGGCGACTAACACCATTACAACCCTTTGAATCATCATAAACATCTGTTTCCAAGGCAAGTTTAAAATTATAAATATCTCTTTATGATTAAACAATTTAAATAAATCAACTTTTTTTTAAACCAATATACATTAAAATGTTCTAATAATTAAAGTATATAAAAATTTTAACGAGTAATATTTTATATTATATTAGTCACATGCATAAGAACTTCTATTAAATATATATTTTATTTTAGACAATCTGGATTTTAATAATCCAACCTATTACTTATTGCTAATAATAATTCATACTATTGATTTAAACGATAATAATCTTAACTTTCATTTTTATTACAACAACAGTTTAAGTAGTATAATTATCATATATTCATACTTGTTTTGTATTTATTTTAAACTTGATTTAGCTTGTATGTTTTTTTATTTTGTTAATAATCATTATTGTGAACGAAATCGAGTCGAAATCAAACGTAAATTTTTAAAAACTATGTTACTGGGATTGTTGTTAGTAATAAAATTAAAGTTGAGATTATTACCGGTCAAATCAATAGTACAGATTATTATCCGTCAATTAGTAATAACTTAGATTATTAAAATTCAATTTTCTTTTATTTTTAAACCACTGTATCCACATAAAGGGATATGGCTTCACCATAATAATACAAACTTCAATCTCTAATTCAGCGTTACCGTTCGGTTAAAGATATAATGATTAATACAAAATGAAGACTCAAAAAACAATAATCTCTTTTTCAAGATGGTCATGAAAAATTCTAAGTTGGCAATATTAAATAATGGGAAAAAATGCAACTTCTATTCTATATATTCACATTCTTTAAGAAACAATTTAGTCATTATGTATAACGATAAATTTTATTATTTTATCAATCAATATCACTTCTTTTGAAACAAAAATGAAATATACTTTTTCAAAACAATAATAAAGTATAAGATAAGCAAAGAGAAGAAAATATACCGTTGATAATTAGAAAAAAAACATTGATGTAGTCCTCGTCAAAAAGAATAGATCTATACTTGCATAGATAAAGAAACCTTACAACGTGGATCAACACACTTCAAAGTTGTTGGTATTAGCGACATTAGCAATGTCTCAAAAACTAAAGTTTTTGAAGAGAGTATTTTCGTGTTGATAACGTTTTGGATAACAATGATCTAATAGCAACTTATACAAGAACAAAGATAACATAGAAAACCGCAAGAATGTTATTTTATTATAGATTGATCTCATCTAATACAATGAATCATATATATACACAGAATCACTATTCGAAAAACCGATGTAGTAATAACTATAGGAAATGATGATACATAATGCTTGTAATCAATATTATTTGGGTGGTGTTGGGGACACCACAGGTGTTTTTAGAGAGACACCAGACCTAATCGTGACGGTTAGGCCTAAACGTGAGGGTTTGAAACCTAAACGTGACGGCTTGACCTAAACGTCCCGTATAAAGAGGCACGGGACTTAAACAAAAGTACTCCCGACAAAAATACACTGATAAAGAGTCACGTGTCTGAAACAAAATGTGACGGTTTGCCCTAACCGTCACGGTTAGGATACGAGGTAGACTTGATGTTGACTGAAAGTTCCATGAAACTTGGGTACCTACCACTTCGAATCGTCACGGTTAGGCCAAACCGTGACGGTTTCTCATCCAGATTTTTCTATATACATGCACTTCATGGTTCTCGTATTTTTTTTTATTATAACATTTGTTAGACGTCGTTATCTCTTGTAAGGGCTTGTTTCGTTATTAATGCAAGTACGAAGGGCTCATTTTGTAAATTATTGTTGTAAATAAACGCTTAATTAATAAACATAATAACAATAATAATAATACTAAAAATAATAATAATAACAATAATGATAATAATAATAACAATAATAATAATAATAATAAAATGATAAAATAATGTTAATAAGTATTAAAATTATTATTAATAAAATAAAAATAAATTTTATAAATTAAAAAAAAAACTTGTAAATATATGTTTTGTACATAAAATAACAAAAATATAAACTGCAGGGACTAAACTGTAATTAGTTTATATTGATACTTAAACTTTGGTTTTAAATTAACAAAACATAAACCGCAGGGACCAAATGTGTAACATTTTAAAACCCAACCCCCATCCCCGTATTTCCGGTGAAGAATCCGGCCAAAAATCCGGCCAAAACTCCGGTGATCTCCAAACTTCACTAAAAACCCATTTTTAATATAAAAAATTATACCTAACCGGTTAGTAAACATGTTTCAAACTCGAGCCTGTGTTCAATCGAATTCAATAACGATTTTAACCAAGAAATCGACTTGAAACCGAAACCACATCAAGATCAAATCCGTTTTTGCTCATAACCGATGTAATTACTCAAATTAAACTGGTGTAAACGTTCATTCAATCATTTAAAAACCATTGATGAGAATAAACACACCTGAAACAACCTTAAAGCTATTGAATTCGACCTGAAACGACCGACATAAACTTCATAGCCGTTGGACAACCAACCGAACAAATTAACGCTATAAAACAGAGGGCTAATGCTCTCGACACCTTCTTTCCCCTATCTGTAATCAAACACACACACTAAGCATTTGATCCAAGAACTTAGCTGCAGTTTGTTCGAACCGTTTTCAACTCATCCTACACTAAATTAGGTAATTAGAAAGGGGGTTAAGTTTGCTATTACGTGAGAAACAAAAGCCCTATGGTTAATTGCATAACCATAGTCGAATTGAAGCTTAATCGGCTCGATCGAGATTCTAGGGTTCATACGAATTTGGGGTTTTTGCTGAAAAAGAGTTTTAAATTTTGTTTTCTAATCATATCACCAAACTGGGCTTAGCCCAGCCGGTTTAACACCCACAGTATGGGCAGGAGGTCCCGGGTTCGACCCCAGGCACCTGCCATATTTTTTTAAAAGCATTTTGAGCCAATTAAAAATTCTGAAAAATACCTAAAAATTATAAATAGCCTTTTAAAAGGTTATTTTAATCAGAAAATATATAATATCATTTTCTTAGAAAATTTTATTTCTTTTATTTTTACATTTTAAAATTTTGTTATAAATATCATTTATCATTAATTTTAAGATTTGTAATAAATCTTATTTAATAAATTTGATCTTTATGGTCATAAAAATATAGTTATAAATTTAATTATATCTATGAAAATAAACATATGTACATAATTAAAATATACACTTATTGTAATTAATATAATTTTAATCATTTTAAATCTACAAATTTATTATCTTATCAAATAGTAGATAATAATCTTTTGAAAATAAAAGTTTAACTTTCATTAATAGTGTCAATCACTAAAATCCTTATTTAAATTCTTTAATTACCATAATAATAATAAATTGCATCTATGTAATAAACATGAAAATCATGAACATCTGGTTTATAATTGTAGTACCAAAATCACCATGATTAACTAAATACGACGTTTCATTTAGGTGAACGTTAACGAATCTTCAGCATTGTATACAAGACATATTATTTGTCATCCTCTATTATCCAAGTGAGTTTTTCCATACCCCTTTTATATATTTTCACACTTTGGGGTGAAACATGTTAACTCTATGATAAATGCACTTGTAAACTCCTTTGAATCTTGTAAACACTTAGGCAATTCTTCTTATTTGTCGTGGTTAGTTGAACTCTTGTAATTACCATGTGATGACTATATTATGTACAATCATTAACTATTGCTAGTCTGACGACGTCATAGATCTCTGGGCCTGACAAGCCTACTTGGTGTTAAACCAAGTACACTTAGCTAATCGTTTAATCTTGTAATCTGGTAATCTGTCAAGGTTTGATTGCTACATTTGTTCATCCATCCCTAGTTACTTTATTCAATAACCTATGACATGAATTGCCACCTTTTATATATATTTATGTATGAAAACTATGGAAAACTCACCAACATTATGTTGATCTTTTATTTTTAACATGTTTCAAGAAATGATACTGTTTAGCATGCCTTGAAGACTTACATACATCTAGGATTGGACCTAGACTTAAATAAAAGACATTGATCATTTTGTGACTTTGAATTTCTTATGTATTGTTGGATGTTTGAGCTTGCTCTATTTCTTAAATGTATGTCATGAATATTGATTTTAATAATATTGTCATTTTAAATTAGCGTTGTGTGGCATGAACAATCTTAACCCTCATATCTCGACGTTTCCGCCGTTAAGGTTGGGGTGTGACAGAATGGTATCAGAGCCCATAACTATAGGGATTTAGGTTATTAGAAATGGTGGCCTAGACTATCGTTAAACTAGGGACCCTTTTCATGACAATTGCTATGATCTTGTAAGTATGCTTATATGTCTATTATGATGCATGATTAATTCCTTATGTGCTATTTGCTTATATTTAGAAATAGTGCCTTAGGAATATGCATTGAACCTTGTAAACCCCAACTTTCTAATCCTCTTCTTATGCCTCTACGTTCTACCGTGTCTAATCTTTTCTAAATCTTATTCTCGATTACGTGTGGAAAACTACGCATCTTATCGAGTGGAAAAAATTCCTTAGACGATACGTTTAAATCTTGAAAAATCTCATCGAGGTTTTAATTCTGATAGCCTTAGGGAAGTGTGTGACACATAAACACCTGTATTCTGGATTTCCTGGCAAAAAGCCCTCTGGCAAAGGCAAGCATTTCGTATAAATCTCATTGCGAGACCTGTTATGCTTACCTAGGGTTTTCTGGGATGAGTGCTAAATTATTATCAACATACACATCTTCCTCGAAATAATTGGGATTAAGACACCTCGACGTGTCCATGTTCCTATTGGCTATATGGTACCAATTGGAACCATCCTGGCTATATTTGTAAAATATCTAAAATTCATGTGTTCTTTGAAGTAATTTATCTCCGAATACTAATATTTCCTTTATTTATCTTATAGAATGTCTCGCCATCAAGGAAAGCGTGCTACCTCCAATCGTAAACTCGCTGCAATGATCGCCCGGCAAATGGCTGTTGTACTTCAGACAATGGTTGCTGAACTTAGCAGCACCTTAATGGCTAACAACAACAACAACACCAATGGAAACAATGGTGGTGGTGACAACAATGGTCAAGGGGAAAATAGCAACAACCAAGGTGGAAATAACTGCACCTGCACATTCAAGCATTTCAACTCGTGCAAACCCACTAACTTTAGTGGAAAAGAAGGAGCCACTGGACTTCTCGAGTGGTTCAAAAGTATGGAAAATACGTTTATCGTCAGCGAGTGTCCAGATGAACTCAAGGTCCGCTATGCTGAAAGTGTCCTTCAACAACGGGCACTCACGTGGTGGAATAGTGAGAAAAGGAACCGAGGGACTGAAGTTGCCTTGGCGTTGCCTTGGGATGAATTTAAGGACATAATGATCCAAAAGTTCTGCCTCGAGGAGTGAATTGCAAAAGTTGGAGGAAGAATTCTGGAACCTCAAGCAAGATAGTGGCAACCACTTGGCTTATTTCACCCGGCATCATGAACTGAGCATGCTCCTACCTCACATGGTGGATACCGTGCCCCGCAACATCGAGAAGTTTATTAAGGGGGTACCACCTCAAATTCAAGATGCCGTGGTGGGTAGTAGGCCCACAACTTTGGAGGAGGCAATTAATATCACCGCCCAGCTCACTAAAAACCATATTAAGGCTGGTACTTTGACGGTGAAAGGTGCCAAGACTGCTGTGAAGGTGACTCCCGAGGCTACAAAGGACGTGAAGGCCGAGTCCTCTTTCAAAGGCAAGAAACGCAAGTTCACACCGGCTCGTAATTACGCGGTGACAGCACCAAATACCCCTCAAAGGCAAGCTGTCATTGCAAATCAAGCCCCCGTGGCGAGGGCTTATACTGGGCCGCACCCGATATGCAATACTTGCAAGTACCATCACGCGAGTAACACTCCTTGCTGAGTTTGCTCGTTGTGCGGGAAGTATGGGCATCTGGTGGCTACTTGCCTTCGTGCTCTGAACAATGCTGCGTTGGTGATTAATCGAGCCTGCTATAAATGTGGCGAACCTGGACATTTCCGTCCACAATGTCCTCGCAATGCAGGAACTGTGCCACCGGATCGTGGAAGGGCTTTCAACATCAACACCAACCAAGCTCAAGCCAACAACGACGTGGTGAATGGTACGTCATTAATTTCTTTTAATCGTTCTTTGACTTGTAAAATCCCTACCTGTGTTCATTATGCCAATAATAGGTTATTATTTGAGCAGGTATGTATCTTGTAAATATTCGTTATGCTTCTGTACTGTTTGATTCTGGTGCGGATAAGAGTTTCGTATCTTTAGAGTTCGAGCCTATTCTTTCCAAGCCACGTTCTAATTTAGAGAGATCTTTTACGGTCGAAGTAGCCGATGGCAAGTCTATCGAAGTCGGCATCGTGATACACGATTGCACCTTAAGTCTTAACGAGCACGATTTTCTCATCGACCTTATTCCAATGCAACTGGGGAGCTTTGACATCATTATCGGCATGGATTGGTTAGCCAAGCAACACGCGGAAATTATATGCTTCGAGAAGTGCATCCGAATTCCTTTACCATCAGACGATACCTTAAAGGTCTTTGGGGAAAGATCATCCCAAAGACTTAAACTCATGTCTTGTATCAAGGCCCGAAAGTGCTTAAGTAAAAACTACGTAGCTTTTATGGCTTACGTAGTCAACACGAAAGCCAAGGGTAAAGAACTGAAGGATATACCTATCGTGCGGGATTTTCCCGAGGTGTTTCCCGAGGATCTTAGTGGGTTACCTCCCGTGTGAGAAGTTGAGTTCAAAATCAACCTGATTCCTGGTACGAATCCCGTGGCTAAGTCGCCTTATCATCTTGCACCGTCTGAAATGCAAGAACTAGCTAGTCAACTGCAAGAGTTGACCGATAAGGGTTTCATTCGACCTAGCTCTTCACCATGGGGTGCACCCGTGCTGTTTGTGAAAAAGAAAGATGGTTCTTTCCATATGTGCATCGACTACCAGGAACTTAACAAGCTCACTATCAAGAACCGATATCCTCTTCCTCAAATTGATGATCTCTTCGATCAACTTCAAGGAGCTACACAATTCTCAAAGATCGATCTGCGTTCAGGGTATCATCAATTACGTGTTCATGACAACGACATTCCAAAGACCGCATTTCGCACTCGATATGGACATTATGAGTTCATGGTTATGCCTTTTGGCTTGACTAATGCACCTGCTGTCTTCAAGGATCTCATGAATCGAGTATGTAAACCGTATTTGGATAAATTCGTGATGGTATTTATTGATGACATTCTTATTTATTCCAAGACAAAGACCGATCATGAGTCGTATTTACGTCAAGTTCTCGATCTTTTGAAGAAGGAACGATTATATGCCAAACTCTCCAAGTGTGATTTCTGGCTCGAAGAAGTCCAATTCTTAGGACACGTGGTGAATAGCCAAGGAATTCACGTTGATCCTGCAAAAATAGAAGCCGTGAAGAATTGTTGTGTTTCCACGACCCCAACCGAGGTTCGTTCTTTTCTGGGTTTAGCGAGTTATTACTGTAGGTTCATTGAAAACTTTTTGAAGATTGCTACATTTGTTCATCCATCCCTAGTTACTTTATTTAATAACCTATGACATGAATTGCCACCTTTTATATATATTTATGTATGAAAACTATGGAAAACTCACCAACATTATGTTGACCTTTTATATTTAACATGTTTCAGAAAATGATACTGTTTAGCATGTCTTGAAGACTTACATACATCTAGGATTGGACCTAGACTTAAATAAAAGACATTGATAATTTTGTGACTTTGAATTTCTTATGTATTGTTGGATGTTTGAGCTTGCTCTATTTCTTAAATAAAAGACATTGATATTCATTTTAAATTTGCGTTGTGTGGCATGAACAATCTTAACCCTCACATCTTGACGTTTCCGCCATTAAGGTTGGGGTGTGACAACTAACCATCACGAACCATCACGAAAAAAACGTCATCGTTCCAAAAACACATAATTCGAAAACAATGTCGGGCTCGGGAGAACAATATCAAAAGCCGAAGCTTCCAGATTTGAATGAGGAGCCACCTATCGAAGATTGGAACCATGTTGAAGTAGTGTCTATTTTATTAAAATGTTTATTTGAAATATCTAACCATTACCATTTTTAGAAATATTACATATACGGGAGTCACCCTTCGTGGGGGGTGGAGGAAACTGTAAGGACCTAGTCTTTATGGATTACAATATCAAATGAAAAGCAAAAAATTAATTCATTGGAGAAGTACAAGGATGCGAGAACTTCAAGATGATTGACGAAGAACTTATCGTGCGAAAAATTAGAGTTGCCGCCCGAGAACATCAGGTTCTCACGTGAGAACATCAAGTTCTCGTGCGAGAACATCTGCATAGTATATATAGATGTTTTTTCTTTGTATTTCATTATGTGTGTTCATTTTTTAAGAGTGCTCAGAGGGTGAGAGAGCACAGAGTTGTGTGATAGGCCTTCCGAGGGGAGCTCACGTCGGGTGGATAGAGCTTAAACAATGTATACTCCTTTAGGATTGTAATCATTTGATTAATAATATTCAATTGAGTTTGTTTAATGTTCGTTGATATCACACACACACATCCGTCTTAATTTGATTATCAAGTGCAGCAAATTGTGAAATTGATCGTGATTAGGACTTTACATTTGGAGGAAACCAACCCATCGAACACATTTGCTGAGGAGGCGTACAACTCATTATTTGGACCGACGGGTTACGGACATGCCACGAACCCGTACCACTAACAAACAGAGCTAGATTACGGACATGCCTCGAACCCTTACCACTCACAAATAGAGCCAGATACGGACTTGCCCCGTACCACTCACCAACAGTGACAGATCATGGACATTACGAACATCCCTCGTACCAATCAGAACCAGAAGTTACACATGTGTCGGATACTTTTAATGGGAATGACACAAATGAGAGTGAAGTTTCGGTTCACCTCAAAGAAAACCATGGGGACACCGCGGAGCACAATGGGGATGAGGATCGGATAAGAAAGGCCACGGTTTCTTATAAAACCGACAAAGTACGAAGAGTTTTCAATGGGTTTGTTTAAACTATTTATTTATTTGTTTTATATATTAATAATAAATTACAAACTCGTATTTTGATAAAAATAAATTAAACACATACCGTCACATTAATAATAACAACCGATTTTTACAAATTCGGAATTTGATTAAAAAATTATAAACTAAAAAGTTAAATTATAAACTAAAAAGATTGCAAACACAAACCCATTGCTTCTTGTTTTCGAATTAGGTTCAACCATGTTATAAAATAAAAATAAACACAAACCCAACTTTAAAAAAAAAACACAAACTAATATGTCATGGTTTGACTAAACCGTGACATATACACCACCATCAAAACTTCAAAATAATTAACCCAATCCCGAGGTGCAGAACATTCTCTGAAGCCTAACCGTCACGGTTAGGCCCAACCATGAGGGTTGGTTGCTATACCTGACCTAATGGTCACGGTTAGCCCAAACTGTCACGGTTAGGTCTGGTTTTCTCCAAATCCCTACGGTGCGTCTTAAATTTCCGTATTATTTATAACCCAATTTGGCTATTTAAACGTCTGTGTTACTTTGAACGGTCAAATCCTTTGCGTTAACATATGTATAAAGGTTCATTACCACATATGTAAAACAAATGATACACATATATTGAAAAACAAAACAAGTCGAGATAGGTACACAATTGAGTGGTACCCATAATCTTTTTGGGCAGCTTTTATTTTATTTTATTTTTGGGGTGGTTTTGGTATTTTTTTGGGTTTTAGTTGTATTTTGGGATGGTTTCTGTATTTTTGGTGAGTTTTAACGCTACTAGGACAATTTAAAGATTTCGGTATTCGATTGTATGGTTTTCGACAAGCTGTGACGATAATGAACACAATAACGGTACATAGTACGTAGAAAAACGACAAAATTCCGACCGCGTAGCGCGGGGGGAAAACTAGACTTTTTCGTTTCAGTTTTATTTTTTCTATTTTCTATTTTTTAATATGAACTTTTTCGATATTGGTGGACACTAACGGTGACGTGTCAATGCTGCTGCTTGGTATAGTTTTACCCCCCCCCCCCCGATGCAACGCGCGGGGTTTAACGCTAGTTGATACTATTTAACAACATACAACTTGACCATAATACAAAATGATCATTACACTTAAGTTAATCAAAGAAGCTCAATAGCAGATGTGATAAAATTATCCTAGCATTAAAAGACTAATAACATGTGTACAACTAGGAATATCTTGGTGAACTACACATAGTTGTGAACACTCAACATTGACATACAAATACCCATAAGAGAAACCATGTGATTCTTTGTAGTCCTTTTTGTTTAAATTACTTTGAGGAAAAATATGCTTACAATACTTTACAAACATTAAAACTAATTGAGCATTTGACAAACTAAACATATACAAAAATCAAGTGAAAACACATTTTTAATCAAGGTGATAAGTGACAACATTATCGGCAGTTTTTCCAAGATGATTATATCAATATAATATTTTGTTGGATGTTATGAAGTCAAGAAAACAATGTGTGTGTTAGAGTAAACACGTAGACCTCATTATGATCCTTGTTAGTAGGACATGCGTAGGTCGGTTATCAATGTTTAGTATACATAGACATTTATTTTTGGACAATAACGGTGAGTCTTATGGCCTCATTTTACTTATCTTTCCTTTGGGAGTGATTACATGAAAAATTATGATTTTCATTAGACACAAATGCACGTATATGATTTCACATGTTATAAGTGGTTTACGTATCATACTAAGACCCTTCACAACTGGACGGTTAGTTTCATTCATAAAGTAAGGTAATTATGGATGGTACTATCGAGTTTGACAACCCTTACCCGATTTAAACATGATTAATTTGATTGTAGGTCTAAATGGGTGCCTTATTAGCCTAACACCTTATGTATATGATAGGCATAAGTAGGGGCATACCATTACATTTATAGTCTAGCTTCAGTTTTGGTGTGCTTTTGGTAATATTGTCGCATTGTTTGTACAATAACCAAATCATGAAAAGTCTTGTGGTCCATTACACGATTTTACCTTTACAATTAAAATTATGAACTCATCAATATGATATTGACAATTTAAGCATGCTTTTCAGGAATTAGAAACTAAGACATCATATTTAGTCCTTATACTATAGGAAGCTACATAGTATATTTTCAAGAGCTGCCTAGCATCATTTAGTGATAATTGTTTTAAGTCCTAGACATTTCGAGCTATGAAACTCTTAGCACACTCTTATAATAATAGTCAATATTCAATTTTCTTACACTTTCGTGCTTCCATTTTATTAGGGGTGTGAAAGATTGATATCTATGCCATTGGTTACAGAGAATTAGGTATCCTGTAGTGTTACCTCGACTATAACCTTAATCTCCAACACTTTGAATCTTAGGAAACATGTCAAATTCCTAGGCTTTAGGTTATGACACGTGAGGACCAATACATACAGCCTTTTGATGATTGAGACCATTAAGGTTATGACTTAATAAGGTACCCTAAGTGTACTCATCCTTGATTAAGTGAAACATTAAGACATTATAAGTAGGATTTTTAATACTAAGTATCTCCATTAGTAGTGAAATTTGAATTACATATGCATATACTATGATAGTGCAATTTGAAAGATGAGTTATTTGATGCACATCAAGAAACATTACTATAGACATGATGCTTTTTACTACGCTACATAGAGAAGTTAGCTTACATTTTACCTATTACTTGATTTACTCCTCACTATAGTTTATTACTTGTTGCATGACTAAATGCTTGAGACATGTGCCTAGAATGATATCACACCCCCGGCTAAAGCAGAAACACTAAGGACGTGACGAAAGTGAATCATAAATCAAGGATAAAAAGTATTAAAGGAAATTACTTTTTAAAACCAAATAGTTGATTATATCCAATTCTAGTAGTAAATAAACCAAACAAGGTCTAACTAAATCATGTACTTGAAACCTAGCGTGAACAAAGCAATGAACTTAGTTTCCATTACCTGAAAACATGATAAAAATATCAACTAAAAACTTGGTGAGAACATAGGTTTAGAAGGATACATAGAGTATATAACCATGTACAAAGCAACAAACAATTTTCCAAATACAAGTAGTTAAAATATATGCATGAGTTCACAACAAAACCTAGTGATCGAATGCCCTCTTGTCTAGTATCCAGTTTCTGAACATCCAACTCCTTTCAAGTCAAAAAGAATGCATTGACCAAAAGAACGCTCGGGATTGATTGGCATGCATCAACCTGAGTACCGAATGCGCTTCTCAGGCCAATAGATCTATCTACGTACTGACGTGGCTTCCCTGAAATTAATGGTTGTGTAGATTTTAGAAAAATAGATGGACTTCATAAAAAGTGACATTGAATATAGCAATATGCATAATCAGTATGGTTTTACCAGTATTAGAAATTCCTCATTGAGTTTACAAAAGACCAGTTTAAATTTACAATTTGAAATCTCCGTTTGATGTATAAAGCATGTTTCCACCCTAGAATACAAAAGAAAAAGAGGCTATGAAGTCATATTGTAACGTAGGTGAGTTGATCTTGCAACTTGTAGTAACATTGGAGTGAGGATTTTCCTAAGTAAGTATATATAGTTAGTTTATTGTATTTGTGGATAGCTGAGTGGTTGTTATTGTAAAGTGTTCAAATATGGTTGTCATATACTAGAGAAGTATCATCCCAGGGTAGTACATCCAATACAAGGATTCCTAAGAAAGAGTTGGTGGATTTTCATCACTTGAATACCTCATCTTTGCTTAGTTAGAACCTTCTGCTTGCCATATAACTACATACCCGGTAAATCGATTCTAGATGTATATGAAACCTTGTCAAAGATGTGATTAGTATGTTTAGAAAGTATAACAAACAAGTGGTAATATAAGTCTAGCAAGTATGAGAATGAAAATTTTGTATAGTAGAAAGTTAGAATTGTAAATATGAAGAATTCGATTATAAACATGATTCAAAGCTGATAGATAATCATGACGATCAATTAAGTTTGGATTTATTGTTAAAACATGTTTATATTGATTATTTAATAATAAAAATCATTGCTTTTCATTATATTCATAAAAATATTCAAACTTGCAAATTTAGGGTTATGATAGCTTTGGATAGATTCACGCACTAAACTTGCGTAAGCTTTTTGAGGGGTCAAATCAGTGAGTTAAAAAAACGTTTATTATATGACTGAAAACTAATACTCTGAATTTAATTTTGAAAAGAAAAAAGAATCATCAAAAAAGAATTTGTTATGAGGGAGATATGGTTGTGCGAAGTTGGCCCTACGAATCTGTCAAAATCCGAAAATTCAAGTTTAATACGTTTAATCATAGTTTTTGATGATTTAAGGTGTATTTGATGTTTTAATCCATCTTAGATCTATGATTACTACAAAAACATGTTATATAATCATAGATACAATCTAGTTATGATTGAATTTTTATAAAATAAAATTGGAAAGGTATGAATACGAAAAACACTAAAACTTACTTGATAGGAAAAGTTTTTTGGATCTTCAAGAGATGTGCTATGAGTTGAGATTTATTGCTATGAAAGCTATAGATTTAGAGTTCAGTGTGAAAAATGATGAGAATGAGATCCCTATTTATATTTGAAAAACTATGGTTTTAGGTTTCAATTAGTATAGGCTTTGTTAATATTGTATTAATAAATTTCATAAATTTTAGGGGTATAGAAGTCACGAAATTTATTACATACTTTTGAGTTAGTATTAGTTTAATTTGTTAGTTTGTGGATTTAGGATAACGACTAGTTAATTATTTAATAATCTATTGGATATATATCACTTAAATTATTTAAATACTACAGTAATAGATATACATAACTTTGTAGTAATCAATGCATATATATATATATATATATTATGTATTATGTTAGATACTCATAAATTTTAATTTAATTAATTAAATCTGTATCTTTAATAAAATGACATATGTAAACCCTACGTTACACATATGAAATTTTTGCCCTTATAGTTATATGTATTTCATTTATGTGCTAAACTAGCATTGTTTTAAACTTTGATTAATTCTAGGGCATTTCCAAGTAATGTTTTATAGCAAGATCTAGTATTTAGACATGTGTTATCATAGAATCACACTTGTATGCAACAGTATTATAATGAATAGCAATGTATAGAACATGAGATACATTTGTAAATATGTTCTTTAATTCAATAAATGGTCACATATAAAAGTACTAGAATCAAAGAATTAAGCATGTAGGATAAGCGTGAAAAATCAAGAATGTTACAGTCTCCCCTAGTTAACGGAATTTCGTTCCGAAATTCAACTAGTCGTGTGTGTGCTATCTTGAAAAAAGATATGGGTTAATTATTTGTTATCTAGGACTAGTTATTGGTCTGACTTCTAATGACACCTCTAATGCACTATTGGTTTTATATAGAGGATGTGCTATAGATAACCCACCACACTTCTAGCACCTCAATGGCATACAAGTGACCAACCAAAACTAATCATCAACTTGGCTAATATTGGGTGGCATAAATATATTTTCAATATTTTTGCCATGGGAGATTGAATTTAGAAACTTGTTAAAGGTATGGAGTAATCTTTACACAACATAATTTCAACACACACTAATGCACCTATAAACTCACCATTACGTTGTGCACCGAAATGGTCTTCATAAGGTGATACTAATTTTGTAGGCAAAAGTTGTGGATTTCATGGAGTAGAAATTGAAATGCAGTAGAAAAGGATATTCAAGAATCCTGATCAAGTAGACATTCAAAAAATTTGGATTCATGCAAATGAAATTTGCAATCCAGTTTATAAGATAGAAATCAAATAGATAAACATAGAATTTTAATTGAGATAAATGAAAGTACTTAACACAAAAGCAATATGAGTTGTTTAAGAAACTATATGGGTTGTTTATGAATGTTTCTTTTAATTGATAGTTAACCTTGTTATGTTCTTGTAAGGACCATTTATGTCATTTAAGAAACTATATGGGTTGTTTATGAATGTTTCTTTTATTGTGCATTAATTCATTAATTTAAGAGTTAATAATTTGTTTTTAATATAATAAAATAATAATAATAGTCAAAATAAAATAAAATTAATAATAATAATAAAATTTAATAATTTATAAAAGTTAAACAATTGATAAGTTATAAAAATCATTTAAAACTTAAAGTTTAATTAAGTTGAGGGGGCCTTTGTGACAAATTTGAAACTTTAAATGAAAGTTTTAAACATAAAATATTAATTTGAAAACTGCAGGGACTAAAACTGTAATTAATCAAAACCCAAACCCCCTCCCGCATCTTTCCCCCGTTTCTCCGGTCAAACCCCGGCCAAACTCCGGTCGACTCCGGCGAGCCTCAAAACGGCCCTAAACTGTTCAAATTTCGACTGCAAACCAGTCTAACCGGTTTGTGAACACGAATCGAACACGGTTATGTACTTTAATTGGGTTGAAATATCGGTTATGAACCCAAACAACTCGTGTAACCGATGCCATTAATCGTTGAGCCGTTCGAACATTAAAATTCAATAATAATCAAATTAAATGAATGATAATCGAACGTTTAACTAATCCTAAGCTATTATCGAACTCAATTTCACCTGAAACACACTTGAATCTCTCGAACAATTCACACCTTTCATCGCGACCACCAACCGAGGTGTTCGTCAACTTCCGAGCGATCTTAATAGAAATTGACAGAGGGCTTTCGATCATTGAGACCAGTAGAAGCTTTCTGTGCAACAAATTTGATTATTAACCTTATTTGCAATCCGAACTAATCACGACATAGCCGCGACTGTTCTTCGTCTTGATCATCATCAATTCATATTCATTCGGGTAATTAAACACACACACTCACTCGATTTCACCCATTGATCAAAAGCCCTGTGATTATTACGAGAATCATAGTTGAATTCGTGTTCAAGTGGAATCAAATTGAAATTAGGGTTTATGTGATTTGGGGGTTTCATCTGATTTACGTCTTTTAAAATAGGGGAACCGGATTCCAGCAGGCATAGGCTACCCAGCCTACTGGTTAAGCGCGTGTTACCCCATCCTTGAGGTCCCGGGTTCGAACCCGGGCACCCTCAACCTATTTTTTTAAGGGTTTTCTGCAATTATTTTAATTACAGAAATTTTTAATTATTATAAAAATCATTTTTTGTAAACTTTAATTAATTTAAAAGTGACCAAATTATTTTCTGCAATTTTTTTTAAAAATTAAATACTTATATAATCTTTTAATAAAACAATATAACAAAAATTATTTTTAGTTATTTCTTATAAAATGGATTTAAAATGATAGTTTAAATTAATAAATTATTATTGGCTCAAACGTTAATTTTAGTTTAATCGTGTTATTTTAAATAATCATAGAAATTATTTACACTTTATATTTAAATTTTTTTTCCGTTATTATAAATGCTTTAATTTCGTTAAATTATCTAAATGGTATAATACTTTTCATTGAAATAAAATATAAGTGATTCCATTGTTAAATTTCATCTATATCAAAAACCCCAAACCTCACTTGAAACCCTAGTTCACGTTTAATCGTTAATCTTGTTGTTAAACTTAATCTTGGAATATATACATTTAGGTATCTTGTAAAAGAAATCGTTGGAGCACCATTTACATTACTTGATATTACTTTAACACCAACTTATATCATGTGAGTTTTCATGCCCCTCTTTTACTTTATTTCACACCTTTGGGGTGAAACATGTTATCTTTATAAACTTGCACTTGTAAACATCTTGCTACTTGTAAATGCACGAGCAATTCATTTATAAACTTTGTCATGGTTATTTGTAATATTGTGAGCCTTATATGATGAACATTATATGTTGACAATCATTAACTATTGCTAGCCTGGCGACGTCATAGATCTATGGGCCTGACAAGCCTATTTGGTGCTAAAGCCGAGGTTATTGCCGGCTCCTGATGACGTATGCTTGTTCATCATGGGAACCAAGTACACTTAGCTAATCGTTAAACTTGTAAATGATATTCTTGGTCAAGGTTTGATTGTAGCGATATGTTATCTATAAACTTGCTTTATTCGTAACCATTGACATGAATTGCTACTTGTAAACTTTTATATATATATATATATATATATATATATATATATATATATATATATATATATATGTATGCTTAACCCATGGAAACTCACCAACTTTTAAAGTTGACCCTTTTATTTTTAACATGTTTCAGGAAATGCACAAGGTTGATGATTATCTTTTGAAGCATGCTTACACCTAGGATTTGGACCTAGGAAAAATAAATAAAATAACTTGAGACTTGAAAGTTGAACTTTGTTTAATTTTGTTTGTTGAGACATTTGGTTGTAATGTTTATTTCAACTTATGAATTTTTATATTTACAATTTATGGTAGTGTTATGTGGCTGTGAACAATCTTAACCCTCACATCTCGACGTTTCCGCCGTTAAGGTTGGGGTGTGACAGATTGGTATCAGAGCCCATAACTATAGGGATTTAGGTTATTAGAAATGGTGACCTAGACTATAGTTGATGCATGAACCTCATAAGAAAAATCTTTATGATCTTGTAATATATCTTGTTGCATGCTACATAATGCTACTTGTTAAGGAGGGCCTCTTGATGTGCAACTTGATGCCTTTAGTTAGGATTGTCTTATAATTGAGAAACTTGGTTGCCTTGTCCTCTCTGAAACTTATTCTTAATCCTTATTCTCTCGACGATGAAATATCTTAAACTTATTCTCGACGACACGGGGGAACGTAAGCTTTATATCAAAAGGTTCAAATCTTTAGACTTTATGACTAATCTATAAAATCTCATCAAGGTTTTAATTCCATGAACCTAAAGAAATATTGTGTGACACATAGACACCTGTATTCTGGATTTCCTGGCAAAAAGCCTTCGGGCTAAGGTAAGCATTTCGCATAAATCCCGTGGGACTAGTTATGCTTACCTGGGGATTTCTGGGATGAGTGATAAACTATGGTCAATATACACAAGTTTCTAAGGCAATTGGAGTTAACTCACCTTGACGTGTCAACGTTTCCAAATGGTAATGCGTACCAAATGGAATCATTCCATGTGTGTTTTACAAGTCTTGAAAAATCTTTGTTGATTTATTATCTTCTACCTCCAAATTTCTGTGACTAACTTATTTTATATCCAGCATGTCTCGTCATCATGGAAAGCGTGGTAGCTCCGACCGCAAATTAGCCGCCATGATTGCCCGTCAAATGGCTGCCGTCATTCCGACCATGGTTGCCGAACTGAGTAGCACCTTGATGACCAACGCTAGTAACAACACTAATGGCAATGGGCAAGGAGAGAATAGTGCAAATCAAGGAAGAAACAACCAACCCTGCACGTTTAAGCACTTCAACTCGTGCAAACCCACTAGCTTTAGTGGGAAGGAAGGAGCCACTGGACTTCTCGAGTGGTTTGAAAGCATGGAGAACACCTTCATCAACTGTGAGTGTCCCGAGGCACTCAAAGTCCGTTATGCCACAAGTGTTCTTCAACAAAGAGCACTTACGTGGTGGAATAGTGAGAAGAGGAATCGTGGTGCTGATGCTGTGTTGGCACTCACTTGGGAAGAATTCAAGAACATTGCCATCCAAAAGTTCTGCCCGAGAAGTGAGCTGCAAAAGCTGGAGGAGGAGTTTTGGAATCTCAAACAAGATGGTGGAGATCATTTGGCCTATTCAACTAGGCATCACGAGTTGAGCATCCTGTTGCCTCACATGGTTGACACTGTTCCTAGGAACATTGAGAAGTTCATCAAGGGGGTGCCACCTCAAATCCAAGATGCCGTGGTGGGAAGTAGACCCACAACTTTGGAAGATGCCATTACCATCACCGCTCAACTTACTGAAAACCATATTCGAGCGGGCACCTTGTCTGTCAAAGGGGCTAAAAAGACTGAAAAGGCGGTCCCTGAAGCAGCTAAGGAGAATAAGAATGAACCGTCTTACAACAACAAGAAACGCAAGTTCACACCGGCGCGTAATTTCGCTGTGGCTACACCCAAGGTACCTCAAAGACAACCCGCTCCTGGTACACAAGCACCTGCTGCTAGAACCTATGCTGGTCCTCTACCATTGTGCAATGTCTGTAAGTATCATCATGCGGGTAATACCCCGTGCCGTATCTGTACACTGTGTGGTAAGTATGGACACTTGGTGGCTACTTGTCACCGTGCACCAAACAATGCTGCGTTAGTTGCTAATCGTGCTTGCTACAACTGTGGGGAACCTGGTCATTTTCGCCCACAATGCCCTCGTCTTGCGGGTAACGTACCACAAGCTCGAGGACGTGCCTTCAACATCAATGCAAACCAAGCACAAGCAAACAACGATGTGGTGAACGGTATGTCAAATCCAACCCCAACTTTATGATCCAAGTTCTTTTGTTGCTTTACCTGTATCGTTAACGTCTTTAAAACTGAACAGGTATGTTTCTTATTAATAATTCTTATGCCTACGTTCTATTTGACTCTGGAGCCGATAAGAGTTTTGTCTCGATAGAATTTGAGCCTATACTTGCTAAGCCACATACGAAACTAGAAAGACCTCTTACTGTCGAAGTCGCCGATGGAGAACCCATCACCATTGATGTCGTCATTCATGATTGCATTTTGAGCCTAAACGAGCATGATTTCTTTATCGACCTTATTCCTATGAAACTTGGAAGCTTTGACGTTATCATTGGCATGGATTGGTTAGCCAAACATCATGCTGAAATTATTTGTTTCGAGAAGTGCATTCGAATTCCTTTGCCTTCGGGGGATACATTGAAAGTATTCGGCGAAAAATCATCCAAAGGACTCAAACTCATGTCGTGTACTCAAGCCCGAAAATGTCTAAGCAAGAATTACATGGCTTTCTTGGCTTACGTGGTCAACACGAAAGTCAAAGGGAACGATCTTAAGGATGTCCCGATTGTACGAGACTTTCCTGGAGTGTTTCCCGATGACCTTAGCGGTTTACCTCCCGTGCGTGAAGTCGAGTTTAAGATCGATTTAATTCCGGGAGCGAACCCTGTGGCTAAATCACCATATCGACTTGCACCGTCAGAAATGCAAGAGCTAGCTAGTCAACTCCAAGAACTGTCCGACAAGGGCTTTATCCGACCTAGCTCATCGCCTTGGGGTGCACCTGTTCTGTTCGTGAAGAAGAAAGATGGATCATTTCGTATGTGCATCGATTATCGTGAGCTTAACAAACTTACCATCAAGAACCGCTACCCTCTTCCTCGCATCGATGATCTTTTTGACCAACTTCAAGGAGCTGCTATTTTCTCAAAGATTGACTTACGTTCTGGCTATCATCAATTACGAGTTCATGATGATGATATCCCAAAAACTGCGTTCCGTACCCGATATGGACACTATGAGTTCATGGTGATGCCCTTTGGTTTAACGAATGCTCCTGCTGTCTTTATGGATCTCATGAATCGAGTATGCAAGCCGTATCTAGACAAGTTCGTGATTGTCTTTATTGACGACATACTTATCTACTCCAAGTCCAAAACCGATCACGAACATCACCTGCGACAAGTTCTTGAGCTATTGAAGAAAGAACAACTATACGCAAAGTTCTCAAAGTGCGAATTTTGGCTTGAGGAGGTCCAATTTCTGGGACACGTGGTGAATAGTCAAGGAATTCACGTTGACCCTGCAAAGGTGGAAGCTGTGAAAAATTGGTGTGTTCCCACAACTCCAACCGAGGTTCGTTCTTTCCTTGGTCTTGCTGGGTATTATCGACGTTTCATTGCCAACTTCTCTCGAATCGCGAAACCGCTTACTTCCTTGACCCAAAAGAATAAACCATTCGAATGGGGGTCTGAACAAGAGGGAGCCTTTGAATCCTTAAAGCACAAGTTGTGTAATGCTCCTATCTTGACCCTTCCCGATGGGAACGATGATTTCACCGTATATTGTGATGCATCTAAACAAGGCCTTGGTTGTGTTCTCATGCAACGAGGAAAGGTCATAGCATATGCATCGAGACAATTGAAGGTCCATGAGGTGAATTATACGACACATGATCTTGAACTTGGTGCTGTGGTTTTTGCCTTAAAGATTTGGAGGCATTACCTTTATGGGACGCAATGTATAGTCTACACCGATCACAAAAGCCTACAACACGTCTTCAATCAAAAGGATCTCAACATGAGACAACGACGTTGGGTTGAGTTGATTAGTGATTATGATTGTGACATTCGTTACCACCCTGGAAAGGCAAATGTCGTAGCCGATGCACTAAGTCGTAAGATTCATAATAAGATGGTCTCGTTTCAAGAAATTCGCGATCGACGACAATGGTTTGATATCTTGGGAGAATTTGATACTGAGATTCGTCTGGATGTTAACGAGACTACGGTGCTGCTACAAAATTTGAGGATTGAGAATGACATCGAGACTTGTATCATGGAGGCTCAACAAGCGGTTCAAGAAGGAGGAAAAATGGGAGAGGAATTGGAGTACAACCTTCGAGCTCAACTAGAAACGAAACCCAATGGGTTGATGTATTTCTTGAATCGAATTTGGGTTCCAAACCGTGATAATCTTCGTACCTTTATCATGAATGAAGCTCATCAAACTCGTTACTCAATTCATCCTGGTTCCGATAAGATGTATATGGATCTGCGTGGTCAATACTGGTGGCCTGGAATGAAGAAAGACATAGCAACTTACGTAGCTAAGTGTCTTACGTGTACAAAGGTTAAAGCTGAACATCAACGTCCTAGTGGATTGCTTGAACAACCCGAGATTCCCATGTGGAAATGGGAACACATATCCATGGACTTCATAACCAAATTACCTCGCACCTCTCGTGGTCATGATAGCATATGGGTGATCGTTGACCGATTGACCAAGTCGGCACATTTCATACCCATACGTGACACTTACAAAACGTCAAGGTTAGCTCGTATATACATTGATGAGATTGTGAGTCGTCATGGCGTACCTTTGCATATCATATCCGACCGAGACGCTCGTTTCACTTCGCACTTTTGGTCGTCTATGCAAGAACTTTTGGGTACTCAACTGGATTTAAGCACGGCTTACCATCCTCAAACGGACGGTCAAACCGAGCGAACCATTCAAACCCTAGAGGATTTGCTACGTCTTTGTGTCCTTGACTTTGGTGGTGACTGGGATACGCATTTACCTCTCGCGGAATTTTCGTATAATAATAGTTACCACTCGAGTATCAAAATGGCACCTTTTGAAGCACTTTATGGTCGTAAATGTCGTTCCCCGATCTGCTGGACTGACATTGGTGAAAATTTCATCACTGGTCCTGAGCTCATACAAGAAACAACCGATAAAGTTTCCATGATTCGCAAGAACCTTGAAGTGGCTAGAAGTCGACAAAAAAGTTATGCCGATAAACGACGCAAGCCGTTGGAATTCCAAGTTGGGGATATGGTTCTTCTTAAAGTCTCACCATGGAAGGGAGTCGTTCGCTTTGGGAAGAAGGGTAAATTAGCTCCACGATTTGTAGGACCTTTCAAGATCCTGAAAAGGATTGGGAAAGTGGCTTATAAACTGGAACTACCTTCCGATCTTAGCGGGGTTCATCCTGTTTTCCATGTCTCAAATTTGAGAAAATGTTTGGCTGATGAAAGTCTGTATGTCCCATTAGATGACATCCAGATCGACGAGTCATTACATTTTGTTGAGAAACCCGTTGAAGTCATGGACCGCATTATGAAGAAGACTAGGACCACTACTACCCCAATCGTCAAGGTTCGTTGGGAAAATAAGCGTGGACCTGAGTTTACTTGGGAGCGTGAGGAGCATATGAAGATGAAATACCCGTATTTGTTCGTTTAGTTCATTCTTAATTTCGGGACGAAATTCTTAAAAGTTGGGGAGACTGTAACCTTTCGTGTTTTCGTTAATTGATAGTTAACCTTGTTATGTTCTTGTAAGGACCATTTATGTCATTTAAGAAACTATATGGGTTGTTTATGAATGTTTCTTTTATTTGCATTAATTCATTAATTTAAGAGTTAATAATTTGTTTTTAATATAATAAACATAATAATAATAGTCAAAATAAAATAAAATTAATAATAATAATAAAATTTAATAATTTATAAAAGTTAAACAATTGATAAGTTATAAAAATCATTTAAAACTTAAAGTTTAATTAAGTTGAGGGGGCCTTTGTGACAAATTTGAAACTTTAAATGAAAGTTTTAAACATAAAATATTAATTTGAAAACTGCAGGGACTAAAACTGTAATTAATCAAAACCCAAACCCCCTCCCGCATCTTTCCCCCGTTTCTCCGGTCAAACCCCGGCCAAACTCCGGTCGACTCCGGCGAGCCTCAAAACGGCCCTAAACTGTTCAAATTTCGACTGCAAACCAGTCTAACCGGTTTGTGAACACGAATCGAACACGGTTATGTACTTTAATTGGGTTGAAATATCGGTTATGAACCCAAACAACTCGTGTAACCGATGCCATTAATCGTTGAGCCGTTCGAACATTAAAATTCAATAATAATCAAATTAAATGAATGATAATCGAACGTTTAACTAATCCTAAGCTATTATCGAACTCAATTTCACCTGAAACACACTTGAATCTCTCGAACAATTCACACCTTTCATCGCGACCACCAACCGAGGTGTTCGTCAACTTCCGAGCGATCTTAATAGAAATTGACAGAGGGCTTTCGATCATTGAGACCAGTAGAAGCTTTCTGTGCAACAAATTTGATTATTAACCTTATTTGCAATCCGAACTAATCACGACATAGCCGCGACTGTTCTTCGTCTTGATCATCATCAATTCATCTTCATTCGGGTAATTAAACACACACACTCACTCGATTTCACCCATTGATCAAAAGCCCTATGATTATTACGAGAATCATAGTTGAATTCGTGTTCAAGTGGAATCAAATTGAAATTAGGGTTTATGTGATTTGGGGGTTTCATCTGATTTACGTCTTTTAAAATAGGGGAACCGGATTCCAGCAGGCATAGGCTACCCAGCCTACTGGTTAAGCGCGTGTTACCCCATCCTTGAGGTCCCGGTTCGAACCCGGGCACCCTCAACCTATTTTTTTAAGGGTTTTCTGCAATTATTTTAATTACAGAAATTTTTAATTATTATAAAAATCATTTTTTGTAAACTTTAATTAATTTAAAAGTGACCAAATTATTTTCTGCAATTTTTTTTAAAAATTAAATACTTATATAATCTTTTAATAAAACAATATAACAAAAATTATTTTTAGTTATTTCTTATAAAATGGATTTAAAATGATAGTTTAAATTAATAAATTATTATTGGCCCAAACGTTAATCTTAGTTTAATCGTGTTATTTTAAATAATCATAGAAATTATTTACACTTTATATTTAATTTTTTTCCGTTATCATAAATGCTTTAATTTCGTTAAATTATCTAAATGGTATAATACTTTTCATTGAAATAAAATATAAGTGATTCCATTGTTAAATTTCATCTATATCAAAAACCCCAAACCTCACTTGAAACCCTAGTTCACGTTTAATCGTTAATCTTGTTGTTAAACTTAATCTTGGAATATATACATTTAGGTATCTTGTAAAAGAAATCGTTGGAGCACCATTTACATTACTTGATATTACTTTTAACACCAACTTATATCATGTGAGTTTTCATGCCCCTCTTTTACTTTATTTCACACCTTTGGGGTGAAACATGTTATCTTTATAAACTTGCACTTGTAAACATCTTGCTACTTGTAAATGCATGAGCAAATCATTTATAAACTTTGTCATGGTTATTTGTAATATTGTGAGCCTTATATGATGAACATTATATGTTGACAATCATTAACTATTGCTAGCCTGGCGACGTCATAGATCTATGGGCCTGACAAGTCTATTTGGTGCTAAAGCCGAGGTTATTGCCGGCTCCTGATGACGTATGCTTGTTCATCATGGGAACCAAGTACACTTAGCTAATAGTTAAACTTGTAAATGATATTCTTGGTCAAGGTTTGATTGTAGCGATATGTTATCTATAAACTTGCTTTATTCGTAACCATTGACATGAATTGCTACTTGTAAACTTTTATATATATATATATATATATGTATGCTTAACCCATGGAAACTCACCAACTTTTAAAGTTGACCCTTTTATTTTTAACATGTTTCAGGAAATGCACAAGGTTGATGATTATCTTTTGAAGCATGCTTACACCTAGGATTTGGACCTAGGAAAAATAAATAAAATAACTTGAGACTTGAAAGTTGAACTTTGTTTAATTTTGTTTGTTGAGACATTTGGTTGTAATGATTATTTCAACTTATGAATTTTTTATATTTACAATTTAAGGTAGTGTTATGTGGCTGTGAACAATCTTAACCCTCACATCTCGACGTTTCCGCCGTTAAGGTTGGGGTGTGACAAAGATTCACACACATTCCTAAAGATTTCAGTAATGTTGACTAGAACCTGAAAGTGAAGAGACTGTTTCAATAAATCATGATAGATAGTGGAACACCATGTCGAGTCATGATCTTGCTGATATAGAGTTTGGCTAACTTCTCCAATTTGAAGTCTTCACAGATAGGAAGAAAGTGAGTGGACTTAGTTAAGAGGTCGAATGACCCAAATTGAGTTATCTCCATAAGAGGTTTTGGGTAATTTGGTGATAAAATAAATAGAAATTTGTTTCCATTTCCACAGAGAAATTTCAGGTTGTTGTAGTAATCTCGAGAGTTTTTGATGTTCAGCTTTGACCTTCAAATATCTGAGGCATGTCCTGACATACAACGCAACGACTTTTCCCCAATTATATTCCCTCAGGCCCTGATACATTTTATTGGCACTTGGATAAATTGAATATCATGACTCATGAGCTTCATTCATGATAAGTTCTGGAAGTTTGTTAAGGTTAGCAATCCATATTCTTCAGATGAAGTAGAGGATTTCATTAGACTTAAACTCTAGTTGATGCTTAGCTATACTTGCTAATTTTTTCTTCAAATCATCTCCTGCAAGGGCATGTTTCTGTGCTTGTAGAATTTGACCTTTGAGATTCATTTGAAGAATCATTCCCATTACACGAATACGTGAGGGTATAATTCTCCCATTCCTACTAAGTGTGTTAGCTACGACATTTGCTTTACCCATGTGATAGCGGTTTTCGCAATCATAGTTGTTTAATAGTTCCAGCTAACGTCATTGTCTCGTGTTGAGTTATTCCTAATCAAAGATGTTACACCCCCGCTCATAACGGAAACACGAGGATGTAACGGACGGGATCGTCATAACACATTGTTAATTAATAGAGATGCATTAAATGATGTAAGGTCAACGTGTCATGATGTCACCCGACACAAATAGAGACTTGTGTCATAGTTAGTCAATCCCACGACAAACATAGTCAAACAGTCAAATGAAATTTAAATCCCACAACCCGGGAACAAGTAAACAAGACATGATCAACAAAGGTATTTCCTAACGAACATAATATCAGTAACACAAGACAAGTCTCTAAAATGCATTTCCTTAGAGTCATCACTAAGGCCAGCAACTCTAGCTACGTTCAATGATTATTACCTGAAAAGATATGCTCAAAAGGTCAACATATTATTGGTGAGTTTATAGGTTTAAATAATAACAAAAATTGATGCTGTGGAATAGTTTGGTATAACATAAGTGCATACAATTATAAGCAAGCAATATCATATGTAATCATGAGCCTCACAACTAAACCTATGATGTACACACAGATCTTGTCGGAATATATTCACCCTAGGGCCCGTCCGTGGTCGCTGCCAGTCCTAACTAGTATACTATCAAACAAGGGTGGGGGTGTCAACCCAATAGTACTATCAATACCTGTCCGTCGGCTCCAACACCGGAGTTAAATAGTTGTGAATAAAGAACCATACAGAAAACTCATGCATGTGCCAGATATAAACTTGGAAAACAGTGACACATAGTCCCAAATGAATAATAGATGTCACAACAAAAAAATGGGTTGAGCATACTTTTCCCCCTTGATGTTATAAATAATTGTAATAAAACGGTGCTGCAAAACTCACCTCGAAATATTAAAGTCCCAAAGTCCACGGTAAGAATGTCAAATCACTATAGAACACAAAACACCAAACAGATTACTAAAGGCCAAGTTGACCTAGTTGGGTGTAGTCCTCAAAGTCTAGTCCTTAATGTTCATTCCGATTATTGTTTTTAGTAAAACTCTATTTTTATGTCCATTACTAATATTAGCGTCCCAAATCCCGCCTCATATTTTAGTCCAATAATTATGTATTAGATCGTTAACGTCCCTCGATGAACCTTTACCAAACCATTATTAATAAGTTATAAAATTTTATTATCTAAAACCTTATACACCTTATATTTACTTGTTTAACCCATTCATTGTTTTTATTTAATAATATACCCACAAATTCTTATCACTTAAACTTGTAAAATAAACTCAGCTTGAATAGCTGATCGCGCACTAGTTTTGCGTATACTATTTGGAGGTAGAAACTGTAAAAAAACATCACATAATAGATGTCAAATGAAAGCTAAGACATCAAAATAACTCCCAGAAGAAGAATCAACTCAAACGGGTAACGAGCGAAAAAGATACGACGGGATGAACACAGCCTAACATTCTGCTCGGATTTGACAGATTTGACCCTTGAACTTGGTTACTGACCTTGAAGGACCAAACGATATCGAAAAGGTACGAGACCACTTGGGTTAGATATAGGACTCATTGAACTTAATATTAGACTAAAATTTTGACTAAATTGGAATTTTTATGACCACAATACGACCTGCACAAGATGACCTATTTTTCTGACAGTAAACTGTCCAAATTCTCAGCATTGTCTATTGGATTCAAAAACGTGGTTTTCGACCTTTATTGACCCGAATCCTGTAAGAACGTTTAATATAAGACCCCAATGACCAAAACAAAGAATTAGAACATGCTTTAACACAATATTACTGTCCCAACTCAGATTCATCCACTTTTACTCCCCCGGTTCCAATTTTTATACGATTATCAATCAGATCAACTATTCTATCGCCCCAATCGATCCCATAACAATAAATTAATGATTTTTAATAATTAATTAGGATCCAAAAACGTCCATTAAGTCCAGATTTCAAGAGATTACAATCCCAAATCAAAAGATCAATGATAAAATCAAGATAATATCAATTTTTCTTACCGGAGAATGAAGGGATAAACGATTCGAATCAACATTTGATCTTGAATGAAACAATACACCAAAAATTGATGGTTTGTTGAACGCAGATGATGATTTTCGATGGATCAAGGTGAAGAACAAGGAGAATTGGTTGTGGTGGCTAGGGTTTCCAAGGAGAGAGCTTTTTGGTGAATTAGGATTGCAAGAATGAAGAGAACAAGAGGGGTAAGGCCCCCTTGTTGATTCTCGGCCGATTAAGGGGAGGGGCAAGGGCCTTCGGGCCCTTGGCCCGTCACGTCCATTCTTGTGTTGTCTTGTTCCGCGTGTCATTCAATTTTACGTTTTTAAATTCTACGCAATTAAACGATTCCAACGAACTACTATATGTCATAAAAATTACTAGTTTTGATGTTTCTGAATTAATTTTAAGCTTATTCCTTAGTCTATAGACAAAGTCCACAAAGGCCCAATTTCTAATGTACGAAAATATAAACTCTAAGGTTTCACATTTTATCAGTTCATGATCAAATCCAATGCCCTCGACCAACAACCTAAGTCAAATTTAGTGTTCATCCCCTAACACCAATCCCTGGCCCATAAACACATGTTAGGCCCATAAGCACACATTTGGCCCAGAATGTACAAATTTTAGCACTTAGCTTGTCTACAAGCGTCTAACACACCATTCACAAATCAAGTTAACGTTAGATTAACCTTGAAGTCGAAGCCCACATTAAAAAAAGTCAAGGTGAAATAGTCCAAGTCAATGGTCAACACACCTATTTTGGCGACGGATGTCACAGTATCCCCCAGTTGAGAGAATTTTGTCCCGAAATTCAGACTGAGTTTTAACTACAATGCTTTCCGTGAATAGGTGAGGGTACTAAGTCTTCAATTGTTCTCCCCGTGCATAGGCATAATTTAGGTCCTTGCTTTGAGTTCCAATTAACCCTTACGATAGAGATTCTGCTACTCCTCAGTCCTAGTTTAATCATCCATAATCATTACCAGGTCTTTGACGAATCAAAATTCACTGCCCACCTGAAATTCTTTGATCCGCACATATGAGGTCTTATCAACAAGATACTTTTCAAGTGTTGGCAGATGGAGCGTCTCATGCACTATACTCGAATCTTGTGGTTATCCTATCTAATAACATATGATAGCCTTAACCGTACTTAGAAAATCTAGGTGTCAGTTTACATTTACAAGGCAACACCTTGTATACAACCCATATATCAAGGTCTCTTGAGATGACTTTTTAGGTCTGTAACCCTTTTTGTTGATATCTAGAGAGTATGGTTGTTGTCCACTACCAAAACTTAGTTCCCGGTCCGATCCCGATGTCACATTCAAGGTATCATTGGTGTATATATATAGGGTATACCGCAGCTAACCCACCACACTGCTAACATCTTGATAGTGTACTAGTCTCTGACCGTAACTATTTATTAAATCAACTAATGTTTGGGGGCATGTGCCTAAGTCAAGGCTTCCTTTGACAGTCAGCGTAAAATTCTGACGATATTGAGCCGCCTTTAGTCTGTCCTTGATCTGAAACTCCTAATCATACCTTTCTTGCTTTAATTTGGGTCCAATCATCTGGCTTTTCCCGACCTTTGCCCAGTACACCAGTGCCTAACACTCATGTCCATATAGTACCTTAGACGGTGATCATGTAATACTCCCATGGCAGTTATTGTTATAAAGGAACTCGACCAACGATAGATGAGTGTCCTAGCTACCTCCAAGGTCAATGATACTAGACTAGAACATATATGTCTAGTGTTTGAGTAGTTCGCTCACTCATACCATCATTCTGATGATGGGTAGTCGTACTCATGTCAAGACGCATTCCCAGTACCTTCTATAAGTTATTCCAGAGTCATGACATGCAACAACTATCACGATCAGAGATGTTCAAAATAGGTACTCCATGTCTATCCACAGATTCACTAACATAAACCCTGGCCAGCTTTCCATCTTGTAGTCATCATGACCAGTCTAGAAATGGGCGGTCTTGGTCATTTGGCCCTCAATGATCCATCAAATCATGCCCACCACTATTTCTTAGTATATTCCTAATGAAGTCCACAGTAACTTCTTGCCTTTTTTCTTCTGGAATCTCAGGCTGTTGCAATAGGCCAGGTGGCCCTTGATGCCCCTTGATTCCCCGGGTCTTACCTTTGCATAAGTTAGCCACTAGCAAACGTCACCCACTATGTCCCCTTATATTTCAAACCACTAATATAAGTCTTTTAGATTGTGGTGCCTCTTATTGGCACCAGGTTAAAAGTATGTCTAACTTGCATGCCTTGTCTATGCCATTGACTGCACATTCTCCATAAATGAACCAAATTCCCTTTAATAAAATACGATTCTCCATCGTCCTCTCATACAACCTGTGCGTCCGGACCACTCAAAGCCTCATCTTTTGCATTTAGATCCTCCATTGCCTCAACCTGAGCAGCAATGATATAAGTCTTAATACTCAAATGAATCATCATTTCTATTGCCCTTGCACACACATGTTTGACTGCTTACAACTCGGCTCGTCGGCAAGCACATTTGCCTCTCTAGGGTGGTACCGATTCTCACAGTCGTAGTCACTTAGAGATTCAATTCAACGTATTTATCCAATGTTCAGTTCTTTTTGATGAAATATGACCTAAAGATTATTATGGTCAGTCTGGATGACACACTTGGTACCATAAAGATAATGTCTTCAGATCTTACCTAACACTAGGCCATGGGTGATGTAGTCCCACTCAAGATTCTTAGGTTGTCGTGATGCATAAGCGGTCATTTTATCCCTACATCAGTACATAGCCCAGTCTTTTGTATGATGCGTCTAATTACATAACAAATCCATCTGATTCTTCGAGAAGTCCCAAGATTAATGTGTTACCCAACTTGACTTTTAGGTTTAGAAACGTCCCTATTTGATTAGAACCCAATCAAATTCGCTATTCATTTAGGTCCAATAGCGTAAGAGGTTGAGCAATCTTCAAAAATTTTGCAATTATTCCCATGTATTATCGGCCAATCCTAAGAACTGCTAGATTTCTTAAGACGTCTTAGGTGCCTCATAGTTTTTAAACATCTCAGTTTACCAGGGTCTGGATGAATTCCTTGTTCATTCACCACATGCCCAAGGAGCTCCACCTCTCGAAACCAGAAAACACACACGGAGAACTTAGTGTATAATTTTTCCTTTCTTAACAATCCTAGAACTGTCCCCACGTGTTTCTAATGATCCGCCCTTTTCTCTAAATAACTCAGGATATCCTCAATGAATGCTATGACAAATTTCTCCCGGTATGGTTTGTACACCCGAATTATCAGGTCCATAAACACAGCAGGCATTTTTGTTAGTCCAACAGGCATCACTACGAACTCGTAATGTCCTTAACGAGTTCTAAATGCTTTTATCTGGTACGTCATCCTCATTTACTCTAATTTAATGATATCCGCACGATGCTCGATATTCAAAAGTGCGTTGGTACATGAAGTTGATCGATTAAGTCATTAACCTCGGAAAAGGGCACCGGTCCTTGACCGTTAACTTAACCAGCTTTCGATAGTCCATGCATGTCTTGCAGGATCTATCCTTCTTCTCACCAAAAAACAGTGGCACCCTATGGTGAATGACTATTGTGAAGGAGATAGTCATGCCAGATCTATAGGAAACACTTCCTGAGTCTCATATAACAGGTATGTCATTTAACTCTTAATCCTCCATCTTCATGCTCATGTTATGCATCTTGTCATCTTCTGATTCCATACCATGTATGTCAGGTGTCTCACCATTTGACTACAGCATGTGAGCAATCTTTTCACCACCGATGTTCCCAGCCCTATTCCTTGTCAACCAGTCCATTCGTACAACCATGCCAAGACTTCCAAGCCCAGAGCATACAAGATCTATTCTAGTGGCATAATCTTCTAATAGCAAGTACCATCCCAAATTATCTCTCTATTCAATACAAGACTGCCATTAGCCCATTACATAACACATATTCACATAACTGAGGGTCAAGTCTGATTGCAACCACCTTCAGGTCCTGCTGTTATATATCCTTTCACAACCTTATCCTTTTGTCCACTTTAATGCCAGTTAAAATACCTGATTCCCTAAAATCCTCCCACCTTCACTAGCTTTCTTGAAGCACTAATATGAACCATGTCGTAGGTTTAAGTACATATCTTTACTATTGCACTCTAATTGGTTAGGGATGCTATAGTAGCCACCATTCCACACAACTTGTAGAACCAGACCTCAGATGTTCCTCTTGATGCTCCTTGATTTAGATGTCACGACATGTGGTACCATTTTGCTAGATTATGGATTCGGTAGGTATAGACAAATCCCACCGTTGCTTGATTCCAAGACTCAAAATCTAACTTTTGTATCCAGTCGATAAGACGGTACTCTATAGTTGCCGATATTTAAAGCTTGTCCAAAGTCACGACCATCACAACCTCCTTACTTCACTTGAAGTTGGATACTCTAGCACGTCCGTTTTTTGCCCATTAATAAGCAGGCAACACTCTTTACCTTTTGATTCTCAGCACAAATGTCGATGTTCATATCCGTTTCCATTTTCTCAATGTAATGGGTCAGGCTGTTGCTGCAACTTTCCCGTCAAACCCCTTTAGCTTGTACGTCATGAACTCCATGCATGCACAATCAATCCTGTCGCCAATGCTATTACCTGTAATGATATCAGTTCCACCATGTCCAGCTCCAATCCTCTAGGATCATCATATAGCCCGGTTTAGGCAAACCCCTAGTATATCGTAGGTGCTTATATATAGGGTTCCCCGTAGCGTTCCCACCACACCAACGATATACAGAGGACGACGCCTAAACTGGTTACATGACACCTGTTTACTCCATCAAGTATAATGCTAGAATGTTCCAATAGCCAATGCCCCAAGTCTTAAGATCAGTTTGAACAAAGCAACATAGATACATGGAGTCTCACCTCCCTACTTCAACTCTTAAAAGACCATATATATTTTGAACATGTAGTCAATTTCAACGATCTCAGAGACAAAAGAAGGAGCAACGTCATAGACACTAGGCTAAAATGTCACAGTATGATTCCCATGAAGGCTCCCATCGATTTGTACTTATGCAAGGATAAAAGAGATAGGTGTTTCCACACCATTGATTATAATAAGAACAGGAACTCCAATGTCCATTGTATAGAAAGGAAAATTCGTACTAACTCTAACTGTTATCTCATGAAAGGGTTTGCCAGATTTTGCACGCACTACAAATTGCAATTATGTGTGCACTCGTAATGGTAATTTGCATTGCATGGTCACCCCTAGCTCCTCCTACCAGAGTTAACATGTCTTGTTAAGTATAGAGTGTTATCTATGATTGGAGAATCAAGGATAATATCACTAACCTAAGGTTAAGTAACCGAATTTGTACAGAGGAATCTTGAGAAAGCATTCACTTGGGTAAGGGACAGTCAAAAGAGTCCATTTAGTGTAGTCCAAAATCTAATAAAGCAGTCATCTGACCTGAGTACAACATGGCCCTTGTCTGTTGTTGTCATGTAAGCTAGCATGTCCATCTCCTAATATTCAACTCACAAGATATAAATAAGGACTCATACAACATAGCTAACTCAAGTAGATACACATACCAAAGGTTGGCTTAACAACCTAAGTCCTTTAAAGAATCCTTATAGCCGCACTTATCAATCCAAATCAAATAATAATCAAGCACATAACGAGAGGACGTCCTTACCTAATGCTTTCTCAAGGCATGCACAGATAATACATCGACCCAAGTTCTCCAAAAATGAAGATCACAGATAACTCATAAGGCAGGCTACACAACACAACAGATAATGCACATAAAATGTTCACATGTATAACAGTACACATATAATCCTATGATGCATATGACATGTGGGTACTCAGGTTATAGTATAGGTCGAATAATCCACCTAATTCTCTATAAGCAATTGCTCTGATACCAATCTGTCACACACCCGCTTATAGCGGAAACACGAGGATGTAACGGACGGGATCGTCATAACACATTGTTAATTAATAGAGATGCATTAAATGATGTAAGGTCAACGTGTCATGACGTCACCCGACACAAATGGAGACTTGTGTCATAGTTAGTCAATCCCAATGTCGTAGTTAGTCAATCCCACGACAAACATATTCAAACAGTCAAATGAAATTTAAATCCCGCAACCCGGGAACAAGTAAACAAGACATGATCAACAAAGGTATTTCCAAACGAACATAATATCAGTAACACAAGACAAGTCTCTAAAATGCATTTTGTTAGAGTCATCACTAAGGCCAGCAACTCTAGCTACTCTCAACGATTATTACCTGAAAAGATATGCTCAAAAGGTCAACATATTATTGGTGAGTTCGTAGGTTTAAATAATAACAAAAATTGATGCTGTGGAATAGTTTGGTAGGAGATAAGTACATACAGTTATAAGCAAGCAATATCACATGTAATCATGAGCCTCACAACTAAACCTATGACATACACATAGATATTGTCAGAAAATATTCACCCTAGGGCCCGTCTGTGGCTACTGTCAGTCCCATTTAGTATACTAACAAACAAGGGTGGGGGTGTCAACCCAATAGTACTATCAATACATGTCTGTCAGTTCCAACACCGGAGTTAAATAGTTGTGAATAAAGAACCACACAGAAAACTCATGCATGTACCAGATATAAACTTTCAAAACAGTAACACATAGTCCCAAATGAATAAAGATGTCACAGCAAGAAAATGAGTTGAGCGTACTTTTCCCCCTTGATGTTATAAATAATTGTAATAAAACAGGGTTGTGAAACTCACCTCAAAATAAAGTCCCAAAGTACACGGTAGGAATGTCAAATCACTATAGAACACAAAACACCAAACAGATTACTAAAGGCCAAGTTGACCTAGTTGGGTGTAGTCCTCGAAATCCAGTCCATAATGTTCATTCCAATTATTGTTTTTAGTAAAACTCCATTTTTATGTCTATTGCTAATATTGGCGTCCTAAGTCCCACCTCATATTTTAGTCCAATAATTATGTATTAGATCGTTAACGTCCCTCGATGAACCTTTACCAAACCATTATTAATAAGTTATATAATTTTATTATTTAAAACCTTATACACCTTATATTTACTTTTTTAACCCACTCATTTTTTTATTTAATAATATACCCACAAATTCTTATCACTTAAACTTGTAAAACAAACTCAGCTTGAATAGCTGATCGCGCACTAGTCTTACGTAGACTATTTGGAAGTCGAAAAAGTAACAAAACATAACATAATAGATGTCCAATGAAAGATAAGACATCAAATTAACTTCCAGAAGAAGAATCAACTCAAACGGGTCACGAGCGAAAAAGATACGACGCGATGAACACAGCCTAACATTCTGCTCGGATTTGGCAGAGTTGACCCTTGAACTTGGTTATTGACTATGAAGGACCAAACTATATTGAAAGGACGAGAACACTTGGGTTAGATAGAGGACTCATTGAACTTAAGTTTAGATGAAAAGTTTGACTAAATTGGAATTTTTATGACCACAATAAGACCTGCACAAGATGGCCTATTTTTCTGACAGTAAACTGTCCAAATTCTCAGCATTGTCTATTGAATTCAAAAATGTGGTTTTCGACCTTTATTGACCCGAATCCTGTAAGAACATTTAATATAAGACCCCAATTCCAAACCAAAGAATTAGATCATGCTTTAACACAATATTACTGTCCCAACTCAGATTCATCCACTTTTACTCTTCCGGTTCCAATTTTTATACGATTATCAATTAGATCAACTATTCTATCACCCCAATCGATCCCATAACAATAAATTAATGATTTTTAATAATTAATTGGGATCCAAAAAAGTCTATTAAGTCCAGATTTCAAGAGGTTACAATCCCAAATCAAAAGATCAATGATAAAATCAAGATAATATCGATTTTTCTTACCGGAGAATGAAGGGATGAATGATTCGAATCAAGATTTGATCTTGAATGAAACAATAAACCAAAAATTGATAGTTTGTTGAATGTGGATGATGATTTTCGATGGATCAAGGTGAAGACCAAGGAGAATTGGTTGTGATGGCTAGGGTTTCCAAGGAGAGAGCTTTTTGGTGAATTAGGATTGCATGAATGAAGAGAAACAGGGGGGAAAGGCCCCTTTAATGATTCTCGGCCAATTAAGGGGAGGGGCAAGGGCCTTCGGGCCCTTGGCCCGTCACGTCCATTCTCGTGTCGTCTTGTTTCACGTGTCATTCAATTTTACTTTTTTAAATTCTACGCGATTAAACGATTCCAACGAACTACTATATGTCATAAAAATTACTAGTTTTGATGTTTTTGAATTAATTTTAAGCTTATTCCTTAGTCTATAGACAAAGTCCACTAAGGCCCAATTTCTAATGTAAGAAAATATAAACTCTAAGGTTTCACGTTTTAACAGTTCATGATCAAATCCAATGCCCTCGACCATCAACCTAAGTCAAATTTAGTGTTCATCCCCTAACACCAATCCCAGACCCATAAACACATGTTAGGCCCATAAGCACACATTTGGCCCAGAAAGTACAAATTTTAGCACTTAGCGTGTCTACAAGCGTCTAACACACCATTCACAAATCAAGTTAACGTTAGATTAACCTTAAAGTCAAAGCCCACATTAAACAAAGTCAAGGTGAAATAGTCCAAGTCAATGGTCAACACACCTATTTTGGTGACGGATGTCACAAAAGATATGTTGCAGACTCTTGTGTCGGTGTAGATGGCACACTTGGTACCATTAAGAAGTGCCTTTAAATCTTTATATGTTAATACTACAACAGGTAACTCAAGATCATGAGCAATATAGTTCTTTTCTTGCATCTTGTGTTATCTTGATACGTAAACAATGACTTTATCTCATTGCATAAATACACAACCTTGGCCTTGGTTAGATGTGTCACCTTATACAACACAATCAGTGTTGCTATCTAGAAGGGTTAGGATAGGTGCATTACAAAACTTCTACTTTTTTCTTGCTTTTATCCCCATTTAAAACACTGGTTTTTCTAAGCCAGTGTTGTAAGTGGTAAGGCGTTTCTTGAAAAGTTTGAGAATGAAACGTCAACTAGGCATCTAGGCTGGTACATTTTCCCAAAGAGAATGACCCACCAAAGGGTGTAACTCCTTTGACAACTATATTTTGTCCTGTAGTACGAAAGGAGGGACTTGTCTTCCAGATCAGATAGGTGGAGCTGGATTAGCTACAACCGGATATGGTCCAACATGACTTTCAACACATCTAGTTGGACTACATGGCGAAAATGACATGACATTCTTAGGGCGATACACACTCTCAACATCAGATAGTATATCCGAGTTCGTGTATATCCCTATTGTTTCGAAATGGTTGATTTGAATTAATATGAATACTTTGCCTACAGAACACCTTGAGATACAAACTTCCAACTCTTCTAGCATTGCATGTGTTTAGTTTTGGGACTTAGACTTTAATGGAATTTGAAAATCATAAATAAAATTTTGAAATTTGAAATTTAAAAATCCCTTTGATTTAAGCACAATGCTTCAAGCGAGTCATTGGTCCGGGGAAGAAAAGGACTGCCTTTGAAAAAGGAAAAAAGGAACTCACTTAACTATAAGAACAATGAGTTGAGAATTATGTGTGCATTGATTGTAATGAAAGTATAAGAACAATCATGTATGGAATATCATATAAAATCCAATTTAAGCATTTAAAATACATGAAAGGACTCATATGTGTGGTACTTAGTTATAGTCTAGGTCATTCTATTTCTAATAATCTAATTCTCTATAACCATGGCTCTGATATTAATCTATCACACCCCTAGCTAAAGCGGAAACACCAAGGATGAAACAAAATTGAATAATAACCTAAGGATAAAGAGTACTAAAGAAAATTACTTATTAAAACTAAATAGTTGATTATATCTAATTCTAGCAGCAAATAAACCAAACAATCAAATAAGTTTTCAATTTATTCTAAGTCTAACTAGGTCCAACTAAAGCTTGTTCATGAAACCCAGTGTGAACAAAACAACAAATTTAGTTTCCATTACCTAAAAATATGCTAAAATATGTCAACTAAAAAGTTGGTGAGAACATAGGTTTAGAAGTATACATATAGTAGATAATCATGTACAAACCAATAAACAGTTTTCCAAATACAAGTAGTTAAACTTATTATACATGAGTCCACAACCAACGCTAGTGATTGAATGCCCTCCTATCTAGCACCCTAACACAATAGGTTATACTAATAGTATGTTTGTCTAGTATGCAGTTTTTGAATATCCAGATCCTCAACTCAAAAAGAATATGTTGACTCAAAATACACTCTAGATTGATTCACATGCATCAACCCGAGTACCAGGGCTTGTAAGGCCAATAGATCCATCTACGTACTCTCGTGGCTTCCCCAAAGTTGATGGTTGTGTAGATTTTAGAAAATAGAGGGACTTTATAATAAAAAATGTCATTGAACATAATAATATGTATAATCAGTTTAGTTTTACCAGTATTTGAAATTTCTCATCGAGTTTACAAAAGAGTGTTTTTGAATTTAGAATTTAAATTCCCAGTTTGATTAGAGAGCAAGTTTCCACCCCCAAAATATAAAAGAATATGGGGGTATGAACTCACACTATAAAGTAGGTGCCTTGATCTAGCAACTTATAATAACTTGGAGTGAGAATGCCATAAGTAAGTTTATTTAGTTAGTTTATTGTATTTGTAGATACATGAGTGGTTGTTATTGTAAACAATTTAATAGTAGTTGACGTATACTAGAGAAGTATCATCTCAGAGTAGCACATCGAACAAAAGGATGACCAGAAAAAAGTTGGTGGAATTTTATCATTTAAACACCTTGTCTTTCCTTAGTCAGAACCTTTTGCTTTCCATATAACTACATATCGGGTGAAAAGATTCTAGATGTATACTAAACCAAGTTAAAGGTGTGATTAGTATGTTTAAAAAGTATAGGGAAAGAGTGGAATATTGGTGTAGCAAGGATGAAAATGAACAACTTATATAGTAGAACGTTATAATTGAGATCATGTTATGTAGTGATAGATACAATCTAGTTATCATTGAATTTTAATAAAACAAAATTGGAAAAGTATGAATACAAATAACACTAAAACTTACTTGATAGGGAAAGTTTCTTGGATCTTCAAGAGAGGGGATATGGGTAGATATGTGTTGCTATAAAAGCTCTACATTTAGAGTTTGATGTGAAATATAATAAGAATATGATCCCTATTTATAGTTGAAAAACGATGATTTTAGGTTTCAATTAGGATAGGCTTTCTATATATTTTATTAATAAATTTCATAAATTTTAGGGGTATTGGGGGTGAACGAAATTTATTAGATATTTTTAAGTTAGAATTAGTTTAAATTGTTAGTTATTGGATTTAGGATAATTACTCTTAATTATTTAATAATCTATTAGATATATCTCACTTAAATGATTTAAATACTACGATAGTAAATATACATAATTGTAGTTATCCATGCATATATACATATTTATATTTTATTATGTTTTGATAATCATAAGACTTGATTTAATTATTTAAATTTTTATCTTTAATAAAATTACATATGTAAACCCTAAGTTACACATACGTACTAAATTAGCATCATTTTAAACTTTGATTAATGTTAGGGCCTTTCCAAGTAACTGTTTATAGCAAGATTTAGTATTTGCAGATATGTTATCATAGAATCAAACTACTATTAAATGGTATCATAATGAATCATAATGTATAAGTCATGAGATGCTTTTGTAAATATGTTCTTGGATTCAATAAATGGTTGCATATAAAAGTACTAGAATCATCAATAAGTTAAGCAAGTAGGTTAAGCATGAAAAATCAAGGATGTTACAAATGAGTACCTTGTGAGTCTGCTTAAATACAATAAGAGTGATAACATGAGAATCGAAACATATAAAGATAAGTACAACATGACGAACATACTAAGTGTCACACCCCTACTGGTAGCGAAAACACGAGGATGCAACGGATGGAATCCTCATAACATATTAGGGATCCCAGAGGATCTCTAAAGGAATTCGTCAATGTATCATGGCATTGCCCGAAACAAAAGAACAAATGTCAAGTACAATCAATACCATAATATTATTCCATAAATGTACAAATAATCCAAAAGTTCCAAACCAAAACAATAAATACAAGTATAATCCAAACCAATTTCAAATACATCAATAAAATATTGTCCAAAACTAATATTTTAAATGTCTAATACTCTTGTAGGAGCAGTCTCGTCTGAAGTCTACTATCCAAGTACTTAAGCATTATTACCTGAAAATAAATATTTTAAAAAGTCAATATATGTTAGTGAGTTTACAGGTATATACGTACAAATTATGTTGTCTTGTAAGTTATCTATAAAATATGTGATATGAGAATATAGAAGTCATAGAAATCAACATAAGCTCATGACCATTCCAAGTCCATATGACTGGATTATATTCACCCAAAGGCACGCACATGCCATGTCAATCTTAGCTATCATACCAAAAACAGGGTGGGTTGACAACCCATTAGTTTTAAGAATACCTCTCCATGACAGACTAATCCAAATCCAATATAAGCACACATACTCATGAAAGGAATCTAGACTCGATTCTATGACTCAATTATACACAACAGTCCAAACCATGTCCAAAACAAATCTAACATGGCATAATCCAAAGACTCTGAGCATGCTTTTACCTCAAATAAAACATATTAAAATTGAATGTGAAAATCACCTCGATGATAGCACAATCCAAAGCCCACAAAAAGTATAATAAGTAACTATAGATAACAAAACAAAATAAGTTACTAAAGGTCGAGAAGACCTAATTAAGTGTAATCCTCGTAGTCCATTCCTTAATGTCCAACCATGTACATATTATAAGAAAATTGTTCATTTATTATTTTAATTCAAAGGTCCTTCCTTATGTATCCCAATCATGATTTATTAAAGTTTCTGAGTACTTTTAGTATATTTTTGTTATTTCTATCCCGTATTGTACGTGCCTTAGCCCAAGCTTATATGACTAACTAAACTTACATGAGCTTACCCTTACATGTCCTAAAATCCGTATTCATACCTAGTTCTTAACTTATTTTAGTTAATTATCCCCAAATCTTAACATTAAAGTTTTTCAAAAATATTTCAGCTTATATAGCTAATCACATACTGATCTTGCGTAGGCTTCTTGGAGGTCAAAACGATAATAAAATGTTACATAATAGACATCTTTGAAAGCTAAGACCTTAAGCTAACTTCCATAAAAAGAATCACCTCAGTTGGATGAAGTTTAAGGGAGATATGACCTTATGAAACATTATGCCTGAATTTATCAGCTTTGACCTTCAGTTTTGTTTATTACGTTTGGAGGACTAAAAATGTCGGATTGATGTGAGACCATTTGGTTAAGTCAGAGGACTCTCTGAACTTGTTTTTAGGTCTACATTTCATATATCCAAGTTAAGACCTGTACAAAACAACTCGTTTTCTGACAGCAAGTTGACCATTATTAACCCAAGACCTAAACAAACGTTTATTCCATGGACCATTTGACCTATCCATTGCATTAGACCCTTATGTTATCATAAAATTCAGTTTCGTTCCATGTTAATCCAAGTTGGAACATTCTATTATGATTTCTTTGATATTTTTATGAAAAGGTTTTCCCATGCAAGGATGAGAGATCTATGGATTACAATCAAACGAATACCATTACAAAAAGAAAGAATCAATAAACTAGGGTTTACCGATTCATGAGGATCCAAGTCCCCAAAATGCACAATCCTTCACGATCCAATTCATAATATCAAGAACAAATGATTATTAGATAGTGACAAATCTCATCAAGAACAATAACAAACTAATGTCAAAATCACCAAAACAATGAATGGTACTTACCAGAATGCATATATGATCAAAGATTGATCAAAATTCAATCTGTATCACTTGAACAAGTCTAGAAATATAAGATGATGATGGTATTTTTATGTTGATGATGAAAATAGAATAAAGTTGTTGATGGCTAGGGTTTTCTCTAGAGAAAAAACTTCAACAACAAGAGATAGAAAAATAAAAAAATAAGAAAACAAAGGGGAACTCCCTCAAAGTAAGGGTTCGTCCAAGGGAGGCCATGGGTGGGCCTCCCAGGCCCTTGTCCCCTCTTGTACTTTTCTATCCTGTCTCGTTCTGCATTTCGTCTAATTTTCGCGTTTTTGAATTCCTTTGGTTTTTACGATTACAACGAGCTATTATACGCTATATAAATTGTTTATTTAAAACCCAACTAAGTCTATTTAGTATACTTTAGGAAAAAACTACTTATGTTCGGTTCTTGTTGTGTTTTTAACGTAGATTCTATATTTTTACGTTTTCTAAGTCTCTAGTCAAATTCTAACACACGACCATCGTGCTATGTCCAATTTGTTGAATGTTCACTGTTACCATGTCTAAGGCCCACTAGCTCATTCTAGTCCAAAATCGTATATTGTAAGTACATCAAATGTCTACATGTGCAGAAAGTACTCTTCACAATCCAAGTCAACTTTAAATTAACTTCCAAGTCAAAGTCCACATTTAGGTCAAAATCAAAATCCATTTTCAAAGTCAAAGTCAAAGTACTTGTTTTGGGGATGGATGTCACACTATGACAAAAAACACTAAGACACACAATGAGAGGAAACTATAATGATGGTGTCAGGTAAATTGATGATTACAGGTGCACAACATAATGATGAATTTATAAGTACACGTGAAGTCCAAGAAATTTTATTGTGCCTACACTTCGAATATAACAATAAGAAAACAAAGCAATGCAAGTTTAGATACAAAATACTTATCATACAAACAACGACCAAATATACACAACACCTAAACCAAGCTAAAAGCATTTAACAAGTCCTAAGCTACCTAGAATGGTCTGAAAATAGTAACCTTTCATTCCCCTTAAATGTCAAATTGAGCGATTCACATTCTCACTAGATTTCCACAATGATGGTATCCTTATTTAGAAGTTTGACCATTCCTTGTTTTTGATCTATTTGATCTTTGAATTCAAAATCTCAATGAACTTGTGTCGTAAACAATTCTATAATTACCTCACTAAGGATGGATACTGTGACACTCTATATAAATCCCACATAAGTCTTGCACAGGAGAGATTCCTGATGCATAAGTAATGTCTGGCCTCTAATATCACCAACGCGTTGTAGGCGTATTGGTTGTGGATGAGAGGAGAACTTCATAGTTAAGTGTGCTCAAGTGGCAGCAATCTAGGGATGGGTGACCTCCGTGGGATGTTTTCACCCGGGCAACAAAAAACAAATACGTGAGCTCCTTGTGAGCAAAACGGATAATATTAGTGGTATGACGGGCCGGGTGTTACAGATACCCACATGCTATGACATTACTATTCCAAAAATATATGATGACTTTCTATCAAGCATAGGAAAAGTCTTATCTTGGTCACCATATTTGGTGAGCTTCCCAACTGAATATACAACTGTGAATGAACTGTAAGGTCAAATTGCTACAACAAGCAATTCATTTGAACAAGAGCAACAAAGACTTATCACTCCTTTTATTTCTCTACCAGCTCATATTTCTTAGCACACTATTTACTCACAAGTCCTTTGATTAACTTCTAGTATCTAATGACTCATGTTTTCGACGTACCCAATTATCATGATTATGATAAAACAACTTGACGTCATAATCAATTCATTTCCTAATTTCAACTATGAGTACTATACAACACTTTGTGCACCTTGTTGATAAATGCATACCTACTATGATTGCTTGTCTCTTCGATAGGCAGACCTATCTCCGATCATGTATTTGACACCAACGAGTAAAATCTCCTTATGTTTCAGGAACCTATAGTAATAATAAAGAAAATAAAGAATACGCTAAGTGTCATCAAAAAAGCATTAATTATCCATCAAAATTATTCGCGAGTATAATATGGTTATAACTTGATGACCATATATCCTGAATAAACCATGTTATATGTGGACCCCTAAGTTCCAGATTTACGAGAGATTTTACCTAAGTTAGAAAGTCTCATCATTCCAAATAAATGCTTTTAGATGAAGCATTCATAAGGATATATTAGAATATATTATCAGCAATCTGACTACAAGATGATGAAAGTCTAGTCAGATAAGAGAGGAACTGTACCATGATAAACAAACGTTAGGATAAGAATCAGTCTCATCTTTTTTCCAAACTTCTTTGGGAATGGAACTTCAACATCCTACTCTAGAACTTAGAGTGAAAATATGAATTTTCACTTTGTTGGAAGATATTAAATTCACGTTTGGGGAATTTGAATTGATCAAAAGCTACTTACTTTATGATCAGACTTCATCAAGACATGGATTATACGGTTGTAACAAAACCTAAGATTAGGTCTTCTTGAAGGTTGGCCGAACTTAGGAGTTACTATGATGGAACTATCAGAAATGTTTGTATTAATTAAGTACTGTAATATAGAAATTGGCGTATTCTAGAAGAAGGCTTATCAACAGTTAATTTAATTGACACAACCCGCTCTGTTCTTTATGCAATCAAACAAGATTAACATCTTTTTGACATAGCGTGGGTAATTAAGCAAACTATTTAACGCCTCTCAACTTAATAATTTATGGTAATCAAATGTTGGTCGAGAGAACACCTAGTTCTATTAACAAGAGGCATGATGAGTGTGTTGCAGTTGTTTGGAATCAACCCAAAAGGCATAAAGGCACGTAATAAGGTTACCAACTACCCCGTACCAATTCTAGAAGTTATGGTTTGCATACATCAAAATGGTGTTTCAACTGGCTACTGAGAAGTGCCATGCCGATTCAACCTTGACATGGAGTGGGATTGAATACTTAAAGTCGTTACCTTCGAATTTCCACTCTCTATCCTCCCCAAATCAGATACATAACCATCCCTTCTGATGAACCTAGTGGTCAACGTGATATTTATCATTCTTTGTTCACGCTAGCGGAAGTCCTAGTGACGGGGAATCTAACTAAGCAGGTAGTAAGGACGTATACGACCATGCTACCAGTTATATATAATTTCATGAACCTAGAATTGATCTTAGAGAATTCAGTTTCCGTAAACTAGTTTCCATGACAAGCTTGTTACATTACCATACAAGCAGTTGTGGTCAGCTCATTTCAAACCATCATTATTCACGTACAAGAAGTTGCATATGCTCGTGCCAAATCTTGTGTTCTTAGCAATCTGACTAAATCTATGAAAATTACGAGTCATACGTGTCCCTGCTAGGAATACTTTGTTCAACATATTCAAGAACTTCTTGTTCTACATATGCAAACACAGGATCAACAATGATCCTTACTGCTTAACTTTTTACTTCCAATTATCCATTAGTCAATTTGAAGTGCTTTGCTGGATATTGACCTTTGCCAACACCTGTAAGACTCTAAATCCGATCTTAAAGCTTTAATCTTCGGTATCTCATAACGTTGAATCGCATGACCACCTACTCTTCCGATTATGACGTACACTAACCGTCGAGGAGTTAGAATCAATTCCTCGACCCTTTTGCCTAGACACATGCGTCTAGATTTGTCCGTAATAACCCTACTTTCCCGTTTCATTTTTCTTGAGGTATATGGCGACAACTACATTATCATTACCTGTGATAGCCATGTGCTAGCTAAATTCCTTGTGGCAGATTTGTGCCCATATACACCATTGAGACCTCATTCAATGTCTAACCAGCGTGTAGGTTTAATTAGTTCTATGACCATGTAAATAATGTCGAGTTTAGAAACCATCACCATGTAAATAATGTCGAGTTTAGAAACCATCTCATGAGAATTTTACGATTACTCGTAACGTTCGTAACTTGTGTGACTTAAGTTCTTGAAGCATTTAGGACACCACTCATCCTTGTAACTTCCTTATAGGATCTCAAGTCGTTAACATGCCATCATTTGGTTGAGTAGTCCAGCAGTCGTTGAGCATAATGGAACAAAACACCACTCAAAAAAATATTAGTTGTAAAATAATTTCAGGATCTTTAAGTAAGGTAGAATATGAAAACCTTGAAACTGGACACATTTAGAAGCCTTAAAACTTATAACAAAACCGTAAAACAAATGTGAATTATAACACAAAGACACATTAGACTATGGACAATCAGGCTTATCGAGAAGCCAATTCAACAAACAAGGCCCAAGAAATGCCAAAACTGATAGTATAATGCTTGATAAGTCCCATTAAGAGATTCAGGTTCATTTGAAGCCTGATTTGGTAACCCTAAGCTCAAATGCTAGCCTGACAACCTTAACAAGTCATAACGTGACTGATCTTAAACATAAAAATAAATTCTTACATCCATCACCAAAGCAGTTGCGTTGACTTTAACTCTAACCATTGACTTTAACTTTAACCAGAATGTGATTTTCACTTGAAAGATGACTAAACGTAGACTTGAACTATGTTTAGTACTTTAGACACGTGTAGAAATCTGAAGTATTTGAAATGTGTGATATGGACCTAGTATGGACTAATGGGCTTTAAACTTGGTGATAGTGAGACGTTTATCAATTTGGACTTAGCGTGATGATTCTTATCCTTGGACTTGAATAAGAGCTTATAAAATGTAAAAACATAAAATTTACACTAATAATGCAGCAAAAGCCGAATATTGATAGAATTTGCCAAAATTCTACTAAATAGACTTAATTTGGAGAAAAACGAAACATATATTATTAATATGTCATATAATAGCTCTTTGGATTCGTAAAATTGTAATGAATACAAAACATCAAATCGAACAAAATGCACGTCGTGACCGAACGGGAAATACAGGACGGGCCAAGAGCCCAAGGGGGCCGCCCCCTTGCCTCTTGGCTGATAGCATCAAAAGGGGAGGAGCCCAATGTTTTACTTTCTTTCTTCATATTTTATTTATTTACCTTCAAGTTTTCTCCTTAGAGAAAATGCTAGCCACCACACACACTCGTTCAATTGTTCATCATCATCAATCAATCAAGCCTCCATTATCATTGATTTTGACCAAATTCTAGTGATAAAAGACTTGATTTTGATCAATCTTTGATCATTATGTATATTTAGGTAAGAAAATGATCGTATTTGATGATTTTAGTTCCTATTTGTTTATGTTCTTGATAATATTCATCATCAATAATCTAAAATTTAATCTAATAATAATGTGTTCTTGATAGAGTGGATTGGATCGTGAAGGATTGTGTCTTTTGGGATTTGGATAGTCACGAACTGATAAACCCTAGTCTTGTGACATCTTTTTGTAATCGTATTTTTTTGTTTGTAATCTTGCGTACTCCAGTCCTAATGGAAAATTTTGGAACAAAACCAAAAACATTAAGCAGTGTTAATGGAATGATTAAACTTGTATAAATGTGAAAGGAATGGAATTTGAGATATTAACCGACATAAAACGCAAACCAACGTTATCAAAACTTGATTTAACAAGATGGAACTGAAATCAATGATTAATTATTGTTCTAAATCACTGAGTATATCTAATGGAACACAAAATAAACATTAGTTTAGGTCTTCAGTCAACAATTGTTAAAACTTTTGGTTATGGATGCAAAGGACAAGCTTTGCATTTTGGACAGCTTGCTGTCAAACATAATAGTCATTTGGACAGGTCATAACTTACTCATATGTGGTTCAAACTTTATATTTTATACCAAGTTCAGAGACTCCTCTAACTAACCCACATGGTCTTGCATCAATCCGAGATCATTTTGCCCTCGAAACACAATAAAGAAAACCGAAGGTCAAAGCTAAAAACTTTAGATAGAATGTTGGTATGTGTTCGTAAGATCTACTCATACTTGATCCATTTGAGGTTATTTTTCTTATGGGATTTCATTTAACATCTTAGATTTCAAGTCGTACCTAATACAAGATGTTTCGTTATCGTTTCAACCTCGTAGAAGCTTACACAAGATTGGTGCGGGATCATATCTATAGGATGAAATATTTTGATAAAACTTAAACTTAAAGAGTTAAGACCAATTAACCAAATAGTGTTAAGAAATATGTTCAAAACCAGATTTTATGTAGTTTTAGGATAATGACATCTAAGATTAGTTAATCATTAAACTTAGACTAAAGCACGTATAATACGAGACGGGAATAAAAAAAAGTATATGATAAAGACTCGAAAACTTTAATAAATCTAGATTAGGAGGCTTAAAGGAATTTGCACTCGAAATAATAAATGAACCACGGTTTCAATAAAATAAGTATATGATTGTATATTAGGGATTGGACAATGAGGATTACAATCAATTAGGTATTCTTGAGTTTTAGTATCTCATTTGTTTTAATATTTGTAGTTAATTGCTAGTAGTTACCTGTGAACTTTTGGACTATGCAAACATCGAGGTGAGTTTTATGGCCCCTCCTAATATTCTTTAGAAAAAAAAGCATGCTTAATGATTTTGGACTATGTTTTGCTTTTTTAAATTATTTTTCGATTGTTGTGTGTGGTTTAAGCCATAGGATCGAATCTAGATCCCCTTTATGAGTATATGCTCTTATTTTGGACTAGGATTGGAATATCATGGAGGTATTGTCATTACTAACGAGTTGAAACCCCACCCTGGTTCTCGGTATGCTTTCTAAAACTGACGTGGCATGTACGTGCCCTTTGGTGAATATAATTTGGTTATTTGGACTAGGATTGGACTTGTACTGATGTGGCCTGTAGAGTATGTTTTTTCAGGTTAACAATATTTAAGTGCTTGGATTCAGGATTGTAGACAAGACCGCTCTCACAAGAGCATTAAGCATTTAGAATATTTGGTTTTGGGAAATATTTATTGTTGGATTTCAAACTACTTGGGATTGTACTTGTCCTTATTCATTTAGTTTGGAACTTTGGATTATTTATGCATGTTTAGAATGACGTTATGGTACTGATTGTTCTTGATATTTGTTCTTTTGTGTTGGGAGAAATAGTGATCCATTGATGAAGAATTCCTTTAGAGATTCTTTGAGATTTATGATGATCCCGTCCGTCGCATCCTCATGTTTTCGCTACCAATGGGGATGTAACAGATTAGTATTATATCCATTGGTTATAAGTAATTAGGTGAACTACTTGACCTAGCCTATAACCTAATTAACCCCCAATTATATGACTTTAATTCTTATAATATTGTGACTTTATTGGACGTGACCCCAATTATGTGAATTCGTGCTCTATAATTGAATAAGCCGCTAGTAGTCTTGTAGAGACTAGAGAGATAATTTAAGACTATAAATTATTGTTAGATGATCATATCTTTAGAATCGATCTTATACCTTTTGGGAATGGAGTTTTGACGTGGTTGTGTGAATGGATTAGTTGTCAAGTAACAGGGCTTAGATCGTCTATAGTGAGAAAACTGTGCGCATATCATTTCCAAGCGATGAGACGCTCATAACTAGACATCAATCAGAATGTTAGGGGGCATTAAGACTTACTACTATAAATGCTTCATAACTAGACATGAATCTAGTAAATAAAGCTAAATGATTTCCAGCAATTTAAACTATTTTCTTAGGAATAGCATAACTTTGTTTGGCAACATAGGCTTGATATATATTCTGTTGTGATTGCGTTGGAGAATATTATGCTTGAGCAGATGTTGAAAACTAATAAACTGGAGGTTCTTTGATTTCTTGCATGATTAGAACACCTAATTATTACTGCTGACACATCTATGTATATCTCATATAGTAATTTAGGTTGCTTTCCATCTTAGCATACAGTGCAGTTGCTTCTAAACCGATGAAGTTCAAATGATTTGCAGCTCGTTGCTTGTCATCCATATCATAAGATTTGATTGTAGAAATCAAATCACTCAGAGAAAGGGTAAGCAAATCTTTGGTTCTTTTGATGGATCTACAGTTGTAACTCCCACTATAAGGCAACGAATTTAGTAGTTTCTCTAAACTACAATATTTTCTAAAGTTTTCCCGACCTCTTTATTTTTGTTACGAGCTTCACAAATCTAGCAATTTGAGCTTCAAGAACTTCTCAAATGACATGATTAAACATGTTGAATTTTTTTTAACATATCCTTTTAACTTTCACGCATATCCTTGTTCCCCATAATTTGAGTTTCTAATGTATCCCACAGAACTTTAACTCCCCTAAATTCTTTGTAATTGTGAAAAATCACAGTAGATAAAGCCATTATGATAGATGCATATTCTTCATCATCAAGTTTAAACTTTCTCATATCTTCTTCATCCCAAAGGTCTTCAGGCTTCTTTATCATCTCTACAGGACTGGTGAAGGGTGGTAATGTAATAGTTTCACAAGGTTGGAGAGAAAAAACATATAACAGATCAAATTGGGAACTGGCTTATGAAACAATGAAAAAAAGTAAAGAACACAAATAGAATAAGAGTAATTGGTTTTCAAGAATGATGTATATTGCTCTCAAGTGTTTTACAATTGTTACAAGGCTTAGTCCTAAGGGCCGGTACCCGAGATACTTTATACTACGTCCTACAGCCGGTCATACTTTGAAGGCCAGCTAGAACACTAATCTAGACAACAAGATCAATGTAAAGTCAAAAGGCATATTGTCTTTTAACTGCTGACTATGACATACCATAGCTCAAATCCTTATCTATTACAAAAAATTATAAAAGTACAAAATAGAAAGTTATAGACTCTAAGACCTTAATCTATAGTTGATAAAACTATGGAGATATCACCAACTTGCATAAGTTGATGAGTCTTAGAGATGGCAGCGAAAAGTTGTTAAATTTTTCTTAAAAGCATGTCAGAGAAAGCATGTCTTTTTTATCTTCAAAAGAAATTAGTCTATTGGCTTAGAAAGACTTTGTCTTGAAGCTTCGGAAGACTTCATCTTTGCCTTCAGAAGAAATGGTCTTTTGGCTTCGGAAGATTTGACACTTAGATAATTTCTTTGTGCTTTTGTCAAATCTTCCGAAATTACTTTTTTTGTACTTCTGTATGCATGCTAAGAGCTCTTTGGTTGCATCAGCCTCTAAGTTAACTCTTACAACTCCCCTAGGCTAATGCTACCAAAACTTGACGATGACTTTGAGTCTTGATCTTTATCGGTTGATAGTCCTTATTAGAATTAGGACCATTCCCTTCTTCATCAGTTGGTCTGGATTCCTCAGACTCTCAAAGTATCTCCTCATGACAAAGAGACCATGCAGAGGAAGGTCAGCATGTTTTTCCAAAAGTATACATCTTGACCCCTGAAATCTCTAGTGACATACCATCAGTTAGTGGTTATTGGCTACTAGATTCCCTACTCCATGGCAGCATCAAGAGAAGTATTAAGGGGTTACGTTTCCATGTTTGAGGTCTTAATGATGTAATCACTTTTAAAGTGAGAGCCCTTCCATATGGACCTCCTGAACATGTTCAAGGAAGCCCACCTCAGTTAGGGGTGGTTGATGTGGGCCGGATATGGGGGTCTCAATAGCACTTATCTCTCCTTGAGTAGGGGAGGAGAAGAGAGACTCATGGTACTCACTGAATCCCATATCCTCATCATCATAAAATTAGAGGTTAGGGATTGGTTGGTTTAAGTCTAGAGGTTGGGGATGGTAACTATCCCCTGAAAGTTGATCACCTGAGTTTTGAGACTCAAAGTGAAGGCTTGAAGCTTGGGCAATGAGTTCATCAGGCTAAGCATGAGGAACCTCAGCATTGATCAATGAAACAATAGGAGTGGTTTGCTCCTCAAGGGAAGTGGGAGCTCTTGGTTCCACTTGGATTTTCTTTGGTAGGTGATGATTATTTGAGTCTGTTTAGGCATTGCAGATGTAAATGGTAAGGGTTCAACATTGACTGGTGCTGTCAAGTTGTCACCTTGAGCAACGAGCTCTAACATTTTTGGTATCAAGGCTGTTTCTAACCCTTAAAAACCAATAGTAGTTTTTCATGATTTTAAAGATGTCGGGCTTCATCTGTCCCAGTTTAAGAGTAGTACATGTTCCCCTCAACTGTGAGTCCAGTTCATAGTTGAGAATGTGCTGGACATATCTAGGAAACATATAGTACTCTAAGGAGTCTGTTAGAGCTCTTAGAAGATTAATTTGTCTTTTGTGTTTTGTCATAGTATAAGGACTTATTTTGTAAATATATGTTCTTTGTTTTTCTTTGATAGTATAAATAGGATAGTTTATGTATTATGTAGAGAGAGACAAAACAAAATAGTAAGAACAGACAGAACAACTGTAACTCACCCTTACACTTTGTATCCTAAGCTTTGCTATCAATGAAATCTAATTTTTGAAGTAATTGCTTGTCTTTGATTACTTAGTTTTGAATTGATGATTGCATTATGATATCATCACAGATCGATCCATTTGAACCTATCAAAGGCTCAATCAGAATGAGGATGTTAATGATGTTGATGATTCAAATGATGTGAATAAAGATATTGATGAAGTAAATGAACAACAACAAATGGAATTTAATTTTCATATTGTTGATGTAATCAAGCCTGTAGTACAAGGTAGATTACCTATTGTACAATCACCAAATTCGACAGCACAAGAGAATATGATTGTCGAGGAGTCTTCCCTCGAGGTCATCAAAGCTGTTGCTGATTCACCTATTCATAAGTTAGATGAAGGTGAAAGCTCAACAAAATATGCTACAGTCCTTTCTGAGAACTTGAACGCTGAGCAGATCATAGAATCTTTGAAAAAAGTTCAAGTTTGCGATCAAGAAGGCTTTGTGAGAGTTGGAACTCTACAAAGAGAAGCCCGTGTTCAAGATCAAAGATGAACCAGAAGAGGTCATGTTAGACTGAAGACAATGCTAATCTTAGAGGGAGTATTGTTAGAGCTCTTAGAAGATTAACATTTGTCTTTTGCGTTTTGTCATAGTATAGGGACTTATTTTGTAAATATATGTTCCTTGTTTTTCTTTGATAGTATAAATAGGATAGTTTATGTATTGTGTAGAGAGAGACAAAACAAAACAGTAAGAACAGACTGAACAACTGTAACTCACCCTTACACTTTGTATCCTAAGCTTTGCTATCAATGAAATCTACAAATTTTTGAAGTAATTGCTTGTGTTTGATTACTTAGTGTTTGAATTGATGATTGCATTACGATATTATCATAGATCAATCCATTTGAACCTATCAGAGTCCAAGTGGGCAAGCAAGTTTGTGTAGACAAACTGGGACTACTTGAACTTGTCCCCTTAAACCATTCCATGGACTATATAGGATAAGTCCTCAGGAATTTGATCCCATCCACCATGTTTAGTTGATAAAGAGTGAATAATAACATGGAGGAGGTACTTCCATTGGTAGGAAACCTTACCCTTCTTGAAGGTTCTGACTGTGAAGTCCCCTCATAGCCCAGCTTCCTGAATGATTCATTGACAGCAACTTTGGGAAAAGAGAGTTCGCCTTCTTTATCATCCAGTCTGAGATGAGTGTTGATTGTGAATCGGGTGATGAAAAACTGTCTTCCCTGTATTGATGAAGACAGTACCTTCTCACCATCCAAGATGACCTGTTGGCAGGTTCTCTAGAACACTAGTAGTTGTTCTTTGTATAGTGGACGGTTGATTGTGAGTGCGGTGAGGTAGGATCATTGAACAAGAAAGCGGCAAACATCTGAGAAACCAGAATCTTTCTTAGATAACAGAGCAACCTGGTTGTGTTACCTGTGAAGGTGCATGGAGAAGTCTGGTTGGTTTTTGGGTTCAAGGTCAGCCATTTGAGAAAGCTTTAGGGAGAATAAAGCTAAGAACAAAGAGGGTTTGTGGGTGAATTTAGGGTTAGAAGTTTGCAGATGAAGAGAAAGAAGAAGAGGGGGAACTATTGTAAGGCTATATATATGGTTTGATTTGGGACAAAGTTAATGCAAAAGGCTAAACTTTGAAATCCGGATGTAGGTTCCACCTTTGAAAAAGTTCCCAAAAAGGTAGTTATCTTGAAAGTAGAAAATCTTTCAAATGTAATTTGTCTTTGGAAGTTTTGAGAAAACTTTCGAAACCAATTTGACTTTGGAAGATATTCATTAGTTTGACAAGAGTTTGCTTCGAAAGAAAAATACATTGAGTAATTTTGCTTCCGAGACATATTTGGTTTCGGAAGATATTGAACTTCAGAAGATTCATTCAAAAATGAATAAAGCTTTCGAGACTTAATTTCTTTCGGAAGAAAAATTTCCTTCAAAAACATATAAGTACTTAGAAGCATATTATGCATTGGAAGATATATCAGAATTTCTTACAAAGGTAAATTTCTTAGTAAGTAGTTATTAGTTATGAAGACATAAGTTTCTTCTGAAGTCAACTTAATGTCTTCCAAAAAAATATATTTAATTCTTAAAACTCTAAAGACTTTCATTTACAAAACATTTTCTTCCAGGATAAGCGTGGCTTATATGAGTGATGATATAGACAACTTAAAAGACACATATATTTGAAAGACTAATCTTGAAATTAATTTAAAAAATCTACTCAAAGTTAATCATCCCAATAGCTAATACAAGATACTTAAATCTCTGTTCATCAAAAGCTTTCGTGAATAGATCAGCATATTGTTCATTTGTGTTAACTTTGACCAGTTTTATCAATCCTTTTTTTAAAATTATCTCTTATCAAATGATACCTAATTTTGATATGCTTTGTCTTTGAGTGTTGCACGGGATTCCCTGTGATAGAGATAGCACTGTTGTTGTCTATATGGATAGAAGTCTCCTTGTAGTCAAACCCACAGTCTAAAATCTGATTCTGAATCCAAAGCACTTGAGCACAGCAGCTTGCAGCAGTAATGTATTCAGCTTTAACAGTTGATGTAGACACATAGGATAGTTTCTTGTATTGCCATGAGACTATCCTTGCACCAAGGAATTGACATCCCTCTAATTTAGACTTTGCAGTCATGTTGCAGCCACTATAGTCACTATCTGTATAAGCATACAGATTGAAGTCAGAATTCTTTGGATACCAAAAGCCTAGTTTGGGAGCTCCTTTGAGGTATCTAAGAATCCTCTTGCGAGCAACTATGTGTGACATCTTGGGGTTGGCTTGATATCTTGCACACACGCATGTAGCAAACATGATATTAGACCTGCTGCCTGTGAGATACATAAGAGACCCAATCATAGCCATGTAGAGATGTTCATCTACACAATCCCTCTTAATATCAGGTCTTAGGGAGTGGTTTCTGGCTATGAGTGTCTTAGCAACCTTACACTTAGTCAAATGAAATCTGGTTAGTATGTCTTTCACATACTTTGACTGGTTTATGAAGATGCCATTGTCAACCTGCTTCACTTGAATTTCTAGAAAGAAATTAAGTTCCCCCATGGCACTTATTTCAAATCTTTTCTTCATCAGCTTCTCAAACTCTTTATAGAGCCTTGGATTAATTGACCTAAAGATGATGTCATCTACATAAACTTGAACCAGCATCAAGTCATTTTCTGTTCCTTTAATAAAGAGTGTGATGTTAATAGTACCTCCCTTGTAACCATGTTGGACAAGGTACTATAATAGTGTCTCATACCACTTCCTTGGAGCTTGATGCAGCCCATAAAAAGCTTTATCAAACTTACTAACATAATCAGGATGATCTGCGTCTGCAAAGCCAAGTGGTTGCTTGATATATACTTCCTCATTTATCACTCCATATAAAAATTCACACTTGACATCAAGTTGGTAGACCTTGAAATCCTTGGATGCAGCAAAAGCAAGGAATATCCTAATACCTTCAAGTCTTGCCACAAGAGCAAAAATATCTGTGTAGTCAATCTCTTCTTCTTGAGTGTACCCTTAAACAACTAGTATTGCCTTGTTCTTAATGACAAGTCATCTATCATCCTTCTTATTCCTAAAAACCCACTTGGTACCTATTGGTGTCTTTCAATAAGGAAGAGGACATAGGTTCCAAACCTTTTGTCTTTTGAATTGAAGCAGCTCCTCCTGTATTGCCTCAACCCAACTTCCATCTTTCAAAGCTTCATCAACTTTCTTTGGCTCAATCTAGGACAAGAAGCAAGAGTATAGACAACATTTTCATCATGGTTTGTTCTCTTTTTCTCACCCCAGTCTTAACATCTCCAATGATGTTTGTGGTGGGATGAGACTTGTGGATTCTTAGTTGAGGAATCATAGCAAGTTGATTTGACAGATCTAAGTTAGTGAAATTTAGATCTAGTGATTGAGTATCATCCACCACATCAGCAAACTTATCAAGTGTAACTTGATCCAATGAGTGTGTAACATCATTGATGTTGTCCTCAGTGGAGAGGTTGTTAAAATCATGAAATTCTTGATCACTTTCACCATCTCCATCTCCTCCTATATTGGAAACCCCTTCATTTGAGTTATGTGCCTTAATGCTGGAATTGGTAGGCACCTCGAATATATCAGCTGAAGAGTTTGTCATGGTTGTACTGACAGGATTTCCACTTGAACAATTAGTTACCATTGGAGCTAAAGGAATTCTATCACTTGGTCTTCTCAGCTCAAAACTTGGATCAGGATCTCCTACTGATGTGTTACATGTAGATCCTGAAACATCTTCACATGATTTGTTAAAACAATTGGTAACTGAATCAAAATAAAATAGCCAATCAGGACCAGAACCTTTCACACTAGGAGTGTGATCATTGAAGGCCATATTAGTTGACTTCTCAACTAATCTGGTTCTTAGATTGTATACTCTATAAGTCTTAGCTTGGGAAGAGTATCCAATGAAGTGTCCATCGTCTGATTTCTCAACAAATTTGGCTATGTGATCTTTGGTATTCAAGATGGTGTATGGACATCCAAATGACCTGAGAAAACCACTGAAAGGTCTCTTTTTGTGCCACAGTTCATAGGGAGTCTTACCATAAGTCTTGACTACTAAACTCTATTTTACACATAGAATGTAGTGTTGACTGCCTCTGCCTAGAAGGTGATAGGCAGTTTAGAGTCAGAGAGCATGGTCCTTGCAGTCTCAATAAGTGTCTTATTTCTCCTCTCAGCAACACCATTTTACTGAGGAGTTCTAGGAGCACTATATTGTCTTGTAATACCCTTTTCATCATAATATGTAGCAAGGATTTGATTCTCAATTTTCAGAATGAAGTTCTTCAAGATTTCAGGGGTCTCATCCTTATTTCTAAAAAATAAGACCCAGGTATATCTTGTGAAGTCATTTGTGATCATCAGGAAATATGAAGTTCTTCTAAATTCATTACACCAGTGGGGCCAAAGAGATCCATATGTAATAAGTGTAGGGGAGTAGAGATGGAGTTTTTTTCCTTTGGCTTGTGAGACACTTTGTGTTTCTTTCCTTTCAGACATGCAATACAATGGTACGGTCATCACTTGTAAACTCTTTCTTTGGAATTCAAGTTACCAAATCATCTTTAATTAATTTATTCATGTTTTAAAGTTTACATGGCACATTTTTTATTCTAGAGGAAAGACTCATCACTATTGGCCTTAGATAGATAGCAAGAAACTTCTCCTGATAGAGAGGTTTCCTGCAAATCCATCTAGTACATGTTTCCTTTCCTGTGGGCTCTAAGCAGGATATGCTCTTGAGGAATGAACACCCTAAGCTTGAGAACAATGCACTCATGCTCAGTAAAGAGCATGTTATGTATTTGGTCACAAAATTAAGATACACTCAAAAGATTGTACCCAAGCTCGTTGACAAAGTTTACCTTTTCAATGTTGACCTTACTATTTGTGACTCTACCCCTTCCTGTGATGTAACCACCTGATTCTCCTCCAAAAGCAACTAGCCCTCTATCAATTTTCTCAAAGTTCTATAGCAAAGAGCCATTACTTGTCATATGCCTAGAATAGCCACTATTAATTATCCATACATTTCCCTTGGACTTCACCTGTTCCTGCATAAAAAGAGATGATTAGTTATATTTAGAAACCCAAGCCTTATTGGTCTTGGGCTCATCCAAGTGAATTGAAGATAGTTCAATAGATATTGATCCAATATGTAAGCTTTGAGGATCATTGGCTATTGTTGATGAAGAAACTTTAGTCATATGGCCTTCCTTTATCTTCCACATGATTTTTAGAAGATTAGACTTGACCATCAAGACTTCAGAAGTTTTGACAACTTTGGAAGTTTTGGAGACTAAACCTTTGGAAGCTTTTACTTCCACTGCAGTAGACTTCAGTACTTAGAAAGCATTCCTTTCTTCCGAGACCAAGTTTTCTTCCAAAGGCAGTTGTTCAACTATCTTCTTCTTATTCACTTTGGAGCTTTCGAAGAAAAATGATTTTCCTTTCGAAGCTATCTTTTTCTTCTTCTTCTCAGATGTTTTCTTCTTGGTCATGTGGATGGGAACTCTTGGGATTGTAGATGCAATCCTTAGTAAAGTGAGTAGTATCACCACACATGATGCATTCAATAGGCATGCTTCTGAGAGTCTTCTTTTGAGGAGAAGGTTGTGCTTGATCTTTTTCTACTTCCTTCTTCATCTTCATAAATGATGCAGTAGGCTCCTGAAGGTGAGGCTTGATCTTGGAACTAGATGGTTCAGGCTATGCAACAGTGGTGCACATTTGTTTAATCTTCTTCTCTTGACCAGGATGGTTTGAACTTAAACTAAGACTCTTGGTACTAGAGTCTGTAATTGTGTCTTCAGTCTTCACTACTTCATATCAGCAGAAATAAAGACTTGTTTTTGCTTGGATTTGAAAGTGGGCTTGATCTCTTGGGCTTTCTTTGATCTTCTCTTGGCTGCACTGATCAAATTCTTCCTAGCTGACTTGGCCATCCTTGGTTCTTTCTTCTCTCTAGGAGAATAGTGACCTTTCTTAGGATGAACCTCCTCACTCACTTCTAGTTCATCCTTCATTATCTCTTCTTCATATTTATCCTCTTCTTTGATAGTATCAATGAGGGGCAGCTCATTTTGACTAGTTCCATATCTTAGAGATCTTACAGATAGTAATATGTGTGAAGGAGCTATCTCACTTAAACCCATCCCTACCTGTTTTGATAACAAATCTTTGCATGCAAGGATAAGGATATGATGTTCTTGAATGTTTCCTCCTCTAGAACACACTTTTCTGCCCTGGCTTTACTGATCATAAGCTCAGCTTGGTATTCAATTAACTTGGTAATGAGATCTTTGATTTGAGTCCTGTAATTTGTGTGCTCATGATTAAGAGTTGAAATTGTTTTCTCTAAATCTTCTATTTTAATTTTATAGTTATTTTCAGCTCTTTTTGAAATCAGCTTTTAAAATATTCAAAGACTCCAGGTCAGATCTCACTTCAAGGTTATAGGACCTATACATGTTTACTTTGGCAATGCATTCAGGTATACAGAGATGTTCTAATACCTTGGCTTCTTCTTGGTCAACCATCAGTGTTTGATTTGTAGAAACATCCTCTACCTGAAAGCTCCAGTCAAAGCCTCTTCAACAGCAACAGTAGCTTATTGTTTTGGTTGGTTTGGCTACTCAGATTTGGGAACTGCATCAGTATAGTTGGGCTTGGATTGTACTTGGCCACCATTAGTTCGTGATACCTTGCACTCCCTAGCAAAGTGTCCCATCTGGTTATAGTTGTAACACTTCACTTTGCTTTTATCCAGTCCAAACTTTTCACTGGATACATTACTGGGAAACTTTCTTCTTGTTCTCTTGTTGAACTTCTCGGCTCTATGAGTGAGAAAAGCCATTTCCTGGGCTATCTCCATATACTCCAAGTCATCTGGATGGATACACTCTAAGTCTTCAAGAGTGAAAAGAAAGTTTCCAAAACTTTCATCAGCAGACACAAAGGCTTGAGATGAGCTTGTCTCTTAGAATGGGCTTCCTTAGATGTAGCTCTCCCTTGGTGTCTCAGAATGTGATGAAGGACCCTTTTGTGAGTTGTTAGGGAAGCAGATGAGATAATGTTGTGGTTCTCTACTATCCTTTTCAGCCACATGGAGGGCTGAACTCTATTGATTACTGGAAGAGCTCCTGGATGGATTTTGCATGTTCATCTCCATCTGGTAACCACTAATGATACCATACAGCTCTTTAAGAGTAAGAATGGAGAGGTTTTTAGTTCTCTTAATGGCCACATAGTAGTGAGGCCACTATCTGGGAAGAGAGAACATGAACTTTCTCATAATGTCCGTATTCTTAAGTTTTACTCCAACATCCATGTGAGTATCTACAATCTCAGCATACCTAAAGTATTGTTTAGTTATAGTTTCACCTGATTTGTAGGTGAAGTTCTGTAACTGCTGCTTTATGAGGTCCTTCTTGTTTTCTTTAGCTTTATCAGACCCTCATTCATGAGCTTTAGTGCATCCCAAAGCTACTTAGCAGTTTTGCACTTCTTGAAGCCTCTGTATATAGAGTTGGGAAGAGCAGTTTGGAGAGCGGTCATGGCCTTTTGATCTATATCAATCTTCTTCCAATCTTCCTCAGAATAGTCAGCAACTTTATTTGGAATCATCCTACCTCCAGCAATAGCTGAAGAGGTGCTTGGGATGTGAGGTCTTGAGACAAGGTATCTCCACATCCCGTTGTCTTGATACTTGATGAAACCTTCCATTCTTTGGCACCAAGTATCAAAGTCATCAGGAGTGATTAGTGGAGATTTTGTCATGGTACCGGTTTCCATGTCAGCCTTTATGAGAGCTGCCATTTGAGCTGATAAGTGTTTTTTTCTTTTATGAAACTAAAGGGATTTAAGATGGTGAGATCTTACAATCAAGAGCCTAAAATGATCTGATACCAATTGTAGGACCGGTGAAAGGTGGTAATGTAACACTTTCATAAGGTTGGAGAGAACAAGCAATACTTAACAAATCAAATAGGGAACTGGCTTATGAAACAATGAACAAAAGTAAAGAACACAAATAGAACAAGAGTAATTGGTTTTCAAGAATGATGTATATTGCTCTCAAGTGTTTTATAATTGTTATAAGGCTTAGTCCTATAGACTAGTACCTGAGATACTTTATACTACATCTTATAGCTGGACATACTTTGAAGGCCAGCTGGAATACTAATCTAGACAACAAGATCAGTGTAAAGTCAAAAGGCAGATTGCCTTTTGACTATGACTATGGATGCCATAGCTCATATCATTATCTATTGCAAAAAGTATAAAAGTACAAAGTAGAAAGTTACAGACTCTAAGACCTTAATCTACAGTTGACAAAAGTATGGAGATATTACCAACTTGTATAAGTTGGTGAGTCTTCAGAGATAGCAGCAAAAAGTTGTTTAGCTTTTGTCAAAAGCATGTCAGAGAAAGCATGTCTTTTCTGTATTCGAAAAAATTCAGTCTCTTGGCTTTGGAAGACTTTGTCTTGAAGCTTAGAAAGACTTCATCTTTGGCTTCAAAAGAAACGGTCTTTTGGCTTCGAAAGATTTGACACTTAGATAATTTCTTAATACTTTTGTCAAATCTTTTGAAGTAACTTCCTTTGTACTTCTGTATGCATGCTAAGAGCTCTTTGGTTGCATCAGCCTCTAAGTTAACTCTTACATCTCTCCTTTGTCATTTTTATACACGGGCACATTCGGTCAAAATTTGATTGATCTTCACATGTGCGGTTCAGTATAATGACATGATTCTCAAAGCGATATGCCAATTCAGCATAGTAGTCTACATTAAGTAATCATAGGGGTTTTGTGTCGATATGAATTTCGATATCCAAATTCGAGGCATTGATATTCTTCATGTTGATGTTGATTGCCATTTCAGATGCTAAATTAAATTGAAAAATTTTCTCAAAATTCAGATGTTTTCTCAAATAGTAGCCGTAACAAATTTGGAAAAACTTTCTAAAAACTACACAAACCTCTCCAATTTAGCAACCCACAAATGAAAACTTTTAGAAAATAACCACCTCAAGTGAGAACTTCACCCAGTTACCGCCATATACGAGAACTAATCAATCCCAAGCGAAAATGTTTTAGTTTTCGCTTCTGTTCAGCATGTTTTCATAGTTTTCGCATGCAACAATTTCACCAAGTCAATCCAAAATCAGCTAATTTAACCAATCAATTTGTCCAGAAACCTGTTTAGAGTTTAGATGTTGTTAATTAAGTTTAATTAATCACCTAATTGTTTCTAAATTCGACTAAATTGATCAATTCTTCAAGTTCAAAAAGTCACAGCCCCGCTTATAGCGGAAACACGAGGATGTAACGGACGGGATCGTCATAACACATTGATCATTAATAGAGATGCATTGAATGAGGAAAACTAACGTGTCATGACGTCACCCGAGACTTGTGACGTTGTTAGTCAATTCCATGACAAATCATAGTGAACTAACAAAATAAATATGAATCCCACAACCCGGGAGCAAGTAAACGAAAACATGATCAATAAAGATAACCTAAAATGAAACATAATTGTCAGAAACACCCAAGCAAGTCTAAAATGAATTTCTTAAGGTCTTCACTAAGGTAGCATCCCTAGCTATCCTCGATGGTTGTTACCTGAAAAGATATGCTCAAAAGGTCAATATATTGTTGGTGAGTTCGCAGGTTTAAATAATAAACAAAACTTGATGCTGTGTAATAGTTTGGTAGGACATAAGTGCCTACAGTTAAAAGCAAGAAATATCACATGTAATCATGAGCATCACAACTAAGCCTATTACATACACACAGATCTTGTCGGAACATATTCACCCTAAGGCCTGTCCATGGCCAATGTCAGTCCCAACTAGTATACTAACAAACAAGGGTAGGGGTGTCAGCCTAATAGTACTATCAATACCTATCCGTGGCTCCAACACCAGAGTTAAATAGTTGTGAATAAAGAACCACACAAAAAACTCATGAAAGTACCAGATATAAACTTGCGAAATAGTAACACATAGTCCCAAATGAATAATTGATGTCATAGCAAGAAAATGGGTTGAGCATACTTTTTCCCTTGATGTTATAAATAATTGTAATAAAACGTGAAATTCACCTTAAAACGTGATGAAATAAAGTGAACAAAAAGGCTTCAAAGGATGAGAGCAAACGACGATCTAACACCTATAATTAATTGTAATTAAATCTTAAAACGCGTCCAATGAGAATAGATACATTCGGTTGGTTTCGGGTCGGATCTGGTTCGACGCGCGACACGCACACAAAATACGTACTTAAATTATCTACTTAATAAATAAGAACATGTATGAAGTTATATATATATATATATATATATATATATATATATATATATATATAATTAGTTCATATTCACTCTATAATATAACTATATTTACTATTCACACACGTCGCACACCAAATATGCACTTGATTATGAATACCACCATATGTAGACACACTGCCATGTCTATACCTAAGATACACACGCGTATATATTTAATCAGACACACACACATATATATATATATATATATATATATATATATATATATGTATATCATTCATACCCCCTCACACTATATAAAAAAAAATGTAAATGAATAGGTAAGATAAAAGAAAACACACACACCACTCACGCACACTTAACACACACATACTCATACATCATCCATACTTACACATGGCACACACTTATGCACATTGAAACACACATTCACACACAATTGACATACACACACCCAAGACACACTTAAGCATATACATTGCAGTTCATCCATACACACACATACATTGCTCACACAACACACACCAAAAGACACACCCACATACACGGCATTTGTATACACACACAATAACACACACGATTTACACACACAAACACCCATACACACACAACAGCCTTTGGATGTTGTGTTTAGTTCTCTCGACCAACACACACACAACACCATCCACGCACACACTGCACGCACACACTGCACACACACACCCCATAAGGTCACTCGCGTATATATATATATATATATATATATATATATATACACACACACACGCACACTCGTACCCACACACGCATATATACAAATATGTGGACATACAAACACAGCGACAAACGTGTTGGATATCAGAAAATATTATAAGAGTAGTACAAGCAGCTTTAGAAAGAATTCAAATGATACTTGTTACTTGCATGCATTACCAATGGAAGTACAGTACTTTAAATAGAGAAAACAACAACGGTTATTCAAGAAAAGATGAAGGACTAGGACTTCTACTAACAACCCTATAGACTAGGACTTTAACAACTGACTAGCCGATAGGCTTTATTGAGTTCAAATATCTTCATGTGCATGCATGTCAAACTCCACGTGCATGAGAGATTAAATCATATTTTAATATCTCCCCTTGATTCAAACTCTCTTACCCCAAGCTTGTGTCGAAAGTAGACAAACTTCTCCCTTGAAAGCGCCTTGGTTAAAATGTCTGCAACCTGTTCATTTGTACTGCAATGTTGTAGTACAACTTCTCCTTGATTGACTGTCTCTCGAATGTAATGGTGCTTCAGTTCAATATGCTTCGAACGGTTATGTAACGTAGGAATTTTGGCAAGGCAAATGGCAGAATGGCTGTCATATATAATCGGCGTTGCATCCGATTGCTTCATCCCCAGATCATCCAGAACTCTCTTCATCCAAATAGCTTGACAAGCTGCATTTGTAGTTGCTACATATTCTGCCTTGGTGCTTGATAGAGCCATAGTTTTTCTGTTTTTTTGAGCTCCATGTTACAGTACCAGTACCCAACATAAAGACGTTGGCAGACACGCTTTTCCTATCATCCACACACGTTGCCCAATCGCTATCAAAGTAGCCTTGTAGTGCCACTTTTGCATATCTTGAATACCAGATTCCATAGTTACTGGTACCAGCCACATACTTCAAGATCTTCTTAGCAGCCCATAGATGAACTTTGGAAGGAGCTTGCATAAACCGTGCAACAACACCTACTGCAAATGCTATGTCTGGTCTCGAGTTAGTCAAGAACATGAGGCCACCAACAATACTTCTATACATGGTAGCATCAACTTTATCTTCCGCATCATCCACCATATACTTTTCATTAGGAGTCATTGGTACTAACTCCAGTTTGCATCCCATCAATTGAAACTTCTTTAAGAGCTGCTTAGCATACTTGCTTTGAGATAAGAAGATTCCTTGTTCAGATTATTTTACCTCCAATCCAAGAAAGAATTTAAGATGACTCATATAGGTCATCTCAAATTCATCCATCATACCCTTTTTAAAGGTGTGAATGAGGTCTGCAGATGAGCTGGTACAGATGATATCGTCAACATATAAATATACATATAAAATTTCATGTGTACGTGATCGTTGTATGTATAATGTGGGCTCACTATCACTCCTTGCATAGCCATGTGAACAGAAATTACCATGCTCTGGGTGCTTGTTTAAGCCTATAAAGAGCTTTGTGCAGTTTATAGACCTTCTCCTCCTGTCCTTTAACTTCAAACCCCGGTGGTTGCGCAACATAGATATCTTCTGTCAGTGTGCCATTCAGAAAGGCAGATTTAACATCCAACTGATGCACTAACCACCCCATTTGAGCAGCAACCGCAAGGACAATGCGGATTGTTTCGAAGTGAGCTACGGGTGCAAATGTTTCTTGAAAATCAATACCCTGCTGTTGAGAATATCCTTTAGCCACTAGTCTTGCCTTGTGTTTCAAGAGAGTTCCATCAGCATCATACTTTTGTTTAAACAACCACTTGACACCTACAACATTCTTTTCTTTGGGTAGACTTACAAGTTCCCACGTATGATTCTTTTCAATGGCCTCAAGTTCTTTGACCATAGCATCACACCATTCTTTGCTGTGAGCAGCTTCCTCGTATGTAACTAGATCGGATATGTTCAAAGCAAACTGACAGGAGGTCAGATTCTCTTCTTCATCGGAGAGACCCTCTCCACTGTGATAGTCTTGTAACTAAAAAGGTGGTTTGGTTATCCTTCGGGATGGGCCTTCTCGAGGAACCCAAGAAGTGGTGTTGGTTGGAGTGTTTGGTGATGGTGGTTGAATAGGTAAGGTTTCAGATAAGTTAGGTGAAGGGAAGTGATTGATGGAAAAGGATGGGTTAGAAGTACTGCTTGAAGTGGGGTTAGAAAAAGTAGAGGAGTTGACATGGGTGATACTATTTGAGGTAGTGGTCTCAGGAGTAAAAGGGTCACCATATGCATGGTCACTATCACAACTTGCTTTTGATTCTTTCCAGTTCCATTTAGTGTCTTCAAGAAACACAACATCCCTCTTTGTTGAAAATTTACGTGTGTCAGGATTGTACAGTCTATACCCATGACTGTGACATGAGTACCCAATAAAGATATTTCTCTCTGATTTGTTATCCAGTTTCTTTCTCATTTGAGAGGGAACTAGGCCATAGGCTATACAGCCAAAGACCCAGAGGTTTTTAACCGATGGTTTGATGCCATTCCAAGCTTGATAGGGTGTTTGATCAACAAGAGCTCTTGTTGGTGACATGTTAATTAAATAAATTATAGTAGCCACTGCCTCTGCCCAGAAACAATTAGGTAAACCTGCATACCTGAGCATACTACGAACAAGTCCCATAATGGTTCTGTTTTTTTCTTTCTGCAGTACCATTATGTTGAGGGGTGTATGGAGTAGTTAACTCCCTTTTGATGCCATGTTGTTCACAGTAAGTACTAAACTCATGTGAACAGTATTCACCCCCCCTGTCAGATCGTAGTACTTTAATGCATTGACCAGACTCTTTCTCAACCAAGGATTTAAAAACTTTAAATTTTGAAAAAACTTCTGACTTATGGATAACAAATATACCCAACACATTCTAGTAAAATCATCAATAAACAATAGATAGTATAAGCTATTGCCTAGGCTAGGTACCTCCATTGGACCACATAGGTCTGTGCGAATCAACTCCAACTTTGCTTTTGCACGCCAAGCTGTACCATGAAAAGGTAGGCGACTTTGTTTGCTTTGTATGCAGGCTTCACAGGCTAGGGACGTGGTGATTTTGGGCAGGCCTAAAACCATTCCTTTTTCTGACAATTGCTTTAGACCATCATAGTGAAGATGACCATATCGATGATGCCATACTTGTGCTCTAGTGTCTCTCTTGTTTGTGGTAGGCTCCTTATGAACCAAGGTCATACAAGTAGCATCAAGAACAAACATATTATTTCCAGCAACTGAAATTTGCATAATATCATTTCCTCTTTTTCCTTTGATAATACATTTGCCATTATCAAAATGAACAGCATATCCCTTCTTCATAAGTTGACCAACACTGATTAGATTGTATTCAAGTTTTGGTGCATAATAAACATCATCCAAAAGTTTGAATTTATCTACACTAGTGTTGATTTTAACTGTACCACGACCTTCCACAGCAAGCTTCTTCTTGTCACCAAGGTGAACATCCAACTTGAATGTTTCATCAAAGGTAATGAAGTGGTCTCGAGCACCTATCATATGGTTTGAGCAGCCAGAGTCAACAAACCAGAGATGAGTGGTTTTACCTGGGTTTAATGTGTGAGCCATCAGCAGGTGTGGTTCTTCTAGGTCAGCCTCCTTAGCATGTTCTTCATTCTCTGCTACGTTTATTTGGGCCTCTTCATTATACCAACAATCCTTTTTTGGTGTCCATACTTCTTGCACACATGGCATTGTAGTACTTTACTTCGATCCATGTTGATTCGTCCTCGTCCTCGACTTCCACTAAAAGGTGCACGACCTCTCCCCCTGCCACGAGGTGGTCTCCATGCTTCCTGAACAACCTGTAAGGCTTGTTCATCTGGTCTGTCAGATATCTTATGATCCAGGGAAGGAGCACGACCAATTATACTCTCTTCTAGAGACTGTAACAGCCCCATAAGTTTCACGGGTGAAACAGTTGCAAGGTCGAGGGCAACTTCAATGGATGGGATCACATAGTTAAAACGAGGTGACAGACTTCTAAGGACTTTCTCAACCACCTTTTGATCCAAGATTTCTTCTCCATAGGCTCTCTGTTGGCTAACATTCGCCATCACACGAGAAAATTAGTTACCTACCATCTCGTCATCTTTCATAGTCAGGTTCTCAAAGTCTCGACGAAGGCTTTGCAACTTGACTGCTTGTACTTGAGTGTCTCCCTGATACTCAATTCTGAGAGTATCCCATGTTTCTTTTGTTGATTCTGAGGAGGCTATGTGGGAGAAGAGGTCATCATGAACCCCTTGTTGAATAAGGGCCATTGCTAGAGCATCCTTTTTCTTAACTTCTCTGTAATCACCAGGACCAACACTCACGGCTGTTACGCCGAGATATACCACATCCCACAACTCGTGAGAGCGCAGGCTTTAAATAGAGAAAACAACAACGGTTATTCAAGAAAAGACGAAAGACTAGGACTTCTACTAACAACCCTATAGACTAGGACTTCAACAACTGACTAGCCGATAGGCTTTATTGAGTTCAAATATCTTCACGTGCATGCATGTCAAACTCCACGTGCATGAGAGATTGAATCATATTTTAATAAAACGTACATACAAGCATCGAAAACATAGCACACCAACATTACTATTATACGTACATATGCACGGTACGAACCCGCAACCGAGCACCGACGATATAACCAAAACAAAGACACGGAATCGTAACTGATACCTCGATACGACAGGGGAACGAGTGCCGGAGTTGGAACACACTCAAGGAGACTCGTCGGAGGTTGCGGTGGGAATCAACGGCAGTCGCACACCGTCGTCGAGCAAGAAAAAAATTTGGCAGCTAGGGTTCGGGAGAGCTTCATGACAAAGAGTGTTTATATAAATCCTATTTACATTAAGGTCCCTCAAGTTTGATTGATTATCCAATTTACTCTAAACTTTTATAATAATATAATAATAATAATAATAATAATAATAATAATAATAATAATAATAATAATAATAATAATAATAATAATATAATAATAATAATAATAATAATAATAAAAATAATAATAATAATAATAATAATAATAATAAATAATAATAATATAATAATAATAATAATATAATAATAATAATAATAATAATAATAATAAAAATAATAATAATAATAATAATAATAATAATAATAATAATAATAATAATAATAATAATATATAATAATAATAATAATGGTGATAATAACAATAATACATATTTTTTGTGTTATTAATTATAATCATCTTAGTAATGATCGGTTAAAATAAAAAAATAAAATAAAATAAAAAACTTTTTAATTAATCTGATTTATTATATTATAAAATTAAGGTTAACGTGCAAATCAATAAAAGCAAGGATCGAGATTGGAAACGAATCGATTATGCGAGAAAAAAAATAGATGCACAAGGAGAGATAACGTGCTTCGCGTCAATTAACAGACCTGATAGTGACGGATGTCAAACAAAACCTCTAAACACTATTACCAAGGTTCTCAGACATAATTCTCCATAAATTCAACTCATAACTAATCCATAATCAATCCAATTCTATCAAAGAACTAAACATCGCATAGAAACCTCCAATCCGCGCTAAAATGTGCCACCAACTAGATAAAAAGCACTAAGCTCTGATACTAATTATATGATCCAGGAATTTTCTTAAAAGGATTACAATATGATTGATTTAAATCCATCAAACGTGGAATAAATGATGATTGGAATAGCAAACACATAATCACAAGTCAAATTCAAAGTAACAATCACGTAAATAAAGTTTTTCTCTCTATTGAATACTTACTGTCAAAAGCTTTACAATGCACAAGAAAAGACAAGTATTAAAATGTAGTTCTTCTTATACTTGGCCATAAAAGTTTTTGCCTCAAGCCCCAAATTTTCACCCCTTGATGTTTCCGCATGGCTCTATCTTCTCACAAACTCCTCCAAGTTTTCGTATGGTTTGAATTTGATTTCCCAATCCTTTAGGTTTTACATTAAGTTAGTTAGTTTGTTTAAGTGTCATATCTGAATGGACTATGATTAATATTTAGGAAATTAAGAATCCATTTGAAAAGGCATTAGTGGATTTGTTTAATAATTATAAAATGAAGATGGATAAATCAAAGGTGAAAAGGTACAACTTATTACAGTTGGGTGATGACTTGAAATTTGTTGACTTAGAGGAGAGTTATTTAAAGTATTTTAAAAACAATCCAAAAGCAGTTAATATATGTTAAGTTAGTATTTATTTATGATGACGCGGACCTACTCTTTATAACTTACGACTGGACGTAGTGTACATTTTAAAGGAGTAAAACGTGATGTTATGGACACATGTAAGGCTTCAAACATAAATATAAAATAATTAAAAGTGGCTCAAAACCCATAAGGCTCCAAGCCATTAATGGATGCCAAACACAACCTCTCATATATTATTGCATGAATAGGGAATCAAACACTACTTAATCACTACATTTTGGTTTAAAAAAACATTTAGTGAAACCGTTTTTATCCACATGATATTATTTGACATTTTAACTGAGCAACCCTTACATATAGTCTAAGTTGATTGAAGTTAAATTCGACGATTTTATACTATATATAATAACACAACTAAAAGCTATAGTTACTTTTTGCATATTTAAATTTTGACCATCAAAATTTCTTATGTTTAGTTTATATTAACACACCTAAAGTTTATGTATATTCCAACCATTAAAAATAAAGATCTTAACACCATCAATAGTGTGGTGCATTTCTTATACTTTTCAAACCCCTTGCAATAATACTTACAAAATAAATATTTAAACTCTACTAAAAACTAATCACAAACTGAAGATCAAAGATTTAGCATGACGATGTATTAGTTATATATTAATAATTTATTAATATTAGGTTTAAAAGTTTCATATATATATAACTTATTAAACATATGTTATAGTGATGTCGTCGTAATATTTAAAATGTTTATCAAATCCACAGCTTCCTTTTTGTTTGCATAACCTCTTATTATTCAATTTTATGTTTGTGTTTGACCATGTTTACGTTTAGATCTTATATTTAACTTAGCAGCATTTTCTGTTTTGTGTATAAACGCGCAACGCGCAAAGAATTCTTCTAGTCTTTTATTATATCTCAACTTGCTAGACATGTTTTGACAATTCTAATCTCAGTAGTTGCATACAAGTCGGCAGTAGTACCGCTGGTATGTATAGGTAATTAGGTATGTATTGAAGCTCTCATACGTCAAAGACGTCACGCTATTAAATTTGTGTACAAGAGTAGCTACGTTCCACATCAACAAATTTACAATATTCCCACCTTCATGGGGTGCAGCTAGAAGATTTGATTGATAGCGTGATGAAAATAAATATCGTGACAATGTTTTCACATTTTACTATATGATTTATTTTACTTAAAATTGGATTTTTCTTTCTTTCTTTTTCTAATTCGCTATCCAGAAAGAAAACTAGTAAAGACTCGTTCATTAATTAAAGATAAAAACTAGGGTTAAATCTTTTCAATATTTAAACTTGTCACCATTGAAATTGGGATTACAAGTGAAAACTTGGGATTAAATCGTTTTCCCACGTTGAAGGGTGGTACTGCTAGTAAAGATTTATTTGTAGATTTTTTTCTTTAGATTATATTATTTTAAACTTTACGTTACATGATTGACTTTTATTCGAACGTATGGACTAAATCGTGTTGTTTGCATGCATTTTTTTTTTAAGATTTATGAATTAATACAAGATTCTTTGAATGCTAAGTAATGAACACAAATAGTCAACCTCGAATTATTCATGCCAAAATGTATAATAATCAATTAATAAGTGGCTAAAAAATTTCAGGTCCAATTCATTATTTAAGGCATTTTTGTCAGCCCCAAATATTTCAAGCTCAAATCTAATTCAAGGTTAATCGACCAATAATAAAACTGAATGTAAATCTGGTTATGCAAAACTCATTAGTTATCATTATCAGGTTTACTAAAAGTTTTTGTTATATATGGTTCAATTTTGGGTTAAACCGACTCGTGCACACCCTTATTAAATCCAATGAGATATATATTATGAGCAAAAAATATAATCAGCTTTAACTTAAACAACCATTTGAATAATATCTATAATAAATACAATTTATTTATACAATTATTGATAACCACAATAATGTATAAATATAATAGATTTTTGAATTTTTCTAATAGAGTGTATGATAAAAACATGATTTATTGCCAACTCTAATAATAACAAAATTGCGGGGCCACCGAAGTTGCGTGGATTGTGCACGCTTCTAAGTTTTAATGAATAAGTAAAATAAATATAACATCTAAAGGAAAATACATAAAATGAGAACTAGAAATAAAAATAAAACAAGAGATAGAAAAAATAAAACTCAACAAAAAGCTAATAATAAGAAGAGTGCTCTAGTTAAAAACAGATCCCTAAAAAAATTCACATCTAGATACGCATGCATCTTAAGCTACTCTTGGAAATGAACTCACTTACCCTAAATAACATACAAAAATCGTATGTTGCTGGTGCTAGAAATATTGTCCCCTCTTTAGCGTGTATTATTCGTATGTAGAATTGCGATGAGAGTTACAAATGACAGTTTGAGTAAAAATATATGACAAACCAACTCCAACGATATGTATTACAGCTGGTTTTGGTCCGATATTTGTCTCCACAAATTGCGAGCAAACACAAATTTGGTAGTATTTTAGTGATTCTACTAAGAAGCTAACTTTAAATCACTCAGATGTAAAGTAACTTTAGTTCACTTAAAAGTCACATTTTAATGTTTCACAAAACCTTTTAATGGGTATATTTAAGAAACATGCTAAATGATTTACATGTTACCTCTTATTCAGTAAAACTTCATAATAGGTCGGTACCTATGTGCGATAGGGTCCCCCCCTATTTCTCATTATACTTGCACTTCAAATGCTATCATGAACAATTGTTTTATGTTTAGCTTTAAGCTAGTTAGATAAGGTATTTTAGAAGCATGGGCATCTCTACATTACAAGCAATTAAAGTAAGACCCTCAAATTTTAATAGCCCTCAAAATTGAAAAGCAAATACTATTTTTATACATATTCTAAGTTGAAACTATATGTAATAATCCAAACAATATTTGTGTTTTAAGAGATAAATAAGAATGATACCTAAATGAATGAAGGTTTATAGAGGTCGACTTACAATATTTGATTCATCGATGTCAACTTACGAAACTTGACTCATCAAAATTTCATCGATGGTTCCTTATTAACAATTCTTTTAAGTTCATCATTATAGATTCTCTTTGGCAATTTAGTACATAATCCATAACTATTATTGCCCGATATTGAATTGTGCTCAATTGCTTTAATCTGCTATGATTCATTTGTCAATTCAATCTAATATTGTCAGTTTTGATTTTAATCTTTATTTGTAATTGATTTTTCTCTTTACTTTAATCTATTATTGTTTATTTATCATTTAATATGCTTTTTGCAATAGATTTTGTTTTACTAAATTAAATTGTTTTCTTCCAAAACATAAACAATTTTGTTTATGTCACTGGTCAAGGCCCAGATCTTTAAGATAATATATAGAAGAGAGCTTTGAAATTTTATTTCGTTTTAGACCCCTGAAGAAGTATTGAAAAATATAAGTACCGAAGTGAAGTCTGTCTTTATTGATTAGAGATCGTTAGAGACATCTGAAAAGAGTTAAAAGCGAACGCTGAAAGTTACCAGAGAGAACAAAAGAGTTTAATTTTTGAGACTTACACTTTAACAAATACAACGTATCTTCTATCTGACAAGAATCTGTCAATCTGTACAACTTCAAACTCGACAAGATCATGCAATGCCAAAACTGCTTGAGCGTCAGAGTCAATATTAGCTTTTGGTGAATAAAATTGTTGGACATGCCCCATAGTAAAGCTAACAATGAGATTGTTGCGGACATCTTTGCACCAAGGGCAAAAGATTTTGCAATATATGTACAAGATCAAGATCAACAGATAAAGGCAAAAAAGTAAGCAAGAAAAAACAGCAAAAATTCATTCTTTACTTCTTTGTACTTTTATTGTTATAGATGATCGAGATGTATGAGTATTTTTAATATTATTATTGTTTTTTGTTTTTATAACAATACATAAGTACTTTCTCTCATCTTGCTTTTGATAGTTAGCTATCTTGTTCCACACAAGATTCATCATGTTAAAATCATTAATCGCCACACTTGTCGTTTGTTCATCTTTAAACCGAGACCAACAATGTCGATATCTTATTCACATTGATAGCATTTTGAATGCTCTTTAACCCGTTATACAACTATCATCAAAGATAATGCAAACACCTAAACTGATATAAAATATGTATGTACATTTGTATTGAATGTCTGCTTTCTGCTATTGTTCTGAAGATCGCGCACATAAATAAAACATGATCAATACATACGGACGTCCATATGTGATTTCTATGGTTCAAGTATTATAGGATAGATATTAAATCTGAAAAAAAATTAATAATTTATTTAGTCTCTTAATTGTGTAAACTTAATCACGCAAGGTTCTCAACTAATAGGAACATAAAGCTCCAAGTAATTACGCCCTACACATTTTCTTTTAACCATCTTTCTCTCAAAGGTGATTTAGATATATCAATAAAAGTCGTGCGCTTAGCCTCATATAAGTACCAACAATTGTTATAGTATCAACAAAGAAGTATATTAACTTCCTTTATAATAAGGGTTACACCCCCATCAAGTAAATTCGTAACCTCTCTTAGGAAATACAACTAGATTATCCTTTTTTAATATTTAAAAAAATCAAAATCAAAATTTGTTACCTTGTAGATAAAATACAACTAGTATTAAACCCCCGCGTTGTGACGGGGGCCTAAAACAGTGAAAAAACTAAATCAAAACATTGTAGCGAACTTGTGCAAGTTAAGAAAAACGAAAAACAAACGTCATTCATACATTCAAAACTTTGCATAAAAAAAGAAATTGTCACAAATCAGTGCATTGTGACGAGACAGTTGATAATATTTGAAACTTTATATAAAAAAGAAATTGTTAATTAGTATAATGTGAAAACCTTGATAAAAAAACAAAAAAGTTAAAAATTATTAATGTGATAAAATTAAGCACTTATAAACTTGGATGTTATATAAACCATATTTTAAATCTAAAGAATATAATGAAGACAACTATTGTAAAAAAGTCAAAATTTTGAATAAGTTTTGATGGCATGTACGTTTGTACGTCGATATGTTGTATTATACATAATATTCGGTTTCAAATAAAAATTACATCGAAACGTAGTTAAAAATAAGTATGTCCTACAATGATACATTCAAATTTTTAATAAAACAATTTCAAGATTTATAAGAGAAAAATAAAAATGAATAAAAAATAGAGATGAAAAAAGCAAATAAATAAATATAAGGTATAAAGTGTAGTTATAAATAAATTTAGAGGGTTCAAATTGAAACTTTCAAGAAAGTTAAACCGTAAATTAAAAAAACTTTTGCATTTCACTTTTTACACATCACAACCTATGCATAATGTAGTTGTACTTTTTGCATTATGTGTTTCAAGTTTGGGTTTTAAAGTATACTATAATGTGTTCGTACACAATTCTCCCTAAATAGTATAAACTTGTTAGACTTGTATCGTAATTTTAGAATTGTTCTCCAACACAGAAGAAATAATGTGTTCTTGATGGTCCCGTCCCTAACAGGTCTTCTACCACCACAGGTTAGGTGATTCGGGATGCTTGGGTGAGCATTCACATGACTTGTTTGAGGTAGCTTTTAGTTGCTTAGTCAGTCAAAGGTATCGTTCCAGCGACATGCTAAGCACTAGCGAATTGAGGGCATTGAACCATTCCATGCACGCAAAATGTCCGAAACATGATCCTTAGCTCCTTTTTGTAATCATATGACGAATTTATACTCATCTATATGCAGGATCGGTGTTGGTTTTACAACACAAGTTTATCTCACAAGCTCACTTAATATCACTCGGTTTGATGAAGTAGAATCTCTAACTAAGTTGACAAGTAATATAATAAGTTGATGAAAACAAAAATAAACACAAGAGTGATTTTCAAGATACTTGTATATATTACTTCTCAACTCAGTATCACAAGACTCTTACAAGCATGGTTACTTAAATTATAATGAGAAACTATATATACTACTATCTACAACCGGTTATACTTGAAAAACCAGCTGGAATCTACAACTAGTCAAATATTACATTGTTAGAAGTAAAGTATCTAAGATAAAATACTATTCTAGATTAGGTAGTCATGACAGGTCCATGACTTACCTTTTGTCACCAACTAAGATAGCAACTGTACTAACTGATAATGGGTGAATAGTGGATTAAAGTATGGTCAACTACATGGGCGTGGGAAAGCGCCATGCAGTATATCAGAGTTTACAGCGGACTGTCAGGCAGACCATACTTATGTCCACTGGTTCCTAGTTGGTTCTTCCGAAGCTAATGGCTTCGGAAGAATAAGTTCTTCCGAGGCCATTTATACTTCGGAAGAATCAACTTCTTCCGAGTCTTCTATAAGTCTTCAGGACTTTATACTTCGAAAGACTTTGTCTCTAGAATCTTCTAAGTTGTATACTTCGGAAGGAGAACTACTTAGTCTCAGAAGACTGAGTTCTCACTTCGAAAGTTCTTCATACTTTGAGCTTCTGAAGATCTTTGACTTGTCCTCGAAAGAGCAGCTTTGTCTTCGGAAGACCACTTCAATTGTACATCAAAATTCTTCTAAGTGTTGTTTTGGTTATCAGAGCTTTTTAGGCTCTTGATTGTGAGATCTTACCATCCCAAATCACCATGGTTTCTTCACACTCATTCAATTCACTCAAATGGCTCTTAACCAGAAATTTTCTAAGTCTGAGATGTAAACCATGACCAAGGCTCCTATCATCACTCCTGATGATTTTGGAAACTGGTGCAAACGTATTGAAGACTTTATCAAGTATCAAGACAGTCGCATGTGGAGATCAATCACTCACGGTCCTTATCAACCAAAGGTGGAATCCCCAGCTGGTAATGGTGTTATGATTGAGAAAGCTGTTGACGACTACTCTGATGAAGACTTCAAGAAGATGGACATTGATTGCAAAGCCATGACTGTGTTGCTTACTGCTATGCCAAACTCCATAATGATAGGCTTTAAGCAATGCGAGACTGCCAAAGAACTATTTGATGCTTTGAAGCTGATGTACTCTGGTTCTATTGAATCCAAGGAAACCAAGAAAGATGTGCTGAAGCAGAAGTTTGAGAACTTCACATAAATTGTTAGTGGGACCTTGAGCCAACAATACTTCAGGTACATGGACTTGATCACCTCTCTTCAGTCTTTGGGAGTGTTCTTGAGAAAAGAGACATAGTGAGAAAATTCATGAGTGCACTTCCACATGAGTGTTCTTTCTATTATGTCTCAATCAAGAGAACTGAGAATCTCAACACTCTCATCATGACTGAACTATGTGAAATCCTTGATGGATACCGTATGGAGATAGAAACTCAGAAAGTCCACCAGACGAACAGACTCTAAAACCTTCCTGTTAGCAATGCTTTACATGTTGCTGAAAGTTCAAGAACTCCCCAGCCCCAGTTGTACCTGAACTACCCCAACAACCACCATCCTCTTCTGGGCCATACATCACATACCGTGAGACACCCAGGTCTCAACAGGCTCAACAAAATCATTTCCAGGATAGTTGTGCTTTTGTTTCAGTGAGTGAGCACTCTGAAGATTTTCTATTCTGCTTTGTTGATCTAGACTGTTTTAGCCCAGATGATGTTTGAGTATATGGACATTGTCCAGCAGATGGCTCTTCTGACCTACAGAGTAAAGAAGTTCTTTAAAAGAACTGGAAGGCAGTTCCCTCAGAACCCAGCCAATAGCAAATTTGGGTTTGACAAAACCAAGGCCAAGTGCTACAATTGCAACCAACTTGGTCATTTTGCAAGGGAATGCAAAGCTCTTAGATCCAATCCTTGAGCCACTCAAGCCTCTCAACATCCTGCTACCCCAAAAGCTGCAGCCAAATCCACTGAACAACAGACTGCAGCTGTTGCTCAAGAAGTTGATTGGAGCTTCATGGTGCAAGATGGCACTCCTGCTCAAGCTCTCATGGCTGGAACTGAAGACAAAAGGGTATATGAACATCTCTGTACCCTAGCCTGTATTGCTAAGGTTAAATTGTATTAGGACTACAACATGGAAATTAGATCTGATATTGAGTCTTTAAATATCTTAAAATCTGATTTTAAAAGAGCATAATCTGACTATAAACTCAAAATAGAAGAGTTAGAGAAAACTGTGTCATCTTTAAATCATGAACATTCAAACTACAGGGCTCAGATAAAAGATCTAATATCCAAGCTGACTGAGACTCAAGCCCAGCTAATAATAGCTGAGGCTAAAACAAAGAAGTATGCCATTGAAAAGCATAACTTCAACACCATCATTGCATCATCCTCCCACTCCAAAGTATGCTATCAAAACAAAAGTGGGTTAGGAACCAATGAAATTGCTCCACCACACTCTTATGTGTCTGTTAGACTGCCAAGATGTGGTACTGATTAGCAAGAGGTTCCAACTGCTGACCCACTACCCAATGAGCAGAAGAATGATGCAACAATGGTGACCACCACAGTGAAGGATAAGATAGAAAACCTCATCCTCACAGCTGTTGATCAACCCTTAACCACCAAAGCTAGAAAGAACAAAATCAGGGTAGCAAGAAAAACTACCAAGAAGATGGCTGAGACTAAGATGAAGATAGACCCAAGGCAAAAGGGTGTATTCATCTCAGCTGGATTCCAAGTGGTTTGGAAGTTCTGATTCATGAAAAAAGTGTAGTACCAGCACTCCTATCCAGCTAAAGGATCAGAAATTGAAGGGGAAGGTTGTTGAAGAAGAAAAGAAGTGCAAGAAACAACAGCCCTCATGCCCTATCAAGAATAACATTGAGTGCATAATCTATGGTCTGCATAACTACATGGCTAAAGATTGTTACTACAATCAAGCAAGCACACATTATGCAACCAATGTTAAGAAAAAGGAGTCAATGATGATTTCACATTTGGACCTTATCATATGGTCCAAGTGGTAAGAAAACGAAAGCTTGTTTCCGAAGCCAAGTTGCTTTCAGAAGAAACTTAGTCTTCTGAAAGGAAAATAGCTTCGGAAGACAAACTAAAGAACAAACAAAGAAACAAAAAGAATCCTTTGAAACCTTCCGAGAAGAAGACTATTTCGGAAGAAAAGGTGGTGAAAATGTCTTTCGAGAAGAAAGAAGCCTCGGAAGCAAGTCATGCTGCACAAGCCTCTTCGAGCCCATCAACACTGATCAACCATAGGATGGAATGGAAGATCAGAAAAGATATTGTAGCCCGATCCTCTTCTTCACAAACCATAATTGAACCCCTATGCATACATTTTGGTTCAATTATATCATCTACATTGGAAGAGCCCAAGACCAACAAGGCTTGGGTTTCCAATAGTAACTAATCATTTCACCGTATGTGCAGGGACATCCACATGACAAGAATTGAAATGTCTGGATCATGGACAGTGGATGCTCCAGGCATATGACAGGGAACAGATCTCTCCTACAAAAGTTTGAACACTTTGATGAAGGTCATGTTTAGTTTGGAGATGAAGCCGGAGGATACATTTCTAGTAGAGGTAGTGTATCTAATGGTAAGTTAAAATTTGACAAAGTAAACTTTTTCAAACAGTTTGAACACAATCTCTTAAGTGTTTCTCGATTCTGTGATCAAAAGCATCAAATGCTTTTCACAGAACATGAGAGCATTATCCTCAAACCTGGGATGACAATTCCTCAGGAATTGGTGCTTCTTAGATCGCCCAGGAAAGGGGATATGTACAAGCTGGATATGAGCAATGCTTCCCCACTGGGTGAAGTATCATACTTTCTTTCCAAAGCAAATGATGATGAGTCACCTCTTTGGCATAAAAGAATGCGTCATGTTAATTTTAAAACCATGAATAAATTGGTTAAAAATAATTGAGTATATGGTGTGCCCAAAAAGGAGTTTATCTGTAGAGATAGTTGTGTTGCCTGCCTGAAAGGAAAGCAACACAAGGTCTCTCACAAATCCAAAGAGGTTAACTCATCACCACCCCATTACACTTATTGCACATGGATCTTTTTGGTCCCATAAGTATAATGAGCATTGGAAGAAAATCATATTGCCTTGTAATTGTTGATAATTTTACAAAATTTACATTGGTTTTCTTTTTAAAAACTAAAGATGAAACTGCTGAAACATTAAAATCTTTTATTCTTAAAATTGAAAATCAAAAGAATCACAAGGTAAAAATCATTAGAAGTGATCAAGGGACTGAGTTTAAGAATCAAGTTCTTGACTCATTCTGTAACTCAAAAGGGATTGCCAGATAATACAGTGCTCCTAGAACTCCTCAATAAAATGATGTTGCTGAGAAGAGGAACATGACACTTATTAAGGCTGCAAGAACTATGTTAGTTGATTCAAAGTTGCCTCTAACTTTCTGGGCAGAGGCAGTCAGCACTGCATGCTATGTGCAGAACATGATTCTCATTGTTAAACCCCATGGAAAGACCCCTTATGAGCTATGGAACAAGAGGCCATCGTTCATTGGTTTCTTAGGTCCTTTGGCAGCAGGTGCACCATACTTAACACAAAGGACAATTGAGCAAAATTTGCTGAAAAGTCGGCTGATGCTATCTTTGTTGGATATTCCTCAACCTCCATTGCATATAAAGTGTATAATATCAAAAATCAACAATTTGAGAAATCATCCAACATTGTTGTCAATGAGCACACTCGTTGTGTTAAGGGAAATGGTCCTGATCATATCTTTAATTTAGAGTTGTTTCCAAACTATTCTAAACCATCTTGTGAGAATATTTCAGCTGGAACAGGAACACAAAGTGACCCCTATGAAGATCAACTGTTTGAGTTACCCAGACCTATTCCTAGTTCTCCAAGAAGAATTGAAGATCAAGCTCCTTTAACTGGAAGTTCTGAAAGCATGAATATCTCAGGAAACCATAGAGCGTCAACAAGTTGTCAACCAATTGATTTTAACAACTCAACAGCTGATAACTCCAGCATTCAACACCAAGCTAATGAAGACAGTGATCTGAAGAAACATGCAACTGTTGATGCTGCTTCACAGCAAAATACCATTAATGATGTCACACATTCATTCAATCAGTCCTCATTGAATGAGTGTCAGACATCAGTTGGTGAAGGTGTTAAAAATCCTGAGCAAAACTTCTCAAACCTGGATCTATCTATGCAACTAGATGTGATTCCTAAGCTCAGGATACACAACACTCATCCAGCTGAAAACATCATTGGGGACGTCTCAGAAGGTGTGAAAACAAGAAGTCAGGCCCATAATGGGAATGTCTGCTTGTACTCATGCTTTCTCTATCAGATGGAACCAAAGCAGGTGGAAGAAGTTCTCAAAGACAACAATTGGATTGAAGCAATGCAAGAGGAGTTGCTTCAGTTCAAGAGGCAAAAGGTATTAAACTTGTGTCCATTGCCACATGGCCAAGTCCCCATTAGCACTAAGTGGGTGTTCAGAAACAAGAGAGGCGATAGAGGTTTGATCATCAAGAACAATGCAAGACTTGTTGTTCAAGGATACACACAGGAGGAAGGAATAGATTACACTGATGTCTTTGCACCTATTGCAAGACTTGAGGTTGTGCGAATCTTCCTTGCTTTTACAGCATCCAAGAACTTCACAGTCTATCAACTTGATGTCAAATGTGCATTTTTGTATGGGGATATCGACAGAGAAGTCTATGTCTGTCAGCTACCTGGATTTGAAGACCCACAGCACCCCAACTATGTGTACAAACTTGATAAAGCTATTTATGGGTTGCATCAGGCACCAAGGTTGTGGTATGAGATATTGTCTCAGTTTCTTCTCAAGAATGGCTATACCAGAGGCACAATAAACAAAACATTGTTCATAAGGAAGTCTGGAAAGGACATGCTGCTTGTACAAATCTATGTTGATAACATCATATTTGGTTCCTCCAATGACCAAGCAAATACTTTGAAAGCATCACGAGGAAGAAGTTTGAAATGAGTTCCATAGGAAAGATGGATTTCTTCTTTGGAATTCAAGTGAAGCAGATGGAAGAAGGGTTCTTCATAAATCAATCTAAGTATGTCAACGACATCTTAGAAAGATTTGAGATGAAAGATTGTAAGCCAGCCAAGACACCTATACCCAGAAATCACAATCTTTGTCCTGATTCCGAGGGGGAGACAGCATCAGTACAGGGTGATTATTGGATCTCTGATGTATCTCACTGCTAGTAGACCTGATATCATGTTTACAACATGCATCTGTGCAAGATATCAGGCTGCTCTAACGATGTCTCACCTAATTGCTGCCAAGAGAATTCTTAGATACCTCAAAAGAGCTCCCAAACTGGTTATTTGGTATCCTAAGAATAAGGATTTTAATCTCTATGGTTACACTGACAGTGATTATGGTAGCTGCAACATCAACAAGAAATCTACATCCGCAGGATGTCAATTTCTTGGTGAAAGGATCATCTCCTGGCAATGCAATAAGCAATCATGTGTATCCACATCAACTGCTGAAGCTGAGTATATTGCTGCTGCAAGCTGCTATACTCAACTGCTTTGGATTTAGAATCAGGTGTTGGATTACGGTTTCAGCTTCATAGAGAATCCTATCCATATAGACAACAAGAGTGTCATTTCTATCACAGAAAATCTAGTCAAGCACTCCAAGACAAAGCATATTGACATCAGGTACCATTTCATTCGAGATATTCATGAGAAAAATCTAATCAAACTAGTTAAAGTCAACTCAAATGAACAGTATGCTGACTTGTTCACCAAAGCCTTTGATGAATAAAGATTTAAATACTTAATCACAGCTATTGGATGATTAACATTAACTAGTCTATCTCCTTTGAAAACCTTTTAAAATGTGTCTTGTCCATGTTGTCTAAATACAACCTAAGCCTTGTTACAAAAGGTTTTCTTCAAAATTTCTAAGTATGAATTCTTCCGAAGGGAAATTTACCCTCGGAATAGATCTTTATTCTTCTTCCGAATGCAAATTCCTCTGCATAAGTATTATCTTCCGAAGAGTTTTTAGCCTCGGAAGGACATTTGATCCTAAATCAAATCCAATTCCAAAGCTTACTAAGTTCTCTTCTCGGGAGAATATTTTACTCTCGGAAGCAAATTTATCATTAAGACATGATTTGCCTTCGAAAGTAAAATTGGCTTCGAAACACAATATTGAAAAACACAAGTGTTTTCTCTCGCAAGCAACTTTACTCTCGAAAGGAAACTTTTACTGTATAACGGAAATCTTTGGGCCCCACTTGATTTTACTATAAAGATACTGTCGGAGAATAGTAAATAACCGGAATTTTAAATCTTTTCACCATATCATCTGTCGCCTACATCCACTTAGAGCACAAAACATCTTTTCACTTATCATTTCACCTTATCCAGTGGATTTTTCACCATATAAATTTATCGGCTATTTCTCTTTCTTACTTTTCTTTACAGAATATCTAAACCCTAAAATTTCACTGTTCATCTTCTTCATCCTACCTTCACTACTTTCCCGCTCCAATTAAACAGTACTTCTTAACGATGGCCTTGAATCCCCAACATAACCAAGTCGCCATCCTTGATTCTTCGAAGGATGTCGATTTTGCCCCCATTGTACAATTTCTGTCACATTCGACATACTTCATTGTTAACCCCACCATCCACCAAACCATATGGTTGAATTCTGGGCTAATGGTCGAAGCGAGACGATTAATGATGAAAGGATCATCAGATTGAGGATCTGCGGGCAGGAGATCACAATAACTGAATCAAACATCAGGGAGCATTTGGAGCTTCATGATAAGGGCGTCCCTACTGAATTCCCCAAATCTGAGTTGGAGGATACCTACACTCAGATGGGATATAGCGGCAATGTCAGCAAGTCTACGGTCTATAAGTTTAACTTCTCCTACAATTGGAGGTTCTTGCTGCACATCGTTATGCACTACCTATCCAACAAGTCTGGGGGATGGGATCAAATCCCATATGATTTGGGTTGCCTAGTCCACGGGTTGGTAAAGTGCTTGCGCTTCAACTACTCAAGATTTGTGTTGAACAACTTAAGAGGCAATCTCACCCGGAATCCATTCTACATGTATCCCCGGTTCATTCAGCACATAATCAATTGTGAGCTGACTACAATGTGCAGATGTTCTACTGGTCCCTCACATGAGGCATGGCATCTTCAAAACTCTGAAAAAAGTGTCCACCAACTTCACTAGAAGATCCACTGATCTTCTTCCAGGTATGCTTGAGCCAATGGCTCCTGGTGACATCCTTGACACCAGACACCACCACTACAATGCCATCTACTTCTTCCTACCCAATCAAATTCACCTACAAAAGACGCCCCAAACAAACCCTTGATCAATCTACTCTAATTGGTCAAGTCCCCTCTGTTCAAACCAAAAAGGCTAGAGTGGAACTCAGGGCTCCCACTCAGCCAAAGGTCCAACCATCCTTCACCTTTGACCTTAATGTCAGTGTTGAGTCTTATCAGTCTCAACCTGACGAGCCCACAACCCAAGCCATTAGCCCTCAGGGTGAGTCTCAACACTCCCCTGAGCAGCCAAAAAGGGACAGCCACATCATTGGCTCAACTGTTGTTGTAGAAGAACCATTAGGTGCTGACCAAGGTCCCGGGTCATTAGATATAACCTCCCTATCCTTTCTTGACCTATTAACCCAACCTGATGAGGATATCATGTTCTACAGGGCCATGATGTTGATCTACCACACCACTCTCAAGATCAACTAAGGCCCAAGAAACCCCTGATGTCTAGCCCACATCAGTTAAGCTTAACTGAGGTGAGTCCAATCGGTGTGAAGGTGACTCATGTAGACTCAGCTGCCACTACTGAGAGTGTTTCACTAGCCTCTCAAGACAGTGGTAACATTAGTGAGATAGACAGTGGTAACATTAGTGAGACTGAGTCTACGGCAACCTTGCCAATTGATGCCTCTGAAAGAGATATCAGTACGCAAGGGTAGCCAGGGCGCCAAGAAACCACTACTGGTGGTGATGATGAACATACTAGGTATGTTATCTCATCTCCCTATGATTCTTCAAAAGAAAATGAGGGTAGTCTGCAACTCATTATCAGAGACCTACTTTCTAGAGTCTCAAACCTTGAATCAAAGGTTAAGATTTTAGAGGATAGGTCTGCCACTCAGCAACTTAAGATTGAAAATCTCAAGGCTCAACTAGCTGAGAAACAGGTTGAGATGTCTGTTAGGCATGTACCAATTTAGGTTTCTTTAAATTCTTCCTCCAGCTCATCTACTTCTCAAGATGATGTACCAAAAAGGGGGAGAATGTACAGAAACAAAGACATGTGGAACCCAGCCTTGCCATCACTACTTCCCTTGATGCCATCTCTTTTTTCTATCCCACACAGCAACATCCTACAACCATCTTTCCTCAACCACCTCCTATTACCATTCAATTGAACCCAAGGATGCTTATTGACCTTAACAGATTCTTAACCAAATTTCTGATAAGCTCCTCCCTTGAACAACCCTCCCCTGATGTTGCCATAGCCTATTTTGAAGATGAAGAGCTACAAAGGCTGAGTGCACCACCTACCTCGGAGGAGGAAGTTAGCCAATCTAAGGTCTCTATTAAACCTGAGATTAACTTCGAAGGGGAAATACAAATTGATGGCTCAGCAACCAACTTAGAAGGGACAGGTAGTGCAATTCCAATTACTTCCGAAGCAGAAATCCAAGCTGCCGAAGGAATAATTGAACTATCTTCCTTGTCCGATGACCTGTTCATCACAGAGGCCATTCTTGACCTGGCCTCTGAGGTCAATAGTGAGGACTTTCTTACAACTCCCATCTCCCAAGCACCACAAGTTCAAACCCCCTCTGTCCAACCTGAAACCTCTAAGCCTGAGTCATTAAAAGCTGAATCTTCCTCTGATCCTAAGGGGAAGAAGATGCTCACTGCTGAAGAGATTCTAGAGGAAGAAAGGCTGGAGAAGCTGAAAAAGAAAGGAAGAATTGATACTGGAAAGTTGCTGGCTGCAAACAGCAAAGCAGCAGCAGCCGCCTAAGAAAGTATCAACAACCAGAAGAGAGTGGAGGTCATAGACAGGTTCATCAGCCTGGGAGTAGACAATGAAGATATCCTTCTACTCCCACTTGATGAGCTTGTAAAGCTGGAGAAAGCAACCTTGTTGCAAAAAGAAATGAGCAAGCAGCAAGGTTGCCTATAGAGGAGGAAAAGAGATGAAAGAAGGAGGCAATGGAAAAAGAAAAAAAGAAGAGGATAGCCTTTCTCTGTACTAGAGGTTATTCTCAAAAGGAGCCGGACCCTCATGACTATGATACGATCTTGTTTCTTTTCCACAAAGAACAAGATCAGATCAACAAGGAAAGAAAAAATACTGCTAGGGAGAAGCTGAAGGAGAAGAAGGGGGAGGAAGAGGCAAAACTTGCAGCTGCCAAAAGTGACGGGGATAAGGATTGGATGAAAGTCTACCTTAAAACCCACGGATTCACTTGTAGGCAGGTGGGTCCTATGTCACTGAAGACCCTACTGCGACATGTTAGTGACATCAAGGCTGACATTCTCCTAGGAAGAATGCAGGAGGTACTCCAAAGGCAAAGTATTCAGAGGATGGAACCCAAACCAGCACCCAAACCACAACCAATGCCCGCACCTTTTCCCTTCCCCATTAAAACTGAGCCAACCACTGAACCTTACACCCCGAACCCACACCATCAGCCATACCTACACCTTCACCCATTGTTTCTCAACAACCTCCACCACCACCTATCCTTAAACCCAAAACATAACCCCAAACCCAATCACTACCCAAACCATCTTTGAACCATCTAAACCCCTGACCTTAGAAGAGTTCAAGAAAATCAAAAGCAAGTTCATCAACTGCACAACCCTGAGTGACATCTCTTAATGAAGAAGAGAAGAAGTTGAGAAGGAGACTGGTGACTCTACTGCACACAAAAAAAGGGGACAAGCTGCCAACCTATCCCCTCAATCATAGAAGCCAAATTGTCCAGTGGAGGTTCGATGAAGCTACACACAGCTTTGCTGTGGAAAGGAAGAATGGTCAAGTGAACACACTTGATACATCTGCTCTACTACACTCCAGCAAGTTTGACATTGCTGAGTTAGTAGAGAGACCATTCTCCAATCCCTCCAACTCTCAGATAGCTGCTCACATCAGGAATCATCTGAGCAGTCTTCACGTTGAAAAGCTTACAAAGAAAGCCAAGACTGAAGAAGAGTTAAAAAAGAGAGCAAAGAAAGAAGGAGGAGCAACCAGAAAAAGAAGAACATTCCTGCAGATGGTTGAAGGTCCAACTTCGAAACCTATAGTTAGATGGGAATATGACTACAGTTCCCATCAACTAACTCTGTTTAGAGGGACATAACAAAGGGTACATATCATCCAAAGCAACAGATTGGATCTATTATATACGGATGATTTGTACAAGCTCCTCACCACTGCATCAGGGAATAACAAAGAGACAGATAAATATCTGCTCTCCCTGGTGTTAAAGACATTGAGGAATAGAATGAAGTAAAGTTTTGGTAGTATCAGCCTAGAGGAAGTTTGTTGGATCATATGAGGTTGGTGCAACCAAAACAACACTTCAAAGAATTTTGATGTACAATTGAAGTGGTCTTCCGAACACAAAGCTGCTCTTCCTAAGACAAGTCAAAGATCTTTCGAAGCTCAAAGTATGAAGAACTTTCGAAGTGAGAACTCAGTCTTCAGAGACTAAGTAGTTCTCCTTTCAAAGTATACAACTTAGAAGATTCTATAAACAAAGTCTTCCGAAGTATAAAGTCCTGAAGACTTTCCGAAGTATAAATGACCTCGGAAGAACTTATTCTTCCGAAGCCATTTAGCTTCGGAAGAACCAACAATGAACCAGTGGACATAAGTATGGTCTGTCTGACAATCCGCTGCAAACTCTGATATACTGCATGACGCTTTCCCACGCCCATGTAGTTGCCCATACTTTAATCCATTGTTCACCCATTATCATTTAGTACAGTTGCCATTATTAGTTGGTGACAAAAGGTAAGTCATGGACCTGTCATGACTATCTAATCTAGGATAGTATTTTATTTTAGGTACTTTATTTCTAGCAATGTAGTATTTGACTAGTTGTAGATTCCTGCTGGTTTTCCAAGTATAACCGGCTGTAGATAGTAGTATATATAGCTTCTCATTGTAACTCAAGTAACCATGCTTGTAAAAGTCTTGTAATACTGAGTTGAGAAGTAATATATACAAGTATTTTGAAAACTACTCTTTTGTTCATTTTTGTTTTCATCAACTTATTATATTACTTGTGAACTTAGTTAGAGATTCTGCTTCATCAAACCGAGTGATATTAAATGAGCTTGTGAGATAAACTTGTGTTGTAAAACCAACACCGATCCTGCACTATAACATGAATAACTTGAGTTTGTTCACATTTTATGTAACTTTAAGGTTTTCTATGATAGGTCCAATGCTTACATCTACCAAATGATAAAGGAACGGAAGCAATCAAATGGCACAAAAACAATAGTTAATCAAACTATTAAAAGAACCAAAAACGGTTCAAGAACGCAAGTTCTTTGATTCAATTCAATCAACAAAACTGATTATAAATGAAAGCAAACCCCCTAATATTTATACTAGTTCCTAACAAGTTAAAGATGATAACAAACTAAAATAAAAGATAAACTAAATATAAGGACAATTAATTTGAATAAATATTCAAATTCAAAGTTATAGATTATCCTGCATCACAAGGCTTGTAAGTTCTGTTCTTGAATGGCAAAAAATTCCTACCATGAATAGCTCTTATCAATTTGCAACCTTCTCGTTTGAATAACGTGGTGTGTATCCCCAATTTTTTAACCAACATTTTTACATGATATTTGATTTTATCTTAGAGAATATGATCTACAATCTCTGTTATGACTTGATTCTAGGGGTGAGCAACGGGTCAGAACCGAACCGAACCGGACCGGACCGACCCGCCCTTGACCCGAAACCGATAAGTGGTTTATATAAAGAACCGAGTCCCGAACCATTTACATACGGTTCGGGCCGGGCCGAACCGAACCAAGTTAAACGGGTCGGTTCAGCATAATATGATGGTCCGGACCGCAAATGTTTTTTAGGCTCGTGCTTTTTGCTGGGAGAAAAATAAAACTTTAAAATATAAACGAAACTAATCAATGAATTTGTTTTTAGACTCGTTATTGTAACATAGACAAATTGATACCATATAAAAATACAAACCGTACATTAGTTGTCGTCATAACCCCTTTATGAGCTAATTTAGGTGTACCGTACAATATTGTTCATTTATAACTGACTAAAAGTTTATTGATCTGAAACTTCTATTATATGCTAGTAAAACATTTTTTACATTTTTGGTGTTCAAATGCAACCTATTTAACATTTAAAAAGCAAAAACCAATTCTTTTTTTTGCCTAATTGTAATCGGGCCGGACCGAAACCGAGCTCATACCCACGGGTTTGAACCGAAACTGACCCATAACCGTTTACAAAAGGAAGCCGAACCGTGGACCGGAACCGTTAACCCATACACGGGTCGGTCTTAGTTTTCACGGGTCGGTTCGTGGGTCTTAACCGGGTCGACCCACGAAGTGCACACCCCTACTTGATTCAAGGGTTGGATGGTAGGTTTAGGTTGCGAGGTTAGCTGAGGGACTAATAAACTGGTGCATTTAACATCTAGATCCGTGGAGCATTAGTGGTCTACACTAATCAACATATTATACTAGCAAATGAACCAAGTACTTATGCTCAATAACTCCTATGCTGACTAAGCGGAAAACACCTAAGCTGATAAACTAATGATCTTGATCAGCTTTACAACGCTGATGTCTTTACTTACCTGATTAATATGCGATCAGCATATATAGATATGTGTAAAACAATATTCTTATCACCCTCTAATTAGTGATTGTAATACATTGACCAAACAAAAGAAATATACGTACACATAACATGTGACAAACAAAACATATATACATGCTTCAAGGTTCATAAGAAATATAACTAGAAATTATGGAATAATTATCACCCATGAAAGGACACTTGGAGTTACTCAGCATTCAAATAAAGTTGATTAAATTAGTCAAAAATATCAGAACTGCACAGATTAAACTTCAAAACTTTGTACTTTTTAAAAACAAATTAGTCAAAATATCAAAAATAAATTATTGTAATGAAGATGCAAGTATTTTTACTAGTCAAAATATAGAATTTATAAGATTATACTAATACCATTACCGGAAAAAGCTAAACTCTAAGTTTTTTAATTACTAACCTCTAATTATGGTCTGAATCTTTATAAGAGAAGAAAGTTGAACCTTCAAAAGCCAAAACAACAATATCATCACCCTCAATTACACTTTTAATCCTCTTCTTCTTGTGTGTCATCTGATGTTAGAAGATGATTAAGAGCAACTTTTGTCTTCTTTGTTCCTACGGGCACCTCGTTGTTTACATAATCTTCAACCTTCCTCTTGTTTGACCCGTCTCTCTCCTTTTCCTCGTCATTTTGAGAAGTCTGCATTTGATCTTCAGAAACCACTTGCAGTTGATCTTCCATCTTTGAGGCGGTTCCATTCTTATCTGTTTCTTTTGGTTCAACGGGACAAGTTAACAATGAACGGATATCTTCAGTGGCTGCAAGATCAAGAGGGCTCTTCCCAGCTTTATTTTTAAAATTTATGTCTGCTCCTTTTTTAACCAAGTATTTAATGAGATCAATGTAGGATCCCTGCACAGCATAGTGAAGTGCAGTCATGCCCTTGCGGTTTGTGGATTTTATAGAGACCCCAGATGAAATTAGTGTTTGGATGACTTCCAAATGACCTTTTTGAGCAGCAAAGTGAATTGCACCTGTGTCATCCCTTGCAGCTGCACCAATATCAGCCTTGTTCTTGCAAAGGATATTCACCACCTGTGTTTGACCAGCCGATGCTGCTAAATGTAATCTACGGTTTAGTACAGGTTGAATCAAGGAAATTAACAAGCCGCATTTGTTAAATATGAACTGTGAGTTTACAAAGCAAGCAACAAATGGTGGCGACCTTGACCTCTGTTGTCAAAATCCTACAAAGCGAGCCTAGGCCCTTGGGCGCAACCAACCACAGCCCAGCACAGCCCAGCACAGCCTTGTCGCGTCACTTCAAAAGCCCCAAATCAGGCGCTTAGGCACAGTTTCAAGCTAATTTTCGGCTAAAAAAAACCCAGCCAAAACTCATCTGAACAAGTTTGAATCAACTACCCTAGCCCTTCATAAGCCTGGAATCAACCTAAAACAGCCTAAAACATGTGTAAAACCCCTAAAAATCTTGCTTAAAAAAAGCCCTTGCTTTCTAAGTGCCTTGCGCCTAGGCCCAAGGCCAACCCTTTGCACCTTGAGTGCACCTTGCGCCTTCAACAAACTAAATGGGTCAAATTGAGTTACGTTTTATCTCTAACATGCCAAAGGTGGCCTAAAAGAAACAGTTCAAAAGTTGCCCAAAGTTTACTTTTAATGCATAAAATTCCTGCTTGGCACTATTGAATTAATTATATTTTAGCAAAAACAATTATAGTGATTACTGTAACAATACAATTTTATAATGATGACTAATATTATTCATTTTTTAGAAGAGGACAAGTGTGTTGGTCAACCTAGCGGCCTGACATGTCGTAAACATGCCCATTTTAAACAGTTATACAGCCAACCCATGTCACCACCACTAATGAGCATAACAAAACAGAACTGTCATGAAATAACTTTCAGAGTTAAGGTGGAAGAAAATGATGTAAATAACCTGATAGATTATTGATGCAAATTCAATGTGTGAGAGGCGAGATTTAGGCTAGCTGATTGAGTGATTTCCTAAATTTCCTTTGTAGTAGTCAGCACAATTTTTAAGTGTACTCTAATTTTATTTCATAAATGGTGTCATATTTACAACTAAAGAGTGGAATGTAAATAACAGCATAGGAAGTCCCTTTAGAGCATACACAGCCTCCTTATAATGATCTGTTTCAAGTAGGAATTCTTTGGTTGAGACCAAACACAAATGTGATGTAAATATTCTTAAAAATACAACATCCAGGCTCCTTATAAGCGATATATAGAACAGAATACCTTAATTCACATCTTCTCACCACATATTTTGGACCCGCTGTCAATTGCATTGACTTAGTCGCCCAGGGAAAGCAAGCTACTAAGAAATAAACTATTAGTGTATAATTGGTTACCACCAAGAATCAACACCTGAATAGTTATTGGACATGCTTTATGAAGGTGTGGGACAGTAAAACATATAATCAAATTTTAATTTAGTAAAATAGCAAATAAACAAGTAATTTTACAGAAATATTCTTTCATGTTGTTGGTATCTTCAAAAACACTAGTACTCCAATAATATACCATCAGCACTCAATTATCACCTTTAAATTTCACAATCACCTCTTTTCATTCCAACTCCAAGACATGTCAACTAGGGGAGAAATACGGTGTTATCATATGACACCACAACTAAAAACACTAGCATCCACACCTAGTGAAACAGAGTGTCAAGACAAATCATACTAAATATAGAGAACAATAAATAAGTTAATCAAGGACTACAATAAGCAAATAACTATGTGCACACAGGAAAGAATTGAAAGGAAAGGCCAAAAGGGTCATCAAGATTCAAGAAGTTCAATAAATTACACAAAACACACAAATAATCTTTAATGCATCCTACCTAGATGCATAGTTGTCAATAGCGGCTATAGCGACCGCTATAGCGCGCTATGTAGCGATGCGGTACTCCCTCGCTATTTGCAAATAGCGACTGCATAGCGACATTTTTAATTTTTTTAATTTTTTTAATTTTTTTTTGGTAAATATGAGATTTAGATGATTAGTAATAGAGTGTTTTAGTTATTTTGGGGGTGTTTGCTTAGATTTTCTACTACTTTATTGCTAAACATGCTTATTTATTGAATGTAAAACATTATTACATATTATCCTACTTAATCGCTAAACACGAAATAGCGGTCGCTATTTACCGCTATTCGCTACGTAGCATATACGTGGCCTGTCGCTATTTACCGCTATTCGCTATTGACAACTATGCCTAGATGCATAACTGTCAAAATCCTCTCACAAATGGCTTAATATCTAGCTACCTATGCATGTATGGAAGAAACTTATTTGAAACTCTCAAAGAAGAACAAACTGTTACTCTGATTAACTAATTCAAACTGTGACTAAATTTTTCCTAGATGCCAGGAAGGAGAATAACCAGATAAAAGAACCTTTCATCGTTCTAACTTTTAACTGATCCAATAAACAAATCGAGGAATCCACTAAGAAGCAAGAAGCTTCTGTAAGTTAATTTCATGTCTTCTTCATTCTACCTAAGTGCCAATTAGCAGTTAGCACAGACACTAAGCTCCAAAAATGTAGCTTAAACATCTTCCGGTGCATTGGTAACAACAAATCCCACAAAAACGAAGATTCAAGGCTCAACTTACTCAAAGACGATGCCAACCATCAAATCCCCTTCAGTTTTTGAACACCCAACTATGACCTCATTTAGCAGCAAAATTCACAAAAAATTGGTCAATATATCATATATGAAAACCTCAAACAACAGTCACAAGGTGTATGACAATACACAGTGCAAACATAATAACATTGAAATTTGCAAAATGAAACCCTAGCATTACGATCAAAGATTGAGGTTGTTGCATATTGCAATAAAGATGATGTTAAAGGTGAAATGAAAGAGTGGTGGGAAGGATACGGGGTTCTGGAGTGTTTATCCCTAGAGTTAATGGACAGAGGATTGGAGGTGATAATGGTCTGTACGGCAACGACATCACCTGCTCGAGCTGCTCCGTGAATATCTTGCTTCGGATTCGAGGTTTTCCCCATCCTTCTTCAACAGAATCAAAAATTGGAATTTTTAGGGTTTCTGATTCAAGGGTTTGAAGTTGAACTCTGTTTGTTTCAAACTTGTATTTGCAGTTATATCTCTAATGTTTCAGCTTCGAGTAAATGAGCCAAGTCAAGGGCACATCCGGTGGTGACTTCACGATCAAATTAGGATGCCATGAGTTTTCCTTAACGGTAGATATTGATTAGTTGATAGATTATGTGCAGTGATTGTTTAGTTTAACTATGATTTAAATGATACGTAGATAAAAATAATTTTATCAAAACTTTTTTAAATTAAATATAGTGGTTAAATAGTGTTTGGAGCTCTTATTGATAAAGCAATATAGCAAATGTTGTGTTTCGCGTCTGTTAAAAGCTTAAAGCACCTTTTAATTATCTTGTAATGGTGTTTGGAATCCAACTTATGTTAACGTTATTATGCTTGAGGCCCGCAATATGTCTACTATGTATAGTCTTAGTATCATCATATTAATAAATTATCCGTTAATGTCAATGTTTGAACCTTTAACCTCAAAAAAAAACAAAGCCTCTCACCTCCCTTTTGACCACTAGACCAAGAGATCACTCAATTTGAACATTTACAAATCAAATTGAGTTGAGCTCTCTTAGTCTTAAAAACTGAACTATTGAGCTCGGCACCTTAAAAACCAAGTCGTCAAGTTGACCCATCTACTTTTTAGATTTATTATTGTTCCCAAAAGGGATGGCTCAATGTTTTTAAGAGGACCCAATCGAATTAAAATTATGGGGCATTTTTTAAAAAGAGATTTGATTAAAACTTTACTTTTTTATTTGGGCTTGAAACATTTGCCTTTTTTATGCCCAGAAGTGGCACTTTCGAATTCGACTGGACATTACAGTTCACAAATATAACCAAATCAATTAAACAAAAAGCAACCTTGATCAAATTTGTTTTGCTTAAATGTGTTAGAAATTTTTATTTGCTTAAATATCTTATGCCTAAACATCTAAATACCAAATGAAATGGACATAAAGCCTAAATCTAAATGCTAAACACTCAAAAGCACCCTAAATAAAAACAATTTAAGCAAATATAGCAAATTAAAAAGTGATTCAAAATGTAGCCTAAATCAATTAATAATTTGATTTCTAACTATTTAAACAATTAAACACAAGCAGTCAATTAAAAAGAACAAAAACCTACATCTTTACTCTTACTTTTTGAACAAAAGAAGTAAATCAAAGAAAAACCTTGCATATTTAATTTGATAGTTGATTCTTTAAAAAAAAAGAGACAAAAAAAGTGTCGATTGACTAATTCAGTGATTTCTATTGAGATGGCGGTGATGAGGAAAATACAAGGTGTTGAACCGATGATCGTGATACCAATCATGGAATAGGTGCCGGTGGTTGGGCTCTCGGTCATTTAGAACAAATGGAGCATAATTCCTTTCAATGATGATGAATTGATAATAATTGGTTGCATATTTGTTTGTATGATTGTGTCACTTCAATTGCTATGGAATTTTTAATGCTAGAATCTTCATCACCACTCAAATTTTTTATTCCCAGTCTCCGATAGAGGTGGGCAAAACGGGCTTTGGGCCATACTCGAAACCGGGTACAAACCGGTTCGGCTCAACCGGGTATTTTTATACCCAGGTTGAGGCGAAATCGGGTATGAACCTGGGTCGGGTTCACCTGCTTGAAAACCCTACCTGCTATACTCGGGTAGGGTAGGGTCTGGTCCAATACCGGGTTTAGTTTTTTTTGGTTTTCTTCTTTTCTTTTCTTGTGTGTGTGTGTCCAATACTGGATTCAATACCTGGTTCAACCGGCCCGGGTCCGGTTTAGGTCGGTGCTGAAAAACTTAAAATCTAAAACCTGTTCTAACCCTACGGGTTTAAACGGGTACAACCCGAGTACACCTCCCATTAGGTACTATTGGTACCCAGGTCCGGGTTGGGTCCAAACCTCGTTTTTATGCCCACCTCAAATCTCGAATGACCACAAGATTATAAAGGTCCAAGAAATCCTTTAAGCGCAATATAATTTTTTATAAGAAAATAGAGGCCTATTTTTTTGGCCTCGAGCCCAATACTTCTCAAGTCTTGAAGATGGGTCTCCCCTCATTTTCATATAATATATATATATTATATATATATATATATATATATATATATATATATAAGGGGCGGTTACTATACAAAATGTTTTTTTCGTACGAAACATATGAAGTTTTGTGGTGGAATTATCACGCAAGAACAATAATAATCACGTAAGAACAAAGTAATAATTATGCAAGATGAATTACAATCGCATGGAATTATCACGCAGAGATGGAATTATCACGCAAGAATATCTCATTTGCGTGATAATTCCATCTCTATGTGATTAATTCTTACCCTTGCGTTATAATTCCACTCGTAACGTCCATTCTTGCGTGAAAACTTCGTAGACTTCGCACGACAAAACATTTTATACCATAACATTTTTCTCTCTCTCTCTCTTTCTCTCTCTCTCTCTCTCTGTATATATATATACATAGGTATAGGTATATATACTAGACTAAAAACCCGTGTAATACACGGGTTCAATCATTAAAAATTACTTTTGTTTAAAAATGTTCGTCAGTCATAATATTATTGTTAATACTTTGTATATTGATTTTTATGTTTAATTTTTTAAAATTATCTATATCTAATATTAGTAGCTCTTTTTATCAATAATTATAAGTTTAAATAATGTATAATATGAAATGAAATAAACTTAAAAATAAGAACCTTAGGTAATAAACAAATTATATTGAACATGTGAACATCCATAAACATCCTAAAACTTTTTTGTATACAAAATTTGATGTTATGTTTGTAATTTTACCATCATTATTTAATATTAATAATTTTAATTCATGTCTACTTGTAACTAAAGATGATATAACATAGAGCTTGAATCGGTGCCAAAGATCAAACATGGAATGATTACATAAAAGTTTGGGCTATCTTCGCAATTTTTAAAGTTTGGAATCAAACATGCAATTTGATTAAACCATAGGGACCATTTATGCAATTTTCTCTTTTTGTTAACCAAAAACATAAATCAGTTTCATGCTTAAATCAATTAAAACTAAATTAAAGTTTCATGCTTTCATAAGTCGAATTGATGTAAAAAAATCAAAATACTAATGTTTATCTTGAAATCAAAATCGAAATCCTTTAATCGTACGGACCACTGCTACTGTTGCAATCTAGATTTGTATATATAAGCATTGAATTGAGACTTTGCAGAAGAGTTGTTGTGATTTAAAACTTGGGGTGTGAATGCTATTAAATAAATATTAAATAGATCAACGAAGGAGTAAAAGGATTGGTGAGTTGAACTTGAAACATAACGTGATTTGGGGTAAATCGAAACCATGATATGTTTGTAAATTGAAAAGGACATGAAATGGTTCATCTTTCTATTTGAAAATCGATATCATGATTTGGGGATATTAAAACCCTGAGTTGATTATTTGAGACCCTTGATTTGATTAAATATCTAAAATCATTTCGGAATAGAAGACGTGTATGAGGTTTCTTCTCATTTGTATAGGACGAGTGAATTAGAAAACTTTTAATTTCTAGTTTGAATAAGCAAGAATCTAACACGTTTTAACTCACAATTTTAGTGTAATACAACCTATAAAAGCAAAAATCTGACCCATTTTGAAAATAAAAACCCGAACACGTTGGGTTAATTATTTAAATCAAACACACAATTTAAACTCTTTTATTCATTTTGATGATTCAAAAGCAATAAATATGTGATTTAACTGATTTAGTGAATTATATTATTCGATTTGTCATTTATTATATCATTTAATCAATTTATAATAATTTTAAATTTTATAAAATAACATTTTCTGAAGTTCTAAAGTTTCATATGTCATTTATGAGTTTTAACCATTAAATTTAAATAAATTATTAAATCATAAAGTTTTTATAAGATTTGTAAAAAAAATTATAAAGTTTATAAATAATTTAATTTATTTTAAAACAAGGGTTTTATAAATTTGGGGTTCAAAATGTAATTCTTGAAACCTTGTTTCAAAAGTTTAGACATACAATAATTACAACTTAAGACAATAGGGACCAAATTGTAAATGTTGAAACCCAAACCCCCTTTCTTTCCCCGTCGACCCCATGCTCTCTAGCCAATATCCTAGCCACCTCCAACGAGCGTTTAAACCCCAAAATTAATCAAATTTAATTACAAATAACCGCCCCTCATTACACGAGTTTCAGTTTTGAACTCGATGCATGTTTTAATTCGAACATCAAGCCTGACGTGGTGTGTTCGAACCTGTAACCGAATCCCATTCGAAAATCCAACTGTTTCGCTTCGTTTTTGACCGAATTAAGCAAAATTGTCTCAGTAGAAATGTTCGGGTGATAATGGCGAATTCAAAAATACAAATCATTACCATTAACGCTATGTAATTACAACCAGATCATACGTGAAACCTCCGATCAAAACCTTTACTCATCCGAGTCAAACAGTCGTTATCTAATCTATATAAACTATGGTAAATATTTGAATCTATCCTTTCGAACTCTCTAACACAACAATTTCAGTCAAAACACATACACACACAAGTAATCGATCTCCAACCTCCTTCGTTCAAGTGCGGCTGTTCTTGATCGTATATACATTCAATTCGACACTAATCAAGTAAGTTATACACACCCACACACTCGGTTCCATTTAGGGATCAAAAACCCTAAGTTTGATTCCATTAACATTCGTGAATTGATGTTTAATTCGTTTGATTTGATTCTAGGGTTTATCTTGATTTGGGGATTTTTTTTAAAGTTTGGTTTTTAAGATTTTAATTGAGATTTCACACACACATTGGGCCTTGGCCCGCCAGTTAACACCCTCAACATTTTCAGAGGACACTCGGGTTCGACCCCGGGCACTGTCAACTTTTTTTTAAAGCATGTTCTTAGTAAATTAAATTTCAACAATCTGTATTATAATATTAAATTGATATAGCAATTATTTATTAGTTGATATTTTCCCCGGAACTCGTTATTTAATTTCTGAGAGTTTTAAAAGGAAATAATTTTTTAGTTTCTTTACTTTTAAGGGATTAAATGTTTTATAAAAACATTGTAAAATTTATTTATAAGTTATAAATAATACGAAAGCTACTTTAAACCAAATACAAATTATTTTAACTTCTTTGAACTAGTATTATATAAATCATTTAAATAACTAATTACTCATTATATAGTTAATTATTACATTATTTTTCACACATTAATATTCATTCAAATGATATAAATTAAATATTTTAATTATATCTAAAAATTCTATTATTGTTGTTTTCAAACACAATGATCTGATCAATCTATTATATTTTATTTAATCAAGTTATATAGGTTAAATTGCACTAATTTATATAAACTATTTATCAAACCCAAATCCCAATTGAAACCTTAAATCATGTCTATGTCTTTAAATCGCTATTATTCTAATTTATAACATCACACTTAGGTTAACCGTAAGAAAACCCTTGGTGTCTATTCTTCATATTCTAGAATTCAAATCAATCACATCTATCAAAGTAAGTAATCATAGCCCTTTTTTATGTATTTTATAATTTGGGAAAATCATGTGATTTAATATTCAATCATTGATATTCATTGTTATTCTATTCAAAAGTTGTGTATCCTTAGAATTTGAGCCTTTTCTTGCTAGTGTCCGAACTAAGTTAGAGAAACCGTTTACAGTAGAAATAGCCGATGGAAAACCCATCACAATTGATTCCGTTATTCCAAACTGTACCCTTAATCTTAGCGAGCATGATTTTCCTATTGACCTTATCCTAATACAACTTGTAAATTTTGATGTCATAGTAGGCATGGATTGGTTATCTAAGAACCATGCTGAAGTTGTTTGATTTGAGAAGATCCCTCTTGCATCCAGAAAGGTTTTAAACATGGGGAAAAACCTTCTAAAGGTCTTAAACTCATGTCCTGTACCAAAACTCAAAAGTACCTTCGCAAGCACTATGTGGCTTTATTAACGCATATTGTGAAAACGGATGGGAAGTCGAAGAAAATCAAGGATATTCTGATCATTCGTGATTTTCATGAAGTTTTTCCCGAGGACTTAACCGGTCTTCCTCCCGTTCGTCAAGTTGAGTTTCGTATCGACCTTGTGCCTGGTGCAACTCCAGTGGCAAAATCTCCTTATCGTCTTGCACCATCTGAGATGCAAGAGCTTTCTAGCCAACTTCAAGAGCTTTCCGATAAAGGTTTTATTCGACCAAGTTCGTTACCTTGGGGAGTCCCAGTTTTGTTCATGAAGAAGAAAGATGGATCATTCCATTTATGCATCGACTATCGGGAGCATAACAAGCTTACTGTTAAAAACTGGTATCCCTTACCGAGAATCGATGATTTGTTTGATTAGCTGCAAGGAGCTTCCTATTTCTCCAAGATCGATTTTCATTCGGGTTATCAACAGCTTCGAGTGCATAATGATGACATTCCTAAAACAGTCTTTTGTACAAGATATGGCCATTACGAATTCATGGTTATTGGTTTGACCAATGCACCAGATGTGTTCATGGATTTGATAAACTGCGTATGTAAGCCATACCTGGACAAGTTTGTGATCATTTTCATCGACGATATCCTGATTTATTTGAAGTCCAAATCCGAGCATGAACATTATCTTCCTTTGATTCTTGAACTTCTGAAAAAGGAGAAACTTTATGCCAAATTCTCCAAGTGTGAATTTTGGCTTAAAGAAGTTCAATTCCTTGGTCAGATTATGAATGATAAAGGAATTCATGTGGATCCTGCAAAGATAAATGCGGTAAAGAATTATGTAGAACCTAAAACTCCCATCAAGATTCGTTCATTTCTTAGTGTAGCCGGTTACTATCGACGTTTCAATCCTAACTTCTCAAAGATCGTTGTGCCTCTTACTGCTTTGACTCACAAGGATAAGCCTTTCAAGTGGGGTCGGATTAAGAGAAATCATTTCAAACCCTCAGGCAAGAGTTGTGTAATGCTCCAATCTTGACCCTCCCCGATGGAAGTGATGACTTCGTTGTCTACTGTGATGCTTCAAAGCAAGGTCTTTGTTGTGTTCTTATGCAAAGAGGCAAAGTCATAGCTTATGCCTTAAGGCAGCTTAAAATCCATGAGAAAAATTACACAACTCATGATCTCGAATTGGGTGCTGTTGTTTTTGCACTCAAAATCTGGAGACACTATCTTTATGCCACCAAGTGTGTTGTATTCACTACTCATAAGAGTCTCCAGCATATTTTCAATCAAAAAGGATTGAACAAGATACAACGACGATGGATTGAGTTACTTAACGACTACGAATGCAAGATTTGTTACCATCAAAGTGAATATCGTAGCCGATGCATTGAGTCATAAGGATTATGTCATACTTCAAAGTGTTACCATTCAGTCCGACCTTAAAACTCCTATTCTCGAAGCCTAGCACGAGTTTGCCACCAATGGCAACATGTATGATGAAATGCCATGAGGCGTTGAACTTTAAATGGAAACAAAACCTGATGCTTTGCTGTACTTTTTGAATCATCTTTGGATTCCTAACCATAATAACCTTTGAACCATCATCATGAACGAGGCTCACAAAGCTCGTTACTCCATTCATCCCGGCATGGATAAAATGTTTATGAACCTCGATAATCAATATTGGTGGCTCAGCATGAAAAAGGATATAACTTTGTATGTGTCCAAATGCCTCACCTGTTCAAAAGTCAAAGCCAAACATCAACGTCCCTCTGGATTACTTGTTCAGCCTGATATTCTTGTGTGGAAGTGGGAAGACATATCCATGGACTTTATTACTAAATTGACTAGTACCTCGAGTGGTCATGATAGCATTTAGGTCATCGTTGATCGTTTGACTAAATCGGCACATTTCATACCAATTCGTGAAGATTATCGAGTCGAGAGATTGGCTCGTATCTATATCGATGAAATAGTCAGTCGTCATGGTATGCCATTAAACTGTAAGGCCCCGTTCCCGGAAACCCCATAGTTGGTCATTCACAGCATCATTATATCGAAACACATTAAGATTTATTAAGTAATAAAAACATTGCAGCGGAATAATTCATCTAAAACCATTTCATGCATTAATAAATACATTTGTCAAGTAATACATCGTTGTTTAAAAGATTACAAAAGATCACTTAGTTGTATTTCAAAACAATATCATTATTATTGCATGAGATGGATGCCAGTCCTTGCCTACCAAGTAGCTTCACCCCCGTGCTATCATCAGCAACAACATTACCTGCCAACTGAAAATGCATATAAAAGTCAGTGTTGCTGAGTGAGTTCTAGTTTATATACTAAAATACTTTACTTTTAATAAAAACCTTTCCTTTACTTTCGTTCATGATCATACATCATACGTACATCTTGATAATATCATTATTGTCTTTTATCATCGTTCATAATCGTTCGTTTTTGTACTTTCTTTCATTATTATCTTCCACTTTAATCTAGATCCTGTCATAAGCTTTGCCCCATCATTTATGCATGAAGCAACTACCGTTTTAGGGTCAAGCGACAAGGATCCCATTTTCGTACGTCTTGATCAGTCATAAAGACTAACCCCCCTGTGTGAATTCTCATGGGTTAGCTAAACCTCACACAGTTGAGCTATCAACCCTTCAATGAGTTGTGAACTCTTTCTTTTTAATTTGCTTGCAAGACTTTCGTTCATTCATTATGTTCCACTTCATTAACGTTGTTTTTCACTTTCATAATATAATACTTTACATTTATAAGCATAACACACAAAGTAAAGTCACATCATACATAACATGGAACAACATCATCATACAATACATACATATATACAAGCATAAGCCACCATAAAACATCATTTCTTAGCACTTAAATTCTACTTTCCTAAATCTCAGAAAATTCTAAGTCCTTAAGGAAATGCGGATGAGCAAACCAATGCGGATGAACAGACAAATGCGGATGAACAAAAGAAATGCGGATGAACAAATGCAGATGTTCATACTCAGAATATTCTAAGTGCCCCAAAGAAATGCGCATGAACACAGTAGCCAATGCTCATGAACAAAGCAAATGAAAGTCTTCAGAAAATATTCTAAGTGTCAGGAAATGCATATGAACCAAATATGGATGACTGAAACAAATGTGCCTGAACATTGTAGCAAATGTGCTTGAACAAAAGAAATGTGCATGATCACTGTAGCAAATGCGCCTGAACCAAACACTTATGCAAATATTCAAATCTAAATGCAGATGAACTAAACAAACCTATAGTTGCAACTTATGCTATATTCAGTTCCAAATCCTTATTCTTATACATTCTTAGCCCAGATCTAGCATGTAAACACTTAAAACAAGCATACAATCACAGAACTTGATCAAACATTCAAAACACACACCCACATTCACAATAGGTGCAAAAACACAGATCAGATCATGTTGTCGGTTGTAAAACAGTAGGTACTATGCATTTTAGCCCCAAACAAGGTTAAAACAAGTAAAACCGGGGATCTTGAACTCACCTCTAGTAGCTTTCGAGTAAAGCTCCTCCAAACCCAAGAGCAACCTGGAGTTCAAACAGCTAAACACACAATAACACACAACCGAACACACAGAAACACATAAGAATCAGTCTAGCAGCTCGAACATAGCTGTAACCAAATAGGAAACGCTAGAAAATCTTACCTACAAGCAGATCTTCCTCCTTCTCTCTATGGAAATCGATTTACAGCTCCTCTCTCTCTGTAGCAGCCAAGAAATGTCTGTAAAAGGAGATGTGTGGGCTGCCATACTTCTTTTAAATCTCATAAAGGTGCAAGTTTGCCACTTGCATAGCTTTAACCCCTTGACTTGGGACATCTCACCCTTTCTTCTTTTATTCTTCTTTTCTTTTAAATTTTCGGGTGTTACATAAACATCATCTCCGATCGTGATGGTCGATTCATCTCTTATTTCTGGCAAAGTCTCCAATAGTCTTTGGGAACCCAACTCAATCTCAGCGCAACTTATCATCCTTAAATCGACAGGCAAACTGAAAGAACGATACAGACTCTCGAGGATATGCTTCGAGCTTGTGTCATTGACTTTAGTGGCTCTTGGGATTCTCATCTATCGTTAGTCGAGTTTTCATGCAATAACAGTTACCATACTAGCATCCAAATGGCACTATTTGAAGCCTTTTATGGCCATAAGTGCCGATCTGCCATATGTTGGTCTGAGATTGGTGAAGCACAAATCACAAGTCCTGAACCGATTTAGGAATTAACTGATAAAATTCATAAGATTCGTGATAACTTGCTTGCTGCTAGAAATCATCAAAAGTATTATGCCGATAAGGGATGAAAACCCATGGAATACAATGTCAGTGATCTCGTACTTCTAAAGGTAACACCTTTGAAGGGAGTGATTCAATTTGGAAAGAAAGTGTAAGGCCCCGTTCCCAGAACGCCTACAGTTGGTCAATCATAGCATAATACATTTAAAACACATCATTTTACAGCAGAAATATATATTTTCATTAATAATTAAAATTGTGTCAAAACATCATGTCGTTTCGTTTACATCTCAAAAATTGTATCAATACAACAACTATCCCAAAAATATGAATGCCAGACTTGAACTTTTCCCATTAGCTTATGCATCCATGCCTGCTCTCCTCAGCATCAACCATTACCTGCCAACTATTATGCATAGAAAAAGTTAGTGACGCTGAAGTGAGTTCTAGTTTTATAATAAAATACTTTACTTTTTGTTAAAACATTTTCTTTACTTTAGTACGTGATCATACACCATACATACATCTTGATAATAATTATTATTATCTTTCATCATCATTCTTTTTCGTACATTCATTCATTAACATCTTTCACCTTCATATAGGTACTGCCATATGCTAAACCCCCAACATTGTGCACATAAAGCTACAGTGACCCCATCGTATTTGGTCAATCTCAAGGATTGGACCCCTGAAGCGCATCCTCATGGGCTAGCTAAGCCGCACCTCAGTTGAGCTAACGACTACATGGTCGTGCACCTCCATTCATTTTGCTTGCAAGACTTTCATTCATTCATTACGTTCCACTTTTCATCATCATTATCTTTCACTTTCATTATGTAATACTTTACTTACATATACATAACATACCAAGTAAAGTCATATCATAAAATCTCTGTCATCATAAGAGAAAATAGTTAAGGCATCATAATATATCGTAAATACCATAAAGCATCATAAGTAGGCACATTCGTATCACTTAGCCTATTGAGCACTAACTTAACAATTCATCCTACTTCTCGTACAGTAATCGTACATCTTACTGCTAACACCCCAAAAATCATATAGTTAAGCATTTAACATCACAAATGTATGCATAACAGCCCTAAAAACCGTTAAGAAAACTTGTAAAAGAGGGGCTAGAACTCATCTGGTCTCCGCGACTAACTTCACCTAAAGAATGCTCACGGTACACAGTCTGAATATAAGTTGACATGCAAACAAGTCATTTTCTACACAGTTTTGGTAGTAGTTTCGCTGCCAGTTTCTCTGCCAGTTTCACTGAAAGTTTCTCTGCCAGTTTTGCTGATAGTTTCTCTGCCAGTTTCGCTACCAGTTTCTCTGCCATTTTCTCTGAAAGTTTCGCTGATAGTTTCGCTGCCAGTTTCTCTGCCAGTTTCGCTGACAGTTTCCCCGACAGTTGGGAAGTGTTGAGGTGATCGAGGCTACGACAGAGAAGTTAGAGGAGATCAAAGCCTTTATGAAGGCGGCAAAAGATAGACAAAAGTCGTATGCTGATAAAAGGCGTAGACCGATTGAGTTCAACGTGGGCGATAGAGTCATGTTAAAGTCTCACCTTGGAAGGGGATCATTCGGTTTAAAAAGATGGGTAAGCTGAGCCCGAGATACATAGGACCTTTCCGAATTATTGCACCAGTAGGAGAGGTGGCCAATCGATTGGAGCTACCCAACGAGTTAAGTGGAATTCATCCAACATTCCATGTGTCTCATCTGAGAAAATGTCTAGCTGATGAAGATATGATTGTACACTGGAGGACATCGAAGTAGATGAGCGGCTCAACTATGTAGAGCAACCAGTGGCAATCGTAGACCAAAAAGAGAAGAGGCTACAGAATAAAGTGGTTCCACTGGTGCATGTGTAGTGGAGGCACAAGAAGGGATCTGATTCTACGTGGAAAACTGAAGAAGAAATGAGACAACATTACCCACAACTGTTTGAAGAATGACAGGTTTCGGGGACGAAACCTCTATAAGGAGGGTGGACTTGTAACACCCGAAAATTTATTAAAGACAAAAAGGAAAGAAACTGTAAAGAAAGAAAGGTGAGTTATCAAAGTGGAGGGGCTAAAGTGGTGTGAAGGACAAAACATTATTATTCTATGTTTAAAGTGGGCATGGCCGCCCACTACTCTGCCTCACCAACTTATTTCGACTGCTAGAAAGAAGAAAGCAGAGCTTCATCGGTTTCTAGTGAGAGAAAGCTTCGAAGGTGAGTGTTTTCTTGCGTTTTTGTTTGGTTTTAGCTGAGTTTTCAGCTTCGGGACTGATTCTTATGTGTTCTCTGTGTTCGGTTTTGTATTTTTGGTGTGTTTAGGTGTTTGAACTCTAAGTGCTTCCGGGTGTGGAGGAGTATTGCTTGAAAGCTGCTGCAGGTGAGTTCTAGATCCCTAGTTTTCTTGTTTTAAATGTATTTTGGGGCTGAAAATGCATATAAAACGTTTTACAACTTATATGTATGTTAACCGTATGTATGTTTGTGTATGGTTGATTATGTTGTATGGTTTTATGCTTATTTTAAGTGCCTTGTAAGTTAGTTATGGGTTGAGAACCATTTAAGATGATGATTTGGGTCTGGACAGTGTAAGTTTCAAACTAAGTATGCTCATGCGCCTGAAATTTGCTTAAATCGCCTAAGTCCCTTCTCATGCGCCCAAATAGGGCTCATGCGCCTGGATTTTTGCCCATGCGCCTGTGGTAGGCTCATGCGCCTGATACTTAGCCAAAAAGACTAAGTTCCACCCCATGCGCACCAATAGTGCCCATGCGCCCACAGCCCAAATGCCTAAGTGCACCTCATGCGCCCAGAAAATTGCTCATACGCCTAAGTGTTAGTTCAGGCTCCTAACTTTCCCATGGGCCCAAGTACTCATGCGCCTGCATAGTACGTAGGCGCTTACATAGTGCTCATGCGCCTAAAATACTTAGAAAAATTTCTGAGATTATGGCATGTTCTTATGTTCCATATTACGTATTATTATGTGACTTTACGTGGTGCGATTATGCTCGTATACGTAAAGTATTATCATAAATGAAGTGAAAGATTAACGATAATGAAAAGTGGAACATAACGAATGAATGAAAAGTCTTGCAAGCAAAATTTTTAGAGAGATTTACAACTCATTGAGAGTTGTTAGCTCAACTGTGTGTTATATAACATGCGATTTAACCCATGAGGGTTCACACACAGGAGGGTCAGTCTTTGTGACCGATCGAGACGTGCGAAAATGGGATCCTTGTCGCTTGACCCCAAAAGGTGGTTGCCTCGTGCACAATGATGGGTCATAGCTTATAACAGGATCCGGATAGAAGTGAAAGATAATGAAAAAGTACGAAACAAACGAATACGTGCGATAATGGAAGATAATAAGGTTATACCTTGATGTATGTACGATGAATGCTCATGAATGAAAGTAAAGGGCGTATTTTAAGGAAAAGGATATTTTATATTAAACAAGGTACTTTAATGCTTTTAAAACTAGAACTCACTCAGCAACGCTGACTTTTATGCATTTTCAGTTGGCAGGTAATTGTTGCTGAGGATGGCACATGGGAAAAGTTACTTGGCGGGCAAGATTGGCATCCATTCGTGCATGTAATTATGTTGTTTTATAATGCAACTAAACGTTTCTTTTGTAACTCCTAATATACATTGTTGTATTATTTGGCAACATTAAATATTAATGCAATGAATGGCTTTTGAAAATTTTAAATCTGTTGCGATGTTTTACGATATGTATATGTTTTTATATAATTAATGCTATGATTGACCAACTATGAGGTTTCCAGGAACGGGGCCTTACAAGTTGGTATCAGAGCCAAAGTTTAAGAGAAATGGGTAAATGTTTTCAAAAACCTAAACTTAACTGAGAATGGGACCGAAGGGAGGGATGCCAACCCAAGTAGCTATGTGCCATCATGTATTTCTTTTTTTTAAATGTAAACCGGTATTATATGCGTGTGTTATCTGATTTATGTGCCCTTAGTAGATTTGAGTACTCTTGTAGTCAGGATAGGAAATGCTTGGAGGATGAAGAGTAAAGTAAGTGGCTAATCACAACTGGCCACTGTAATTAGGGACTTACTATACTTGACATAAACTGAGCTATTACCTTGAATGACAGTGTTGGTGTTTGAATCTTATAGTGTTTAGAGGATGGCTGGTGGTAGATCATCGAAGGCTTCACGAGGAGGAGCACGGGGTGGTCGTGGTGCTGGACCACATGCCATAAGGAACAAGACCAAGACTACTGAGACGGCTCCTGCTGAGCCCGAGCTTCATCACCAGGAGGGCGGTGATGAGAGTGCTAACTTGAGAGCCTCAGTGAAGGAGGCAGTTATGGAGGAAGTGCAACAGGTCATGCAGACGATCCTACCATCTGTGGTGACCGAGGTCATCCGTGTAGTGAGAGAGGATGAGAAAAAAGAGAAGGAGGAGGAGAGAAAGAAAGCTGCTGGGAGAAGGAGGGGTGAGAGAGATCATGGTGAAGGGGAAGAACTGAACGCTGAGATGGCGGCCTCCAGTGATGAGGAGGAGGTGGTAGTGCAGGAAACCATGTAGGGGTGCAACTACGGGGCATTCCAGCGATGCAAACCCCCAACTTTTGATGGCAATGGTAATGTTGCTGCTGCTCACCGCTGGGTGAGAGAAATAGAGGCGGTGCTGGAGATTAGTGAGTGTGGGGAGGACCAGAAGGTGAAGTTCACCACGCACTCGTTTATAGACCCGGCTTTATGTTGGTGGGACAATATTGCCCAAGCCGATGGCAGCAGGGCCATCAGAAAGATGACGTGGGGAGAACTGAAGAAGATGGTGATTGAGGAATTCTATCCTCACCGAGAGCTCGACAAGATAAAGAGGGAGTTCTTGCAGAACCATGACACACCAGCAGTACACTACTAAATTCAATGAGATGGCAAGGCTGGTGCCGGACCAGGTGACGCCGGTGTCGAGGAAGATCAAGAGGTATATTCAGGGATTACTGGCGGATATTCGCAGGCACATGATTACTGCCCGACCGAGTACCTTTAGGTCAGTGGTGGATTTGGTAGGGAGATTGTATGATGAGAGAGAGATGGCTGTGGTTGAGGTGAGTAAGAAAGATGGTGGCAACAGGAACTGGAGTGGGAAGCGATTTGGACGTGGTGGTTTCACTCCAAATAACAAGAAGGCAAGAACAGATGACCGGCGGGTAGTGTCAACGAGTACTGGGGCAAAGAGATGTGGAAAGTGTGGGAGAGACCACGTTGGGGAGTGTAAGTGGTGATCAAAGATCTGCTTCAAGTGTGGGAGGCCCGGTCATATGACAAAACATTGTGGGGTGATGAGGTGCTATAATTGTGGTGAAAAGGGCCATCTGCAAGAAGCCGAGGACCGAAAGCTCTGGGGCGAAAGTTCCGGGGTGAAGAAGAGGACGGAGAATGAAGGACATAGGGCAGGTGCTAGAGCATTCACGATGACCTGGGAGGAGGCCAGGGTGGACCTCGATGTCATGTCAGGTATGTTTCTAGTAAACCAAATTTGTGCCTCTGTGTTATTTGATTCTGGTGCTAGTAGGAGTTTCATTTCTGCTGCTTTCTGTGCTAAGTTGCCTGCTTGTAGTAGAAATATTGATGAGCCCTTCGAAGTAGAAACTACTATTGGTAAGTCTACTAGAATTTTTGAGATGATAGAGGATTGTGACATAGAACTGGAAGGCCATAGGTTCTCTGCTAAATTATTTGTGATGCCCCTAGGTGGATTTGATGTAGTTCTAGGAATGGATTGGTTAACAACCTATGAGGCGAATATTGTGTGTCGTAAGAAAATGATCTGATTAACTACGCCTGATGGAAGTTCAGTGACGGTCTACAGTGATCAAGTGACTACGGTTCCTAAAGTGATTTCGATGGTGGTGGCAGAGAAGTGCATGAAACGTGGACGTAGTGCCTACTTGGCTTACGTGAAGGATGTGGACGCGTCAGTACCACAATTTTTTGATGTACCAGTTGTGTGTGACTTTCCGGACGTGTACCCAGAAGATTTACCAGGTGTGCCACCGGACGGTGAGATCGAGTTTCAGATCGATTTGATACCTAGTGCTCAGCCCGTTGCCAAGGCACTGTATCGATTGGCTCCGTCTGAAATGAAGGAACTAATGGTTCAGCTGCAAGAGTTGTTAGACAAGGGGTTCATCCAACCGAGTATCTCTCCCTGGGGTGCCCCGGTCTTGTTTGTAAAGAAGAAGGATGGTAGTATGAGGATGTGCATTGACTACCAAGAGTTAAACAAGTTGAAGGTGAAGAACCGATATCCACTACCTAGAATTGATGACTTGTTTGACCAGCTCCAAGGTGCCAGTTGGTTCTCAAGAATAGATCTTCGATCTGGCTACCATCAATTGAAGGTGAAGGAGCAAGATGTCCCTAAAACAGCTTTTCGTACGTGTTATGGACACTATGAGTTCCTCGTTATGTCATTTGGTCTAACTAACGCGCCAGCTGCTTTTATGGATTTGATGAACCGAGTGTGTCAGCCGATGTTGGATAAATCAGTGATTGTGTTTATTGATGATATCCTGATTTATTCGAAGAGCGAAGAAGAACATGCCGGCCACATACGCGAAGTATTGGAGACGCTTAGAAGAGAGAGGCTGTATGCTAAATTCTCGAAGTGCGCTTTTTGGTTGCGTGAAGTTCAATTTTTGGGTCACGTGGTAAATTCTGAAGGAATCATGGTGGACCCAGCAAAGGTTGAGGCAGCGATGCAATGGAAGTCTCCAAAGACGCCATCCGAGATTCGCAGTTTCTGGGCTACTACAGAAGATTTATCTAAGACTTTTCCAAGATAGCCTTACCATTGACAAAGTTGTCCCGCAAGGACATAAAGTTTGTATGGGGTCTGGAACAGGAGAATGCTTTTGAGGAGTTAAAGATAAGATTGATACAAGCTCATGTCTTGACGTTGCCCAAAGGGAACGAAGACTTAGTGGTCTATTCAGATGCTTCTTATTCGGGATTGGGTTGCGTGCCAAGGCAGAGGGGAAGAGTAAAAGCCTATGTGTCCTGATAGTTGAAAATCCATGAGGCTAATTACCCCACTCATGACTTGGAGCTAGCGGCTGTGGTCTTTGCACTGAAGATTTGGAGGAACTATTTGTACGGGACGAAGTGCACTAACTTCACGGAACATAAGAGTTTGAAATACTTCTTTGAGCAGAAGGACCTCAATATGAGGCAAAGGAGGTGGCTAGAATTGATCAAGGATTATGATTGTGAAATCCACTATCATCCAGGCAAAGTCAACGTAGAGGCAGATGCCCTTAGCTGGAAGGACAGACTCGAGCCAATCCGGGTGAAAGCTTACCAGTTGATTATGACCTCTGATGTGATGACACAGGTCAAAGAGTTCCAAGATGAGGTGTTGAAAGAAGATCGCCTTAACTCTAAAAGGATGAGAGGTCTGGTCACGGGGTTAGGTGAAAATACTCTTAGAGTTAGAACCCCGCTTTGGGCGGATGTGGATCTCTCGTTATGGAGACCTACGGGGGAGGATCATGGACGAAGCTCATAAGACTCGATACTCCATTCATCCCTGTGCTACTAAGATGTATCATGATATGAAGAAAGATTACTGGTGGCCAGGTATGAAGCGTGATGTGGCCGAGTATGTGAGCAAGTGCCTTACTTGCTTGCAAGTGAAGGCAGAGCATCAGAAGCCATATGAGAAGATCCAACCTTTGGATATACCCGAGTGGAAATAGGAGCACATCACCATGGACTTCATTATGAAGTTACCACATACGGCAAGGGGGTACAATGCCATATGGGTGATAGTTGACCGCTTGACGAAGAGTGCTCACTTTTTGACGATCCGCGAGACGTATTCATCCGAGAGGTTGGTGGATTTATTCATCAAGGAGATTATAGCTCGTCATGGTGTACCGGTGTCTATTGTGTCGAACCGTGACACTCGTTTACATCCAAGTTTTGGAAGAGATTTCATGACGCGATGGGCACGAGGCTACACATCAATACGACTTACCACCCCCAAACAGATGGTCAGTCTGAGAGGACGATCCATACGCTCAAGGATATGCTCCGAGCATCCGTGCTAGACTTTGGAGGAAGTTGAGATGAACACTTACCGTTAGCTGAATTCTCATACAACAACAGTTATCATGCCATCATTGGTATGCCACCATATGAGATGCTATACGGCAGGAGGTGTAGAACGCTCGTATGTTGGGGTAACATTGGGTAGAATGAGTTGGGAAGTGTTAAGGTGATCGAGGCAAAGACGGAGAAGTTAGAGAAGATCAAAGCCTTTATGAAGGCGGCAAAAGATAGACAAAAGTCGTATGCCGATAAAAGGCGTAGACCGATTGAGTTCAACATGGGCGATAGAGTCATGTTGAAAGTCTTATCTTGGAAGGGGATCATCCTGTTTAGAAAGAGGGGTAAGCTGAGCCCGAGATACATAGGACCTTTCCGAATTATTGCACGAGTAGGAGAGTTGGCCTATCGATTGGAGCTACCTGATGAGTTAAGTGGAATTCATCCAACATTCCATGTGTCTTATCTAAGAAAATGTCTAGCTGATGAAGATATGATTGTACCACTGGAGGACATCGAAGTAGATGAGCGGCTCAACTATGTAGAGCAACCAGTGGCAATCGTAGACCGGAAAGAGAAGAGGGTGCGGAATAAAGTGGTTCCACTGGTGCGTGTGCAGTGGAGGCACAATAAGGGATCTGAGTCTACGTGGGAAACTAAGAGGAAATGAGACAGCATTACCCACAACTGTTTGAAGAATGACAGGTTTCGGGGACGAAACCTCTATAAGGAGGGTGGACTTGTACACCCGAAAATTTATTAAAGACAAAAAGGAAGAAAGTGTAAATAAAGAAAGGTGAGTTATCAAACTGGAGGGGCTAAAGTGGTGTGAAGGGCAAAACATTATTATTCTATGTTTAAAGTGGGCATGGTTGCCCACTACTCTGCTTCACCAACATGTTTCGATTGCTAGAAAGAAGAAAGCAGAGCTTCATCGGTTTCTAGTGAGAGAAAGCTTTGAAGGTGAGTGTTTTCTTGCGTTTTTGTTTGGTTTCAGCTGAGTTTTCGGCTTCGGGACCGATTCTTATGTATTCTCTGTGTTCGGTTCTGCGTTTTTGGTGTGTTTAGGTGTTTGAACTCCAAGTGCTTCTGAGTTTGGAGGAGTTTTGCTCGAAAACTGTTGCAGGTGAGTTCTAGATCCCCGGTTTTCTTGTTTTAAACGTATTTTGGGGCTGAAAATGCATATAAAACGTTTTACAACTTATATGTATGCTAACCATATGTATGTTTGTGTATGGTTGATTATGTTGTATGGTTTTATGCTTATTTTAAATGCCTTGTAAGTTAGTTATGGGTTGAGAATCATTTAAGATGATGATTTAGGTCTGGACAGTGTAAGTTTTGAACTAAGTATGCTCATGCGCCTGAAATTTGCTTAAAACGCCTAAGTCCTTTCTCATGCGCCCAAATAGGGCTCATGCGCCTAGATTTTTGCCATGCACCTGTGGTAGGCTCATGCGCCTGATACTTAGCCAAAAAGACTAAGTTCCACCCCATGCACCCCAATAGTGCCCATGCGCCCACTGGCCAAATGCCTAAGTGCACCTCATGCGCCCAAATTGTATCCATGTGCCCAGAAAATAGCTCATACGCCTAAGTGTCAGTTCAGGCGCCTAGCTTTCCCATGAGCCCAAGTACTCATGCGCCTGCATAGTACTCAGGCAGCTACATAGTGCTCATGCGCTTAAAAGACTTAGAAAAATTTCTGAGATTTTGAGAAATAGAAATTTTAAGGTTTAAGCCCTGAGATGTTTTGGTGGTTATGTTTGTTGATGTTACCTGTTCTTATGTTCCATATTACGTATTATTATGTGACTTTACGTGGTGTGATTATGCTTGTATATATAAAGTATTATCATAAATGAAGTGAAAGATTAATGATAATGAAAAGTGGAACATAACGAATGAATGAAAAGTCTTGCAAGCAAAATTTGAGAGATTCACAACTCATTGAGAGTTGTTAGCTCAACTGTGTGTTATAAAAGTAAAGGACGTATTTTAAAGAAAAGGATATTTTGTTTTAAACAAGGTACTTTATTGCTTTTAAAACTAGAACTTACTCAGCAACGCTGACTTTTATGCATTTTCAGTTGGCAGGTAATTGTTGCTGAGGATGGCACACGGGAAAAGTTACTTGGCGGGCAAGACTGGCATCCATTCGTGCATGTTAATTATGTTGTTTTATAATGCAACTAAATGTTTCTTTTGTAACTCCTATTATACATTGTTGTATTATTTGGCAACATTAAATATTAATGCAATGAATGGCTTTTGAAAATTTTAAATACGCTGCGATGTTTTACGATTTGTATATGTTTTTATATAATTAATGCTATGATTGACCAACTGTGAGGTTTCCGGGAACGGGGCCTTACACATGGCTGCGAAATTTCCAGCGATACTATAGTTTCGCTGGAAGAATCCATAGTTTCCCTGGACGAATTGACAGTTTCTCTGGACGAACTGACTGTTTCTCTGGACGCATAAAAATGACGATCCCGCCCGTTTTTAACCCAAAACTTCACTTTTTACATCCAAATCCTTAGTTTTTCATCCATGAACTTATATCTAAGCTTTTTACATGATTTCGTCCATAAAAACATGACTTTTGTAGGATTTTTGCCACTTTTCAAAACCCCAAAACCCTAGAATCTGGGTATGATCTAAAGAAACGTTTGGATGATGATTCTTACCTGGATTCTTACCCTTTTCTTGTTGTTTGATGTCCAAAAACACAGATCTTCAATCCTTTGCTCAAAGAAGCCTCAAATCTTCACTTTCTCTCTCTACTTTCTCTCTGTAGAAAGTGGGTTGTTTGAGCTGCAAATGAGGGTGAATATGGCAGATTCATGTTTATATATCGGGTGTTCACGGGACCTTAAACTCGTCTAACACATAACCCGTATGGTTAGTTTTGGTCCATAATCCATTTTTCTTCTTATTTATTTACTCAACCCCTAACCAAGCCCATTATTATTAATTGGCTCGTTTCGACTTTTCCCAGGCGTTACAGAAAGGGAAGCTATCACCTCATTATGTGGGTCCATTCAAAGTGCTCGAGCATATTGGGAAAATGGCTTACAAGCTTGAACTGCGCCAAGAACTCAGCAATATTCATCCGACATTCCATGTTTCAAATCTCAAGAAATGCCTTGCTGACGATAACCTCCACATCCCACACGATGAAGTTCAAATCAATGAATCTATGCACTTTGTCGAGAACCTGTGGAGATTGTGGATCGTGAAGTCAAACAACTCAAGAGTAACCGAATCCCAATCGTCAAAGTTGGTTGGGAGTCTAAACGTGGCCTAGAGTTCACTTGGGATTGTAAAGACCAAATGAAATCCAAGTATCCCCATCTTTTCGTCTCAGCCTCCTCGTCTTCTAAGTAGGGGAGACTATAACATCTGACCCATTTTGAAAATAAAAACCCGACCCCGTTGGGTTAACTATTTAAATCAAACACACAATTTAAACTATTTTAATCATTTTGATGATTCAAAAGCAATAAATATGTTATTTGACTAATTTTGTAAATTAAATTATTCGATTTTTTATTTGTTATATCATTTAATCAATTTATAATAATTTTAAAATTAATAAAATAACATTTTATGAAGTTATAAAGTTTCATATGTCATTTATGAGTTTTAACCATTAGATTTAAATAAATCATTAAATCATAAAGTTTTATAAGATTTGTTAAAAAAACTATAAAATTTATAAATTATTTAATTTATTTTAAAACAAGGGTTTTATAAGTTTGGGGTTCAAAATGTAATTCTTGAAACCTTTTTCAAAAGTTTAGACATACAATAATAACAACTTAAAACAACAGGTCCAAATTGTAAATGTTGAAACCCAAACCCCCCTTCTCCCTCCGTCGACCCCCATGCTCTCCGGCCACTATCCCGACCACCTCCGGCGAGCGTTTAAACCCAAATTAATCGAATTTAATTACAAATAACCGCTCCTCATATACGAGTTTCAATTTTGAACTCGATGCATGTTTTAATTCGAACATCAAGCCTGTCGTGGTGTGTTCGAACCTGTAACCGAATCCCATTCGAAAATCCAACTGTTTCGATTCGTTTTTGACCCAATTAAGCAAAATTGTCTCATTAGAAACGTTCGAGTGATAATGGTGAATTCAAACATACAAATCACTACCATTAACATCATGTAATTACAACCGGATCATACGCGAAACCTCCGATCAAAACCTTTACTCATTCGAGTCAAACAGTTGTTATCAAATCTATATAAACGAGGGTAAATATTTGAATCGATCCTTTTGAACACCCTGACACAACAATTTCAGTCATAACATACACACTTACAAGCAATCGATCTCCAACCTCCTTCGTTCAAGTGTGGCTGTTCTTGATCGTATATACATTCAATTCGACACTAATCAAGTAAGTTATACACACCCACACACTCGTTTCACTTAGGATCAAAAGCCCTAAGTTTGATTCCACTAACATTCGCGAATTGATGTTCATTTCGTTGATTTGATTCTAGGGTTTAATTGATTTGGGGATTTTTTAAAGTCTGGTTTTTAAGATTTTAATTGAGATTTCACACAGACATTGGCCCCTGGCCCGCCGGTTAACACCCTCAAACTTTTCAGAGGACACCCTGTTTGATCCCGGGCCCTCTCAACTTTTTTTAAAACTGTTTTTTAGTAAATTATATTCAACAATCTTTATTATTATATTAAATTGATATAACAATTATTTCGTTAGTTGATATTTTCCCGGAACTCGTTATTTAATTTCTTAGAGTTTTTAAAGAAACTAATTTTTCATTTTCTTTACTTTTAAGGGATTAAATGTTTTATAAAAACATTGTAAAATTTATTTATAAGTTATAAATAATATGAAAGCTATTTTAAACCAAATACAAATTATTTTAACTTATTTAAACTAGTATTCTACAAATCATTTAAATAATTAATTACTCATTAATAGTTAATTATTACATTAATTATTTATCACACATTAATATATAAATTAAAGGTTTTAATTGTATCTAAAAATTCTATTTTATTATTTTCAAACACAATGGTCTGATCAATCTATTATATTTTATTTAATCAAGTTATATAGGTTAAATTGCACTAATTTATATAAACTATTTATCAAACCCAAATCCCAATTGAAACCCTAAATCATGTCTATGTCTTTAAATCACTATTATTCTATTTATGACATCACACTTAGGTTAACCGTAAGGAAAACCCTTAGTGTCTATTCTTCATATTCTAGAATTCAAATCAATACATCTATCAAAGTGAGTATTCATAGCCCTTTCTTATGTGTTTTATAATGTGAAGAAATCATATGATTCAATATTCAATCATTGATATTTATTGTTATTCTATTCAAAATTCAATTCTATACATGCTATGTTATGTTAGTCCATTCGATCGATAACTAGTGCAAATGATCTATAAAACACCGAAATCCCACTCAATAAACATAAAACTATGAATGACACAATAGCAAGTTTCAAATATTTTCAATAATCTCCAAACTCACACAATAAACATGAATCAAAGGCTCAAATATGATAACATAGACTTCCAGCCACATACACAGAAATACAATATCAGTATTTCACTATTAGGGTTTGCAAAAAACTTACTTACAATGAATGAAACTTTCAATATATAAGCAGACTGTAGTTTCGTTGATAGTTTCGCTGGACAGCAAAACTGTCTTGACCATAACATAGTTTCACCCAGCGACGAAAACACAATTTCGCCGGGTAAACCAGATCAGCTGACTATGAGCGAAACTTAGTTTCGCTCATAGTTTCGCTGGGCACAAAACTTACAAAATACAAAATACAAACTAAGTAAACTAACATTTAACCTATTACATTGATAAACAAAATAAACACAATAACAATGGTGAGTCCAACCTATACTAGATCATCAATACTCCCCCTAGGTTAGACTTTACCTGCTTGATCTTCTAATTCAACTTTGTTCTTTCTTCAACATTATGAACTTCTTCTGCAGCTTTAACAGATCTTTCTTTTTCAACTCCAGCAGTACTCCTTCCTCTCCCCGTGCACTAGCCCTTTCAAATTGCTTTGTTAACTCCTACACGTCTATCCTTAGTTCGTCAGCTTGATGTACTTTCTCTGTTAGTTCCCTTACTTCAGCCCTAACTCCCCGAGCCCTGTATGCAACCCTCATAAAGAGGCTTGCTTCAGTCCTTGTTTCAGCTCCGGCTCCAGCTTTTATGTGGTTCTCACACAAAACCACCAAGTCCTCATCACAAAAAGAAAATACTTCCATAGGATTAAATAATTTGATTTCTTCTCCATCCTTCACTTTAACCACTGCTTCTCCCGTATTGTTGTCATAAAACTATTTTCAAACGTTTGCAGTCTTAGGGGATGTGGATTGGGTACCCTCACTCTATTCACTGCCTTTGCTGGTTTTAGCTTCAATACAATTTTTCCCTTTCCGGTCACCCAATCCATGTTCTTCTTGGATCTCCTTCTCTCAGTCTTCATATATCCAATGACTCGAAATTATCATTCAGTCCCCTTTTAATTTCTTGCTCCAGCTACGTAGCTCTCTCACTTAACTTTGAATCCAGCAGTGGAATCTTAACTAATCTTCGTAAATCCTATCTTGGCAAGGTCCTGAATGCCTTCCTCTTATGTAAGTATGAGATTCCCCCTCCTTTTCTCTTGATCATAAACATTTTCAACTCACTGTTGTATTTCCAGCTGATTATCTTCTTATCAGATTAATTTCGGCTTGGTTCTTGAATGTTTTGAAATGAAGGAGTCAGCTGTTCTGGTTCCTTCTCTGTAATGAACCACTCCACCTTTTCCATCTCTATTATATCTCATTCAGTTAAGCTTCTTTGAGCCACATATGTCAATGGTCGCTCGTCTACTTCATAGTATTCGGGCTCAGAGTCATAATCCACCAATTGATCATCCCCAATTCATTTGCCAAAGATGCATTCAGATTTCTAATAACATCTTGGTCTAGCTCTGATCTGGCATCTATTCTTTCAGGAGTTTCGAAAAATACTTGTTGCTTATGCTTTGTTCTCCTTTCAGTAACATTTGCTGGCTCTCCCTGATCTGCCTTCTTCTTTGATCGTTTCACCTTTTGCACCTTAGTTCTTCTTCAACTTCATCAATCTCATCTTCCAAATTGTACTCCTTTCTTTGGTATACCTTTTCCTTTTCTTGATTGCTTCAGCCTGTTTTTCTTGATTTTCTTCAGCATTCTTATTTTCAGTCTCAATCAATCTCCTGATGTAATTCCCCCTCTCAGCTGGGTACATGTTTTCCCAAAGGTATGTAATCTTCCCACTAGGTCATGTCTTACAACTGAGCAGTCTACAAATATCCTAGTGTTCATCTATACTAGTCTCCTTATTTCTCCATGTCTAGGCACATTTGGAATCAGATCATTTATTAACATCTGCATGAATCTTGGATATAACAGCCATTTATCCTTCTTTAGTGCCATTATGTTTTTAGACATGCAATCAAATATCAGTTTGGCAATGTTGGCCTTCTGTCCTCTGCAAAACACAATCATGGCCCTGGCCCAATCCAAGTTTAGCCCATCAGACCCTCCTTTTCTATGATCCAGACACATGATAAACACATATGCTATGTATCTCCGTTCCTTAGAAAGAAAAGACTTCTTTATCTCTTTTCTGGTGCCAAAAGGAGGTCCTTTATAACCAATGCTTCTGAATGCATCTAACACCTATGCCTCAGATAGCACAACTTCATCTCCACAGTCATTCTCAAGCCTCAACACCCTGGCTATAGTCTCAATAGTAATGGCTATGTCATTGCCATGAACTCTAACTACAATCCGATGTGGATTAGACCCGAGGTCATACTCAGCAGTTCTCCAAAAGTCTCTAATGTGAAGATCGTAAATAGTGGGCGTATGAGATATGACATAGGATATAGGGGACTCCTTCAGCCATTTGATACAGTCTCTAAAACCAGTAGCCTTTGGGTTGCCATCATCCAGCAATGCTACAATGTTCTTCCTCTCATCAAACTTTATATTTACCATCTAAACTAAAAAAAAAAACAAAAGTGGGTTAGTTAATACATATATAAAAGAATTAACAATGAAGTGAAACAAAATAAGAAAAAATAATAAGTTCAACAGTTTTGCTGCAGTCAAAACTGTAGACACAAAATCATGTGTCCGAGCGATTCTATAGTTTCGTTGATGACGAAATTATAGTTTCATAGTAGAGAAACTATAGATTCGCTGAGACTCAGACACAAAATCATGTGCCAGACTGAAACTATAGTTTCACTGAAACTATCCTGGTGAAACTATCAAGTACGCACGGACAACATGACTAGACAGTTTTGCTTGGAACTTTGAACTTTCGTTCAGATTCGTTGGTTACACTGGAAGTTTCGCTGAACGAATCAGCGAAACTACGACCCAGCGAATCAATCTAAAACTTGAATGTATCGGTTATAATCATGATTAATGTTGTGGAATGGGTTTGAAACACCCACCTATGAAGATATAAACACACAATCATGACGGAAATCAACACAGATTAGTTTCGTTAAAGGCTGTTCAGAAACTAGGGTTCAGTTTCATTACGCGAATGTGAGAAACTGATTCCACTCAGTCCAATATGTATTATCTAGTTTCGCTGGCAGCGAAACTATAGTTTCACTTTGCATCGCATTTAAAATCATGTTACTCAGAATTGGGCGAATGTGCCAGCGAATTTATAGATTCGCTTAGCGAAAATGCTAGCAAAACTTAGTTTCGCTGGAACCTAACACTTAATAAATTCTTGAAAATTTTTGAATAATTGAAAAGGATTTATATACACATAAGCTTTCATAAAATAACTTCATCGGCCCACAAAACCAACAGAAAACCAAAAAACAAGAGAAAAATAAAATAATAAAATAAATAGAATAAAATAAAATAAGAAATAAGATAAAATTAAGAATAAAAGGATATAGACGATTCTTTTTCAAGCCCATGCTTATTCTTTTCACGCGTAATCTGCAGCTGTCTTTATCATGTTTTTAGTTTAATTATAGAAACTCTAATGACTTGATCCCCACAGACATTTGGCAAAGTACTTATCCTGTTCTTATGGTTTATTGAGCAATATGATTAACTCTGCTTGATTTCTTTTGGGATTTCAACAATGATCTTAATTTAAGAATCACTGTGCCTTTATTTTGGGTAACCGATGATTAGAGCTCCAGGTCTATACCTATGTATAACAGAGGAGATGATCATCTGAACTTGTTGATGAGAGCTTCAGTTCTATACTCACGTATAACAGAGAAGATTATCAAAACATGCTGATGAGAGCTCCAGGTCTATACTCGCGTATAACAAAGGAGAACATCACTCCAAGTCAATGTTCACACATAGCAGAGGAGATAAGCACGAGATATACTTTTGAAGAGCTAACAAGAAGCTTTAAAACAGAGACTTTTCTGAAGAGCTACACTAGAAGCACTTATTGTGCTAACTAGAAGCAACATTCAGGACTTGGAGATAGGGAGATTATGGGAATTTGTGGAAGTATCAAAGTAGATATTTGAAACTCTCAATCGGTTTTTGACAAGGAATTGTAACTTTATGCAGGCCAAAATGTCAAGAGGATAATCCTTATCACTGAGTTCTTAAACTTTAATTTAGCTACACGATCACTGTTTACTTTGTTTTCGGGCAGAGCCTACCATGCATATCCTAACACAAGGCTGTTGACCTCCTTTAAACTTCTTTTTCCAGGGTTCCCGAAAAGACAAAATTGAAAAACTTAAGAGTTTAATCTTTATTCTCCCCCGAAATTTCTTTTTAACTGCCATGTAAGAGAAATTTATGTTTTTCATATTTTTTTAAAGATCAAAGAAGTGAAGGAATATGGGACACAGAAGTTTTTCAGAAAGAGTTATTAAAAAAATAATGAACAAAAGAAATATTACTCAATTTGTTATGAAAAGAGTTATTTTTCAAAAAAGTTACACAATAAGCTACACTAGAAGCACTTATTGTGTTTTCACTAATGTTGTATCCAAAGCACTTGGCGGCAGCAACTTGATGCAGCAACATATTCAGCCTCTCCTGTAGATAGATACTGTTGTTTGCTTCTTGCTTTGTCATGAACAAGACAATCCCTGAGATATTGACACCCATCAGTGACGGATTTTCTGTTGATCCTGCAACCACCGTGATCACTATCAGATAAGCATGCAAATCAAAGTTCCCTCCTTTTGGATACCAAAGACAAAACAAAAAGAACCCTTTAAGTAATGAAAGATGGGTTTAACAGCTTTTTCATGTGATTCTTTGGGTTGTCTTGAAAACAGGCATAGTAGCACACGGCGAATGTTTTGGACGACTAGCCATGAGATACATGTGAGATCCGATCATAGAACGATATGATGAGCATCCACGGGCTTCCCATTATCATCTGGAGTTAAGCAGGTTTGAGCAGTGAATGGAGTAATGTAAGATCATCTGAAGATTTTGACGCTGATGCAACCAACAAGCCAGAACAACCAAGTCTTCCATGCATGCACTAAGGAACAAAGATGAACTAGCTTTAGAAGTCTTACACTCTCAAATGTGTCTAAGTGTAAGACCTTCTGAAGCTAACAGTTCAGAAGGAGTTACTTCAAAAGTTTCACACTCAAACAGAAAAATATTCTAAGTGTGAAATCTTCTGAAGCCAAAGACCAGCATCTTCCGAAGCCAAAGATGAAATCTTCCGAAGCTTCAGAGACAAAGTCTTTCGAAGTGTGAAGACTGATTTCTTTAGAGGACGAGAAAATATGCTTTCTCTGAATCAACTTTTGATAAAGCTGACACACTTTCCGCTGCCTGCTCTGGTGGTTCACCTACTTTACACAAGTTGGTGAAACTTCCATGCTTTATCAAAAAGTAGGAATGGTCTTTGTCTGTAAATTACCTTACTTGTTTCTGTAGACTTTTTGTATTAGGAAAAGTAGTGAGCTATGGCATGTCATAGTCACTAGTCAAAAGGCAATCTGCCTTTTGACTTTAGATTGATCTTGTTTTCTAGATTAGTCAAATCCCAACTGTCTTTACATGTAAGTGACGGTTGTAGGTTGTAGTATAAAAGTGTCTCAGGTCCTTGTAATTTCTTTATGCTTTGTAACACTTGTAAAAGAACTTGAGATCAATATACAACATCCTTGAAAACCAATCTTGTGTTGTTCTTAGTTCTGTCTCTTTAAATTTACTTGTGTTCTTAGTAGCATCTGTATCTAGTTACCAGTTCCCTATTTGAATTGTTAAGTGATCTAAGATCTCTCCTCAATGTGAAACTAAGTGTTAAGTACCCTTACCCGTTCTGCAATTGGTATCAGAGCATTCCAGGCTCTTGATTGTAAGATCTCACCATCTTTAATATTAGCTTCACACATCACTTAACTCTTCAAATGGCAGCTATCTCTAAGGCTGATATGGAAACTGGAACTATGACAAAGTCCCCACTGATCACTCCTGAGGATTTTGACACTTGGTGCCAAAGAATGGAAGGCTTTATCAAGTCTCAGGATTCCAGGATATGGGAGTCTGTTGTCGATGGACCTCATGTACCATGCACCTCTTCAGCTGCTGCTGGTGGTGGCATGATACCAAAGGAGAGGGCTGATTTTTCTGATGAATACTAGAAAAGGATTGATATTGATCAGAAAGCCATGACAGCCCTCCAAACTGCTCTTCCAAACTCTATCTATAGAGGTTTCAAGAAGTGCAAGACCGCTAAACAGCTATGGGATGCACTGAAACTAATGTATGAGGGGTCCAATGAAGCCAAGGAGAACAAGAAGGACCTCCTGAAGTAGCAGTTTGAAAACTTCATCCTTTAAGACAGGTGAAACCATGACTCAACAGTATTTCAGGTATGTTGAGATTATGGATACTCTGGCTGATGTTGGAGTAACTATTGAGAATAGGGATATTTAGGAAGTTCATGTCCTCTCTTCCCAGTGGACACACTACTGTGTGGTCATTAAGAGGACTGAAAACCTCAAGACCCTTACTCTCACTGAGTTGTATGGGATACTCAGCGGATACCAGATGGAGATGAACATGCAAAATTCATCTGGTAACTCCAATACTCACCAGAGTTTAGCCCTTCATGTGGGTGAAAGGGATAGTAGAGAACCACAGCATCATCTTATCTCTACCCTGAAACTTCACAAAAGGGTCCTTTCATCACCTTCCCAGAGACACCCAGAGAGAGCTACATCCAAGGAAGTCCCTTCCAAGAGACAAGCACCTCTCAAGCCTTTGTCTCTACTGATGAAAGTTTAGGCAAATTTCTTTTCACTCTTGAAGACCTGGATTGTATCCATCCAGATGATCTGGAATACATGGAGATAGTCCATAGATGGCTCTTCTCACTCACATACAAGAGGATAGGGAAAAGGTTTCTCAGCAATGCTGCCAGTGGCAAGTTTAGGACTGGACAAGAGCAAAGTAAAGTGTTACAACTGTATGGGTCACTTTGCTAGAGAATGCAAGGAACCTAAGTCAAATGGTGGCCAAGCATCATCCAGGCCAAACTACACTGAGGGAGGGCACCAGAATGAGAAGCCAAGATAGCAAGCTGCTGTTGCTGTTGAAGAAGGAGGCTTTGACTGGAGCTTTCAGGCTGAAGATGCTTCACAAATCGGGCACTCATGGCTGACCATGATGAGGCTAAGGTACTAGAACATCTTTGCTCTCCTGAATGTATTGCTAAAGTGAATAGATACAGGTCCTACAACTTGGAAATGAGATATGATATTGAGTCCTTGAATATCCTAAAAGCTGATTTTAAAAGAGCTGAAAATGACTATAAACTTAAGATAGAAGATCTAGAAAAAAGTTTCAACTCTTAAACATGAGCAGACAAATTACATGACTCAAATTAAAGATCTCATTACCAAGTTGACTGAATGCCAGGCTGAGCTTGTGATCAGCAAAGCCCGGGCTGAAAAATGTGTTTTTTGAAGAAGAGACCTTCAAGAACATCATATCCTCATCTCTGCATGCAAAAGTCTTTTATCAGAATAAGCAGGGACTGGATCTACTGAGATAGCTCCTCACACACTTTATTATCTGTAAGATCTCCAAGGTGTGGAACTAGTGAAGATGAGCTTCCCCTCATAGACCCTAGTGTTGAAGAGGATGAAGAGGAGATGGTGAGGGATGACTTGAAATGAGTGAAGAGAGTCAATCCAAAAAGGTCACCATGCTCCTGAGGAGAGTAAGAAGGCTGGTATGACAAAGACAAAGAGGAAGAACTTGATCAGAAGAGCAAAGAGAAGATCAAAGAAGGCTCAAGAGATCAAGGCCACTTTTGACTCCAAGCAGAAACAAGTGTTTATCTCTGCAGGTTTTGAAGTGGTAAAGGCTGAGGAATCAACTACAAACTCTAGTACCAGGAGTTTTAGCACAATTCTAACTCATTCCAGCAAAGAGAAGGCCGATGTGTACCACTGCTACACAGTCTGAACTATCCTCCTCCAAGAGCAAGTCTCTCCCTAAGAGAATTGCTGCATCATCTATGAAGAAGAAGCTGGAGAAAGAAAGTGTTCAAGTTCAGTGTTGCTCTCAGAAGAAGACTCCCAGAAGGAAGCAAATGGAATGCATCATGTGTGGTAGTACTTCCCATCTAGCTAAAGATTGTATCTACAATCCCAAAAGCACTATCCACATGTTTAAAGAGAAAGCTTCTGGGAAGATGAAGGAAAAACTAGCTTCGGAAGGAAAATCTGTTTCCTTCGGAAGCTCCAAAATGAAGAAGAAGGCAAGTGAAAAATTGCCTTCGGAAGAAATTTGTCTCGGAAGAAAGGAATGCTTCCAAGTACTAAAGCTTGCTGCAGTGAAAGAAGATCTTCCAAAGGTCCAGTCTCCAAATCTTTCGAAGCTGCAAAAGCTTCCGAAGCTTTGAAGGTCAAGCCAAATTTTCCAAAGGTGGTATGGAAGATGAAGGAGGACTGTGTGACTGAAGATTCTTCATCAGCAAATGATCCTCAGAGCCTGAACATAGGATCACTTACTGTTTCATTGCCTTCAACTCATTTTAACAAGCCCAAGACCAATGAGGCTTGGGTTTCCAATGTAACTAAATCATCTTTTTTTATGCAGGGACAGCCAAAGGCAAACAAAATGGATGGATCATTGATAGTGGCTGCTCCAGGCACATGACAGGCAATGAGTCCTTACTTCAAAACTTTGAGAAGTTTGATGGAGGGCCAGTTGCTTTTGGAGGAGATGCAGGAGGTTACATCACTGGTTGGGGCATGGTCTCAAATGGTAAGCTCGACATTGAGAAGGTAAACTTTGTCAAGGAGCTTGGATACAATCTTTTGAGTGTGTCCCAATTTTGTGACCAAAAACATCACATGCTCTTCATGAGCATGAGTGCATTGTTCTCAAGCCTGGGGTGGTTATTCCTCAAGAATTCTGCTCAGAGCCCCCAGGAAGGGAAACATGTACAAGATGGATCTGCAAGAAACAACTCCCTCTGGAGAAGTGTCTTGCTTTCTATCTAAAGCAAATAATGATGAGTCTTTCCTCTGGCATAAAATAATGTGCCATGTAAACTTCAAAAACATGAATAAATTGATTAAAATGATTTGGTAACTGGAATGCCAAAGAAAGAGTTTACAAGTGATGACCATTGTGTTGCATGCCTGAAAGGGAAGCAGCACAAAGTGTCTCACGAGCCAAAGGAAACCAACTCCATCACTACTCCCCTAAACTTGTTACATATGGATCTGTTTGGCCCCACCAGTGTAATGAGTCTAGGAAGGACCACTTATTGTTTAGTGATCACAGATGACTTCATAAGATTCACTTGGGTCTTCTTCCTTAGAACTAAGGATGAGACTCCTGAGATCTTGAAGAACTTCATTGTAAAAATTGAGAATCAATGTGATCACAAGGTCAAACCATAAGATGTGATCAAGGAACAGAATTTAAAAACCAAATCCTTGATACATTTTGTGATGAAAAGGGTATTTCAAGACAATATAGTGCTCCCAGGACTCCTCAGCAAAATGGTGTTGCTGAGAGGAGAAACAGGACACTTATTGAGGTGCCAGAACCATGTTGTCTGACTCTAAACTGCCTATCACCTTCTGGGCAGAGGCTGTCAACACAGCCTGCTATGTGCAGAATAGAGTTTTAGTAGTTAAGACTCATGGTAAGACTCCTTATGAATGTGGCACAAAAGGAGACCATTCATTGGTTTTCTCAGAACATTTGGATGTCCTTGCACCATCTTGAATACCAAAGATCAAATAGCCAAGTTTGCTGAGAAATCAGATGATGGACACTTTGTTGGATACTCTTCTCAAGCTAAGGCTTATAGAGTATACAATCTCAGAACTAGAATCATTGAGGAGTCAGCCAATGTGACTTTCAATGAACACACACCCTGTGTAAAGGTTCTGGTCCAGATTGGCTGTTTGATCTTGATTTAGTTACCAACTGTTTTAACAAATCTTGTGAGAATGTTTTAGGATCTACAGATAATATATCAATAGGTGATCCTGACCAAGATTTGAGCTGAGAAGACCAAACAAGAATACTACTTCAGCTCCAATGGTAACTAACCCTGCAAGTGAAGCTCCTATCAGCACAAGCATGACAAATACTGTTGATTCATCTGAGAGGCCTTCAAATTCTAGCTCAGAGGCTCCAAATCCAAGTGAAGGAACTTCAAATGCAGAAGGAGATGGAGGTGGTGACAGTGATCAGGAATTTCTTGATGCTGATAACCACTCCATTGAAGACAACATAATGATGTAACACACTCATTGGATCAAGCTTCTCTTGATAAGTGTGTTGATGTGGTGGGTACACTTCTTTGCCAGATCTGAATTTCTCAAATTTAGATCTGTCTAACCAACTTGCTGTGATCCCTCAACTTAGGATCCACAAGTCACACCCCACCACAAACATCATTGGAAATGTTGACATAGGGGTAAGAACAAGAGGACAAACTCATGACAACCATGTTTGTCTACATTCTTGTTTCTTATCCCAGATAGAGCCAAAGAAAGTTGATGAGGCTTTGAAGGATGGAAGCTGGATTGAAGCTATGCAAGATGAGTTGCTTCAAATCAGAAGACAGAAGGTGTGGAACTTATGTCCTCTTCCTCAAGGGAAAGTGTCATAGGAACCAAATGGGTATTCAGGAACAAGAAGGATGATAGAGGGATTATCATCAAGAACAAGGCTAGACTGGTTGTCCAAGGATACACTCAAGAAGAAGGGATTGATTACACTGATGTCTTTGCTCCAGTTGCAAGACTTGAAGCTGTAAGAATATTCCTGGCTTATGCTGCATCCAAGGATTTCAAGGTCTACCAGCTTGATGTGAAATGTGCTTTTCTCTATGGGGTGATTGATGAAGAAGTTTATATCAAATAACCACCTGGCTTTGCAGACCCAGATCATCCTGATTATGTCTATAAGCTTGATAAAGCTCTATATGGACTGCATCAAGCTCCAAGAAAGTGGTATGAGACACTATCAACATACCTCTGTCAACATGGATACAAAAAGGTACTATTGATGGGACTCTCTTCATCAAAGAAACAGGGAATGACACACTGCTAGTTCAAATATATGTAGATGACATCATCTTTGGTTCAACTAATCCAAAGCTCTGTAAAGACTTTGAGATGCTCATGAAGAATAGATTTGAAATGAGTGCCATGGGGGAACTCAGTTTCTTTCTAGGAATTCAAGCGAAGTAGGTTGAAGATGGCATCTTCATTAGTCAGTCAAAGTATGTACAGGACATACTTACAAGATTCAAGATGACTGACTGTAAGGTTGCAAAGACACCCATAGCCAGAAACCACTCCCTTGGTCCTGATCTTGAGGGGGAGTATGTTGATGAACATCTCTACAGGGCTATGATTGGGTCACTTATGTACCTTACTGCTAGCAGGCTGATATTATGTTTGCCATATGTATATGTGCAAGATATCAAGCCAACCCAAGATGTCACACCTAATCACTGTCAAAAGGATTCTCAGATACCTCAAAGTGCTCCAAATCTAGGCCTTTGGTATCCAAAGAATTCAGACTTTAATCTATATGCTTATACATATAGTGACTATGGTGGCTGTAACATGACTGCAAAGTCTACATCTGGGGGATGTTAATTCCTTGGTGGAAGGATAGTCTCTTGGCAATGCAAGAAGCAATCCTGTGTGTCTGCATCAACTGCTGAAGCTGAATACATTGCTGCTGCAAGCTGCTGTGCTCAAGTGCTTTGGATTCAGAATCAGATGCTAGACTATGGGTTCAATTTCAAGAGACTCCCATCCACATAGACAACAATAGTGCCATCTCTATTACAGAGAATCCTGTGCAGCACTCAAGGACCAAACACATCAACATCAGGTATCATCTGATTAGGGATAATTTTGAAAAGGGATTGATCAAACTAATCAAAGTTAACACAAATGAACAATATGCTGATCTGTTCACAAAGCATTTGATGAACAGAGATTTAAATATCTTATATCAGCTATTGGGATGATTAACTTTGAATAGATTTTCTTAATAACTTAATCAACTTTATTTCTTAAAATTGTGTGTCCTAAGTTGTCTATTAGATCACTTCATAAGCCCAGTTCTCTTTGGAAGAAAACTAACTTTTAACTGATATTCCTTAGATTTGTGAAAATTTATCTTCGGAAGAACTCAAATTGCCTTCGGAAGAAATTTATGTCGTTAAATCATTTAACAGCTTATCTAAGATTTGCCTTCGAAAGAAATTCTTGGAGTATCTTCCGAAGCTTAAATTTGTATATAAGCACTTAAATGCATTCAAAGAACAAATATCTTCCGAAAGCAACTAAGTCTCGGAAGACTTGTTCACTTCTTCCGAAGCCAAATTTTAAAAATTCTTTGAAATATCTTCCGAAGCAAAAATTGCCTTCAGAAGCTTTGCTACAAAGCTTCCGAAGCCAAAATTGTCTTCGAAATTTTTACAACTTCCAAGAAAACTAACTTTTTGGGCGCACTTTTTCTGAAGTAGGACCCACTTGCGGATTTCAAAGTTTATTTTTTTGTCATAACTTTGTCTCAAATCCACAACATATATCTTCCACGGTTCTATTTCGTCTCTCTACTCTCACTGATCCTTACCCTAAATTTACCCCCAAATTTCATCTTCTTCTTTCTTTCTTCACTGTAAAGCTTCCTCAAATGGCCAACTTGATCGACGCAACGACCCTGATTTTTCCATGCACCTACACAGGCAACACAATCAAGTTGCCCTGTTACACTCTGAGAAGGATCCAAGCTCTTTATCCTCCTCTTTATGAGGATCAGTTGCTTGAGTTCTGGAGGACCTGTTAAGAGGTCACCATAGACGGGGAGAAGGCACTGTCTGCTATAGTGCAGGGAAGGACAACTTTCATCGCTCCAGCCATCGTAAACACCCATTTGCAGCTGGATGATGAAGCAGGTGAGCTGTCCTTTCCCAAATCTGCTGTCAACCACTCCTTTCAGCAGATGGGCTATGAAGGTGACTTCTCAGTCAAAACCTTCAGGAAGGGAAGGTCTCATCTCAATGGAAATACCTACTCCATGTCGTCATTCACAGACTTTCTAACAAGCATGGAGGATGGGATCAAGTTCCAGAAGACCTCTCCTTTATAATCCATGGGATGGTACAAGGGGTCAAGTTTAGGTACTCTCAGTTGGTATATACTAATTTACTTGCAAACTTGGACTCCTTAGAGTATTACATGTTCCCTAGGTATGTTTAACACATTCTCAACTGTGAGTTGGGACCACAGTTGAGGGGAACAGGTAATATTCTTAAAATAGGACAAATAGGCCCGACATCTTCAAAATCTTGAAGAAGCCAACTGTTGGCTTCTCTAGGGTAGAAACAACCCTTGTCCCAAAAATGTTTGAGCTCATTGCTTAGGATGAAAACCTAGCAGCACCAGCTAGTGTTGAACCAACACCTTCTACCTCTCACCCACCTCAAACACAGCCTACCATCACCATTACCTACAAAAGAAAATCTCAACAAACCCCTGCACTTGCTACTGAGCATGTGTAGGCCCCCATAGCTGAACCCATACAGGAGGAAGTGGAATCTCGAGCTCCCACTTCTCCTGAGGAGCAGACCACTCCCATCTTTCAACCAATCAGTACTGAGGTTCCTCATGCTCAGCCTGATGAGCTCACAACCCCACTAACAACCTTAAGCCATCATTCTGAGTCTCAACACTCTAGTGATCAACCTTCTGGGGAAAGCTACCATCCCTAACCTCTTGATCTAAACCGCCCCATTCCCAGCCTTGACTTCTATTCTGATGAAGATTTAGGCTTTAGTGAGTACCATGAGTCTCTCCTCTCTTCTCACACTCAAGGAGAGATGAGTACTCCTGCTTCCCCCATCTCTAGCCCACATCAGCAAACCCCTACTGTGGTGGATCGTCCTGAACTTATTCAGGAAATCCATATGGTAGAAGCTATCACTTTTGCAAGTAATAACATCACTAGGACTTCTACCATGGCAACCCAGCCTCTTGACACTTCTCTGGAAGTTGTCATTGGGCAAGGGAAATCCAGTAGCCAAGAAACCCATGCTGGTGGTGAGGAAGAAGACCTAGGTCCAATTCTCTCATCTCCCAATGATTCTTCATCTGAAGATGAGGGGAGTCTGCAACAAAAGGTGCACAAACTGTCACATCTTTGCACCTATTTTGTTTCAAAATAGCTCACCTGGAATCTCAGGTGACTATCTTACAAAGAGGGTCAATGCCCAGCAACTTGAGATCACCGATCTCAAGGGCAAGTTAGCTAAGAGACCCATGAGGACAACTCATCCAGGTCCACAGGAACCTATGGATGTCATGGATCAACCTCCCAGCTCACCTATGCAAGAGGGTGATGCTACCAAAAGGGGGAGAAAATTCTAACAATCACAGAACCTGGGAGTTCTTCCCAGAGTATGGACATAAGGAATCACCATCCTCTCTTGCAGATGTTCATACTCAGCAACCTCCTCTAGACAGTGATCTACATTTGCTTATTCAACAACGGTTTGAGGAGGGAATACCAAGAGCAATGTCTGCCCCTTCTGAGAACCCAATCTGGGGTTGGGGGTATGATAGTAATAGGAGAGCTCTTGTGATCTCTAGAGCTCAGGGTCAACTAGAAGTTCTCAACATTTCACACCTGAGTTTCTATGAGAGCATCAACTTGGTAGATCTGCCACTTGTCAACCCAAGCAATAACAGACAAGCAGCAAGATTGGCAGAAAAAAACCAAGACAGGGTGCTAGAGGTTTTAAATTGAGATCAAAATTATATAGACAGAGGCTAGCAGGTGAGATCTTTGGTCAACTGATGTTGAGGTAGACCCGGAGATTAGCTTCAAAGGGAAAACCTTGACTGAAGACCCAGAGGTTGAACCTATGAACCTTGAGACAAGATCTCCCTCTGCACCTATTACCCTCAGTGAAACACCAGCTGGTGATGGTGTTTCACAACCTCTCTCTGGCCAGAGCTTGACAGCTGAACCAAGCAATGAAGGCTAAAGCTCTCTCCAGCTTGAGTCACCAAAGCCTGTGGTCAACAAAGGCAAAAGGAAAATGACTCCTGAGGAGATTGAGGAGGAGAAAAGAGAGAAGAAGAGGAAGCTGAGAGGAGAGAGTTCAAGTGGTTCCCCAGGGTTTATGGAAACTGCAATCAGGGCTGTCCCCAGGCTAAACACTCAGGAAGATGAGTTAAGGGCAGCCAGGCTGAATTACTTGGGAACCAAAAACTATGACATTGATGAACTTATCTCTCTCCCCTTAGATGAATTGAATGAACTGGCTGACACAGAGTTGTCAAAGGAGAGGAAGGAAGCAGAGGATGCAGCATTGCTCCTTAAACACAAGGAAGAAATAAGACTGAAAAGACTCTACAAGAACATTCCTGTCCCTCCCCAGTTCAAGAAAGTCCTGAGCCAGAGACTATGGCCCCTGAACAACCTCAGGTAGCAACTAAAGAAGAAAGACTAAAGATGATCAGCTACCTGAGTGCCACAGGTCTCTATCAGGCAAATGCACTTCTTCCCTTACCATCTGAGTATATATTGTTTGAATACAATAAGCAGATGAAAGAAAAAGCTAAAAGAGAAAAACAATATGAAAAAAAAGATTAAGGGAAGAAGCTGCAAAGTCAAGGGCCATCATCCACAAAAGCCAAAAGAAGTCTACTGACAGATAAAGGATGATGAGCCTCTTGAGGCTGTATGGATTCTCCGAAAGGAGGCTTGGTCCTATGTCTCTATCCACAATGGATGAACACACTAGGGTGATCAAGCATAAGATAAAAAAGGGAGAGCTGGTGGACTTGCATTCTCTACCAAGTCCAGCTCAACCTAAAGTTGAGGTGAAGGCTGAACCCACCAAGACAACACAACCTGAACCTGGAGCTGCATCTCAGCCAACTTCATCTTCTGATCCACAGCAGGTCCTCCTCTCTCTTCTTCTAAACCTGTGAGTAAGGAGATCCCAACTGAGGGGGACTCAACTGAACAACCTGGTACTCAAGACCAGTCCCCTCAGTTAAAATCATCAGGGAGAAGAAAAAGGATGGCCAGAAGATCATCCTCAAGGAAGAAAAGAAGAAAGGCATCCACCTCCCAACCTCAGGATGAGTCAAAGCATCCTGAGGGAGTGCATGAAGAGGTCTCTCAACAAACTCCAATCATAGTAGAGCCTCTTACTGTTGGAAGACAAATTATGTAATGGTCTTATGATGAAGATCAAGACAGATGGTATGTTATAAGAGATCAGGAAGGCAGGCATGTCTATTCCTTAGAAGACATGCTCAATATTCCTCTGCATGATCTCTTTGACATGAGAAGGTTTTATCTTAGTCTGAAGGATCCAGACCTAATGGTGAAGAAAGGTATGCTGAGGATCCTAATGTGGACTATCAAAATCTGAAGAACTTCTCTGTTTTGGTAGCATCAGCCTAGGAGGAGTTTGTAAGATCATCTGAAGATTATGAGGCTGATGCAACCAACAAGCCAGAACAACCAAGTCTTCCATGCATGAACTAAGGAACAAATATGAACTAGCTTTGGAAGTCTTAGACTCTCAAATGTGTCTAAGTGTAAGACCTTCCGAAGCTATGAAGACTGATTTCTTCAGAGGATAGAGAAACTATGTTTTCTCTGAATCAACTTTTGATAAAGCTGACACACTCTCCACTGCCTACTCTGGTGGTTCACCTACTTTACACAAGTTGGTGAAACTTCCATGCTTTATCAAAAAGTAGGAATGGTTTTTTTTATAACTTACCATAATTGTTTCTATAGACTTTTTGTATTAGGAAAAGTCAGTGAGCTATGGCATGTCATAGTCATTAGTCAAAAGGCAATCTGCCTTTTGACTGTAGATTGATCTTGTTGTCTAGATTAGTCAAATCCCAACTGTCTTTACATGTAAGTGACGGTTGTAGGTTGTAGTATAAAAGTGTCTTAGGTCCTAGTAATTTCTTTATGCTTTGTAATACTTGTAAAAGAACTTGAAATCAATATACAACATCCTTGAAAACCAATCTTGTGTTATTCTTAGTTCTGTCTCTTTAAATTTACTTATGTTTTTGGTAGCATCTGTATCTAGTTACCAGTTCCCTATTTCAATTGTTAAGTGATCTAAGATCTCTCCTCAGTGTGAAACTAAGTGTTAAGTACCCTTACCCGGTCCTGCAAGTAAGTTCTAGAGAAGCATCATCCATCTTGAACTTCTTGAGAATCTTTTAAATGTACTTTTCTTAGTGAATAAGAATACCATCAGGCTTTTGTTCAACATACAACCCTAAAGAAAAGCACATCTCCCCCATCATGCTTATTTCAAAGCAATCTTTCATCACTTCTTCAAATTTTGTACACAGTTTCTCATTTGTAGACCTAAAAATATTATCATCAACATACACTTGAACAATCAACATCTCACCATTAACCTCCTTCTTGAATAATGTCATATCTATAGTTCCACGAGCGAAACCCTTACTGAGCAGATACTGTGTCAGTGTTTCATACCAGATATGAGGAGCTTAATGTAATCCATATAAAGATTTATCAAGTTTATATATTTTCTCTGGAAAATCTGGATCCTCGAAACCTGGTGTCTGACAAACATAAATCTTGTGGTATCTTTTGGGATCATGAGTTAGGTCATTCAGGTCTATGAAAATCATAACAGAGGAGACACTTGTATGATTGAGCAATTTATAAACTGTTTCACTTGGTGTATTGTAGTTACTTTATGAGCAACCTATATTGGATAGATTAATACTCACCATAAACCAAGATATGTTTTTGACCACACAATCATGAGAATTTAGTTATTCACTGTTGTATGTGTTGTTAGGTGTCCCATGCTGAGCCTATCCACATATCAAACAAAGTACTGTTAGTCTTTATTAGTGGAAAATAACTCAAGTGAAGAATGAGCTAGTGTACTATCATTTCTCATGAGTGGTATGTATGATCCAATCTATTTGATTATAAGAAAACATGAATGTTTGTTTGATATCTTGATTTTGAAAGATACATGATTGATGTTAAACTTGGACTTTGACAAAATCAAGCTTGTTTGATTTTAATGTTTTGAAAAACATTATTTGTTTGATTCAAAGTTGATCATACCAAGTGATTGAACCAAAAATTCAAATCTTGTTGAATCAAATGGTTTTGTAAATAGGTCAGCCAATTGATTGTCTGTCTGGACTTGGATCAATTTGATCGGACCTTTTTTTGAGCAACCTCTCAAAAAGTGATATCTAATCTCTATGTGTTTTGTTTTTGAATGTTGAATAGGATTGTCAGTGATAAACATGGCAGCAGAGTTGTCAATGTGTATGGGTGTTTGAAGAAAATTAAAGCCATAGTCAAGTATTTGGTTTTGAATCCAAAGCACTTTAGTACAGCATGCAGAAGCAGCTATGTATTCTGCTTCAGCTGTTGACACAGAGACATTTGTTTGTTTCTTGCACTGCCAAGAGATCAATCTTGATCCAAGAAACTGACAACCTCCAGTAGTGGATTTTCTATATTGATTGCATCCTCCATAATCACTGTCTGTATATGCATATAAAGAGAAATCTCCATCTTTAGGATACCACAAACCAAGAGCTAGTTTGCCTTTCAAGTATCTAAAGATTCTCTTTACTGCATTGATGTGTGATTCTTTAGGATCTGCTTGATAACTTGCACACATGTAGACTACATACATGATGTCTGGTCTGCTTGCTGTTAGGTACATCAGAGAACCTATCATGGATCTAAAAAGTTTCTGGTCCACTGAATTTTCTTCTGGATTGGGTCCAAACTTTAATCCAGTTGCAAATGGTGTTTTGCTGAATATGTAATTAGACATGTTGTATTTCTTCAATATTTGATTCACGTATTTGCTTTGATTGATGAAAATTCCTTCAGCAGCTTGTTGAACTTGAAGGCCAAGGAAGAATGTAAGTTCTCCCATTGAGCTCATCTGAAATTTTGATTGCATAAGAGTTTCAAACTCTTTACAAAGATGTGTGTTTGTGGATCCAACGATTATGTCATCCACATAGACTTGTACTACTAACAAATCTTGTTCTTTTCTTTTTAAGAACAATGTTTGGTCGATTTTCTCACGGGTGTATGCATTCTGTAGTAGAAACTTTGATAACATTTCATACCACTTCCTGGGCGCTTGATGAAGACCATACAGAGCTTTATCTAACTTGTAGACTCTGTGAGGGAATTCTAGATCTTCAAACCCCGGTGGTTGAGCAACATATACCTCTTTATCTATCTTACAATAGAGGAATGCACATTTGACATCCATTTGGTAGACAATGAAACTCTTGGATGAGGCATAAGCAAGGAATACTCGGATGGCTTTCAGTCTTGCTACAGGAGCAAAGACATCATCATAGTCAATGCCTTCCTCTTGAGTATCACCCTGATCTATTAGCCTTGCTTTGTTTCTTATGACAATCCTTCTGTCATTTGCTTTGTTTCGGAAGAGCCACCTTGTGCCAATTACATATTGACCTTTAGGTAGATCAACCAACTGCCATACTTCTTGATTTTTGAATTGCTGCAGTTCCTTTTGCATGGCTTCTATCCAACTATTGTCTTTAAGTGCTTCTGTGATGTTCTTGGGTACAGTTACAGATAGGAAGCAGGAATGCAAGCAAATGTTTGCTGTGTCAGATGGACTTCGTGTCAATCTAGTATTAAGGTCACCTATGATGTTTTCTATGGGATGGTCTTTATGAACTCTTATTGTTGTAATCTTATCAACAGGAATTTTTGGATCAAGATTGGTGATTGTTTGAGAAGGGGATGATGGTTGAGTAAGGGTATTTGGAATTGTTTGTTTATCTGGCTGAGGGATCTCATTGAATGTTTGAGGTGAATCATGAAAGAAATCTAAGATTTCATCTTCATGATGTGTGTCTGGTAATGAGTGGTAAGCATCATCTTCTTCAGCATTTGTTGGTTGATGTGGTTTTGTTTGGTTATGTGGTTATGGTTGGGTGGTCATAGGAGATGAAGATGATGGCATGTTTGATGATGTTCCTTTTGATGTGTTTGTTTGTTCTGGAGGAGTTGAAACTGTTGTACTTGAAGGAGTGTTGTTAGTTCTCCTTGGAGGATCAGCAGTCAACGGAACATCAATGGTTGTTGGTGGAACCATTGGATACTCATGGTTATCCTTGGTATCTGAAACATCAAAATAAGATGTGTTAAATGATTTAGTTAAAGCATCAATATCAAACAGCCAGCTTGATCCAATGACTTTCTTAGTGAAAGAATGTTCATTAAAAACAACATCTATTATTTCTTCCACTATATTTAGCCTTGGATTGTATACTCTATAAGCTTTTGAGCTTCCAGAGTATCCAACAAAGAATCCATCATCTGCATTTGGAGTAAATTAGGATAATTGTTCTCTGGGTTTTAATATTGATACAGAACATCCAAATGCCTTAAGAAATCCTATGAATGGTTTTCTTTTAAACATTAATTCATAAGGCGTTTTGGAATGTTCTTTGATGATTAATGTTCTGTGTTTTGTATGTAGCAAGCTGTGTTGATTGCTTCAGCCCAAAAGGATATGGGTAATAGAGAGTCAGCTAGCATAGATCTGGCTGCTTCTATCAATGTTCTGTTTCTCCGTTCAGCTACTCCATTTTGCTGAGGAGTTCTTGCTACGTTGAATTGATGACTAATTCCTTTTTCTGCATAAAAAGAAAAAATGTAGTCATTCTTAACTTTAGTACCATTATCACTTCTTAAAGATTTAACTTTAAGATCTAATTGATTCTCAATCTTAGTGATAAAAGATTTTATTGTCTGCTGTTTCTGACTTGTGTAGTTGAAAGAAAACCCATGTGAATCTGGTATAGTCATCTACTATAACAAAATAGTATTGCTTCTTTCCTATGCTTAGGATGTTTGTTGGGCCAAATAGGTCCATATGAAGCAATTTGAGTGGTGTGATATTAGAGTTTACCAATTTTGACTTATGGGACACTCTATGTTGTTTGCCTTTCAGACATGCTATGCAGTGGTCTGTAAAGAAGAATTCTTTTTGTGGTAAACCTATTACTAGATCACCTTTTACAAGTTTGTTCATTCTGTTAAAGTTAGAGTGTCCTAATCGTCTGTGCCATAATTGGGAAACATCTTCTAATGCTTTTGATAATAAACAAGTTTCAGGGGTTGATGCTGAAACAGTATTCATATCAACAATGTATGTATTGTTATAACAGGGAGTTTTCAAAAGGATATAGTCTTCTGGAATTTGAAACCCCGTCTTGACGATGTAGCAGTTGTTGGAGACAAATAAGGTGGCATATCCTTTGTCGCATATTTAGGTATGCTTAGAAGATTGAACTGAAGATTGGAGCAGTAGTTGACATTCTCAAAGCTAATCAACCCATTAGTTACTGTTCCTTCGCTAGTTATCTTCCCACCTGTCTTGTCTCCTCCAAAGGCTACATTACCTCCATGTTTGCTCTTAAAATCCTGAAGGGGGGAACAGTTGCCAGTCATATGTCATCCACTGTCAACATACCAAATGTTGTCAGGCCTTCTTTGATGTCCCTACAAAAGAAAAGAAATTAGTTAGTTGGTGCAACCCAGGCCAAGATGGTCTTGGGTTTTTCGTCTTCCCTAAGACATAAATTTCCTCTAGAATGGCATTGTCTGCTGGTTTAGGAATTCTAGGTACACTAGTTTTCCTTTGATTATTTTTAGCTCTATGAGGAGAAGTACTTTGAACTCTTCTCCTTTGAGAGTTAATGTCTGGTGACTGTCTGTTTTGAGACTTATGTCTCCTTATTGGTTGTTTAAAGTTGTCATAAATGTTTTATCATTATTTAAAACAACCTTTTGATGAGGAGTTTGTCTTGGTGCTCCTCCTTTGTTCTTGTTAGGAACAACTGTCTGTTTCTCAGTTGATTTCTCAAGGTGAGACTGTTTGTTTTGCTTTTTGTTTTCTTATTGAAAAAACAGTTTGCAGTGCTATAATTGTTTCTTTCACAAATTGAAGAATAATTTTGAAAATAGCATGTTTCAGTACTGTGATTGTTCATGCTACAGTGCTTGTAATATTTATCATATTTGCATTTTTCAGTTGTGTGAGTGTATTGATCACACCACTCACAGTATGGTAGATTTGCATTGCCTTGTTTGTTTATAACTTTTGATTTTAAATTTGATTTTAAAGGTATGTCAAAAGTTACAGTTGCTTGTTTTTGCTGAATGAGAGCTTTGCCTTTCCCTTTGTTTGTTAGAGAGGCAGTGGAAGATCTAGCTTTTCTTCCACCAAAGCAGATATCAAACCCTTGAGTCTGCTTTGTTTGTTTGGTTGGTGCATCAACCACACTTGAAAGCTTTTGAGTTTCAGTAATTGTTTGAATTGGCTCATCATCCAATAAATCAACCTCATCATCATCTGTTGTTTGTTCATCAAATTCATTATTCTCTCCTTGATAAAAGTCAGTTGATTTGATTTGTGGTGATACTGAACTTTTAACAAATTTTATGAAAGCTGATTTTGATGTTAATGGTGATTTTGATGATGATGATGATGATTGTTTGGAATCATCAATCTTTTCATGAGTGTCAGGAGATTCATCCTGTTTGTTAGTCATTGAGTCAAGTAAAGGAATATAATTATCATTGTAAGATGGGCTGACCTTGTTATATCCTAAAACTGACGGGTCTTTGAGACCCTTTGTTGAGCAAGAAGTTCTTCAAACTTCTTGTTGCTTACCTGAAACTTCTGAAGTTTCACTTCAGTTTCAGCATGTAATGTTTTTGATTCAGTCAATGATGCAGAGAGTTGCTCAACTTGAGCTGCTAGTGTTAGTTTCTCAGACATCAATTTGTCTAAATCATTTTGTAATGAAAGTATTTTAGTTGCATATTGTTTATGTTCTGATTTTAAGCTTTCATTCAAAATGTTTGTTTCAATAACTTTCTTTGAAAGTTTGTCTGCATGCTCTCTATATCTATTGACTTCATCAATACATGCCTATCTGCAGAGGTGTTCCTTTACCTCTTTCGGTGTAAGGCCCCGTTCCTGGGACCCTTACAGTTGGTCAATCATAGCATAAAACATATAAAATCCATCATTTTGCAGCGGAAATTTAAACTTTTCATTAACAATTAAAAACATGTCAATACATCATATCGTTTCATTTACATTTCAAAATTTTATTATTACAATAACATTCCCAAAAATATGGATGCCAGACTCGAATCATTTCCAGTAGCTTGTGCATCCATGCATGCACCTCCTCAGCATCAACGATACCTGCCAACTATTATGCATACAAAAAGTCAACGACGCTGAGTGAGTTCTAGTTTTATATTAAAATACTTTACTTCCATTTAAAAACATTTCATTTACCTTCGTACATGATCATACATTATACATACATCCTGGTAATAATTATTATCTTTCATCATCGTTCATCATTCACACTTTCTTTCATTAATATCTTCCACCTTTATCTAGATCCTGTCATATGCTATACCCCCACGTCAAGCAAAAGCCGATATTGTGTCGGGGTTTATAAGTAAACCCCCGCGTCAAGCATAAGCCGCCACAGTACCGGGGTACGTGACAAGGATCTTCTCACGACTTGTATGATATACCCCCACGTCAAGCAAAAGCCGATACTGTACCGGGTTTATAAGTAAACCCTCGCGTCAAGCATAAGCCGGCACAGTACCAGGGTAAGCAACAAGGACCCCATCATTCATTTCTTCCATTCTCGTCATTCGTTATCTTTCACTTTCGTTACGTAATACTTTACTTACATACATAGGTATAACATACCACGTAAAGTCACATCATATACATAACATGGAACAACATCTTCATCATAACAGCACACAAAGCATACATATCACAAACAAGCATAAGCCACCATAAAACATCATTCCTTAACACTTAAGCTCTACAAAATTTAGAAAATCCTAAGTGTTCACAGTGCAGGACAAGGCATACAGCGGACAACTTAAAATATTCCAAGTATCTACAGTGGACAGCCAAAGTCCACAGCGGACAACCATAAAATCTTCTCAAGGGTCCACAGCGGACGACATAAAATCTCCTCAAGGGTCCGCAGCGAACATGCAAGGTCCACAGTGGACAGTTAAAATGGCCAAGTGTCAACAGCGGACACTCTAATGTCTAAAATAGAGAACAATTGGTCATCTCAGGCGCATGAGTATAAAAATTATAAGGAAAACAACCTAGGCACATTACAACTATGCAGGCGCATTAGCCCTGCTTAGGCGCATGGGCACTGCTGGGGCGCATGGGCACTGCTTAGGCGCCTGGACAACAATTCAGGTGCATGGGGACAAATCTGAACGCTGACCAACAAACAGAACTATAAAAAACTCTACAATCTACCCCCAAACATTGGTCTAGAACATCTTAACATAAATCTAACATGCTACCAACACTAAAACATGCTACACATCAAATCTAACCCAAAACAGCCTCTAAAACATAGAATAACAGAGCACCATCAAACAACTAAGCTGAAAACCCATGGGTACTTTAAAAATATTTTGCTCGGTATGCATAATAGCCCCATACACTTAAAACTCAGTAAAAAGAGGGGTTCAAGAACTCACCTGAAGCAACCTTCGAGCAACACACTTCCACTTGCAAATTCAGCTCCTAAAACCCACGAAAACAGGCACTTAGCACCACAAATCTCGGCCTAGAAGCTGAAAATTCGGTTGAAACCAAACACTAACCCAAGAAAACTCACCTTTTACAGATTCTTCTTCTTCTCTCTCTCTAGAACCAGAGCTTTTCTTCTTTCTTCTTCACAAACCGAGAAAATGGTGGTTGGAAAGGTGTAGTGAGCGGCCATACTTACTTTTAAACACAATAATATTAAAGTTTGCATCTTGCACAACTTTAGTCCCTCAACTTGGGTTATTTATCCTTTCTTTCTTTGTACTTTTATTTTCTCTTCTTTTTAATAAAATCCGGGGTGTTACATTCGGGATGTCTGATATTTTATCTTCAATATCTGCCATAAGGGCATGATCTGGAGATGGAATTTCAGCCTCATACAGGCTCCAGTCACATTCACCATCTTGTTTGATTATCATTGTAGAAGATTTTGAATGTTGATTTGGACTGTACTGTGTGATTTGTGGTTGGGTTAGTGCAACTGGAATGCTGATTGGAGGTGGCACCTGTCTGTTTAAGTGATAGCTACTGGATGCTTGTGGTTGATTTGTGTTTCTGTCAACTCTTGGCTACTGGCATTCTCTTGACAAAGTCCATATAGTTGACAATTGTAGCATCTCATTTTTGTTTGGTCAAAACCAATCTTGGTTTTCTTGTCCATACTCAACCCCCGATTTCTTTGCAAAAATCGTTTAAATATGTAGGCAATCATAACCATGGACCATTGAAGATCTATTTCTTCTACCATATCTAGTGGAAGTTCATCCAATTCTTGTTGAATGATCTGTGATGGTGTTAGACTTGCACCTAAAAATGCTTCAAAGCTTGTAGAAAAGGCTGCATAAGCTGCCTTTTGCTCTCCACTTTGCAAGATAATGGTGAGAGCATCCATTGGCTTTTCAAGTTTATGTGTGTTGTGGGTCTGAGTCTATGGCTGTTTGTTTAAGTTAGAGATGTGTGGATGCCTTTTGCTTTGAGGTGTTTCTTTATGTAAGGCATGCACACCAGTCTTTTTAGACTTCTGTTTGTTGCTGGATGATTCAGGTGCTGAGAAATATGATGTATCACTAGAATCCAAGATTTCTTCATCTTCTTCTTCTCCAGTGCTTGTCAGAAATGCACTGTCTGTTTATTGTGGTTCTTTGAATTTGTAAGCCTCTACATGTCTGATGTGATTGTTATTTCTGGATTTTTCATCCATTTCCAGAGCTTCAACCTTGGCTACTAGTGAGTCAAGGGACAAGGCTTCCAAATCCAATGTTGCTTTGTCCAGCTTTCAGGCAGTGTGTGCAACATCTTTTTGTTGATTTCAACAGCTTCATATTTCAGTCCATATACAATCATTTCATTTACTAACTGGACATATCTATGTAGCTGTTATGGGATAGATTCTCTCTGGATGTGATGGAAAGTTTCATATTGGGTCCTTAATTTTTCTTTCTTGATTTCTCGTATTTCTTCACTTCCTTCACACATTGTGTGAAGCACCTTCCATAGTTCATGTGCTGTTTTGAAATTTTCAACCCGTGTTGAAATTTCAAATGGCAAAGTCATTACCAATATGCTATATGCCTTCATGTCTGTTTTGACCCTTTTTAGGTCATCACCAGCTACGCTTTTCAAGCTAACTGGCTTCTGTATGTTGTAGTCAGGTCCAAGAGTCAAAGGAATGAAAGGACCCTCGATTATAGAAGTCCATAAATCAGGGTCTTGAAAACTTATCCATTTCCTGAACATGATCTTCCATTGTTTGAAGTCTGACTTGTTCTTTAGTCTGGGTGGTTTTAGACCACTGTTTGTTCCTGAAATTTCATCGGCCATGATTGTTTAATTTTAACCTAACGTTTTAAGTTAAATTTGTTTGATAATTTAGCTTGATGAAAAACTTGTTTAATCCTAAGGTCTCTAGGATTTGTTGTTGTTGATAAACCCTTTTTAATTAGATTTACCAAATAAAAGAAATTAATTAATTAATTAAAATCCAATGATAAGTCACTTTCAAATCTCGGTGATAAGAAAGGAATATTCTGTCAAGGGAATATCAACTTTTTAATGATGTCAGGTCAAGAAAAGTCAAAAACCCTAAAAACAATTTTTTTGTTTTCTAAAGTTAACTTTTAAGATCAAAAAGTAACATTTTGAAAAATTCAAAAGAAGATTTTGGTTCTTCTTTGTTTTGTATGATGAACAATCACAATCATCAAAGATTGTGAAGGTAATGGATGAACAAAAACTAGGGTTTATCCTAGGGTTTGTTGGCGGCTGAGATAATTTCAACAAAAACAACAATCGGTTTGTTGTTTGATGAAGATTAATCGCCTTTTTTGAGTGAAAAACAACTCAAATGTTATGATTAAATACAATGAACAGATTCAAAGTATTCAACCCAGTGTTTGTTTGATAAAAACTGGATAGAACAATAACCGTATATTGTTTATCCGAAACCCCTAAAAACCAACGAGGTTTTAGAGAGTTTTTTTATGAACACGTTTGAAAATCATGTATGAATGATGTTTAGAGCTTTAAATCCACAGTATCCTCTTCACAATACACAAAAACAGATTAAGAAAACATGTTTTGAGTATTAGATGAATGTTTGATGTAGAAGAAGGTTGTTGTCATGATTTTTAGCTCGAAAATGTATGGTTTGAAGCTAATGAACCATTGATATCATCTTGTTGATTGAGAGGATAGAAAATCATTGTATGATTTGAGCCAAAGCTTTGATACCAATTGTGGAAATCCAAAAATCGATGGATCGAATATTGCAATCGTATTGTTATCATTTATCGGATCTGTGATGCGAAATCTCACAAATCCGTTGATGATTTCAAGTGAAGATCTGATGCAAGATTGAATGTATGATGATAAATGAATGATGAGCAATCAAAAACACATATTCATAAAATACATCATTCATTCATATGTATGTTTGCTAGGAGAATACAAGGGAGTTTGCAAGAACAACTTCTCTCACACACACTCAACCTTATGTTTCTCTCACTAGACTAAGTCTATATGCTTGAATCCTTTCTAATGGTTGATTTGAGTATAAATGACTACACTTTGTCAATATATACTCTTTATAAAAATGAATAAAATTACATTTAAGTCCTAATGATTACACAAATATTCTTCAGCGTCTGATAAATTCTCTGTTGCTGATGCGTGACTGCTGGGTGCTGACGTCATTCAGGACGATCGCTGATGTTGACTGTTGACTTTGACCATGGTTGACCAAGTTTGACCAAGTTTGACTTTGGTCAATTTTCTTCGTTTTGATCATATTTTTAGCATAGCTTCACCGTGTCGGTTTTGGTAATCATCGTGAGATTTGGCACTTAGGTTTTGGTAAGTAACATCTTCAAATAGTCCAACAAATCTCCTCATCAATGTTCCCGTATAGAAATGCACACTTCACGTCCATCTAAAAAACTTTAAAGTCCTTGAGAGCGGCGTGAGCAAGAAAAATTCTGATAGCTTCAATGCGGGCAACTGGAGCAAACACTTCAATATAGTCAATTCCCTCCTCCTGAGCAAATCCCTGAACAACTAGTCTTGCCTTGTTTCTTACTACCACTCCTTGATCATCTGACTTGTTCCTGAACACCCATTTGGTACCGATGGGATATTTGTTTGGAGGAAGATCAACTAACTCTTAAACTTTCAACTTCCTAAACTATTGAAGCTCCAACTACATAGATTCAACCCAACTTGAGTCTTGAAGTGCTGCTGAGATATTTTTGGGAACAATTTAAGATAAGAAACATGTATAGAGACATTCATTTATCTATCCAGATTGACTTCGAGTCCTCACACCATCTGTAATGGAACCAATGATGTAATCGTATGGGTGATCTTTTAAGGTTTTAAAGTTGGTGTTAAGGGTTAATGGGTTGGATTGAGATGAAGATATGGTTTGTGATGGTTGTGAAGGGGAAATTGGTTGTGATGGAGGAATTGTTTATGGTGGAGGTGTAGGAAGGGTAGGTGGAACATCAAATGGAGGTGGAGATGGAGGGTCAATTGGAAGTTATGGAAGAGGTTCAAATGGAGGAATGATTTGCATATTGGTTTGAGGAACGACATCATCATCAAATACTGGAAGATTGAATGATTTGAAGACAGTGTTGGAGTCGTAAAACCATTTCGGGTCTGACCCCATGTTTTGGGAATTAGGCTAACCCCATGTTTTGTGAATTAGACTCGTGCCAATCAACATAAAAGGATTCCTGCAGAGTACGCGTTCTTTTGTTGTACACTCGATATGCCTTTTGTGAGGTAGAATAGCCAACAAAGAAACATTCATCAGAGACTGCACCAAACTTTGACTTCTGTGCTTGAGTATTCAACAAAGTACATGAGCAACCAAATGTACGAAAGAAGTCAATCAGGGGTTTCCTTTTGTGAAGAAGCTCATAAGGAGTCTTCATCTTGTCTTTTATAATAAGAACCATGTTTAGAACATATGATGCACAGTTGACTGCTTCTGCCCAAAAAATGATTGAAAGCTTTGACTCAATCAACATAGTTATTGCTGCTTCAATAAGGGTCCGATTCTTCCTTTCAGCAACACCATTTTGTTGAGTTGTCCTAGCAGCACTGAACTGTTTGAGAATCCCTTTGCTAGCACAGAAAGAATCAAAGATATGGTTTCTGAATTTATTTCCATTATCACTTCGGATGGCCATCACTTTCCTTTTGTTGATGGTTTCAATTAAGAGGATTAGCTTCTGCAACTCTTCTGTGGTGTCTCCCTTGTGTGCTAGAAATCTTAACCAAGAATATCTTGAATAATCATCTGTAACAACCAAAAAATAAGATTTCTTAGCAATGTTTTTAACATTAATAGGACCAAATAAGTCGGTATGTAACATTTCAAGGGGTTTTAAAATTGTGTTTTCAAGCTTGAGCTTGTGTGGCCTTTTTTGCTGTTTTCCTTGAACACAAGCCATGCACTTTTCTACCACTGAAAAATCTTCAAGTGGTAGCCCCCTCACAAGATTGTTCTTAACCAACTTATTTATATTTTTAAAATTAACATGTCCTAATCGTCTATGCCATAAAAAGGATTCAGAAGATGAAGCTTTTGACAGGAGACATGTCACAGTAGAGGTGGATTCCTTTGATCCTATATCCAGCAGATAAGTATCATTCTTTCTTGGAGCACGCATGATCACTAAATCTACTAGGATAATAAACTCTAGTTTGAGAAACAAGCATTCATTTGATATAAACAGCATTGGAATGTCTTTATCACAGATTTGTGACACACTCAACAGATTGAATACCAGCTCTGGGACATAGTTCACTTTCTCTACCATTTAAGACTTCTCCCTGACCAATCATCTTTCCACCCTTCTTGTCTCTAGCAAAAGCAACCTATCCTCCATATATTATGTGATAATTTGTAAGTAGGTCCTTCAACCCGGTCATATGCCTTGAACATCCACTATCAACGTGCCAAAAGCTATTGACAGCTTTTCTGGAATGATCCTGGCATTTGAACAAACAAATTATTAAGATTTGGAAATAGGGACCCAAGTCGTGACTAACTTAGGTCTTGGAACAAAAGATTTTTTACAGAAAAAACTATTTACAGAATGATTTAATCTATTTCCTAAAGAACTATTATTTACATTTCTCCTAACATACTCAGGGCAATTCTTAATTACATGATCATCCTTTCCATATCTAAAACACTGAGATTTTAAACCTTTCTTCTCACATTTTGAGACAGGAGCTTAATCTATTAGTATCTCTTTCTCACATTCAGACATATGTGAATCAGAATCGCTATAAGAGTCGTATGATTCTTTTGATTTTTCTTTAGTATCCTTAATTTTAGCAGGTTCTGATTCATGTACATTAATATGACTGATATAGGAGGAAGTTATCTCCTTCTCTTTAGGTTTGGAAATCTGAATTAGTGTAAAAGATGGAATTGGATGAAACAAGAACTTTTCAAAACAATTTGATTTTGTTTGTCTGTTTGAAGCTTTACTTGAACAAGCATCATTTCTATTAACATAAGTATTTGAAACATCACGATTTGATTCATAAACATTTGAAGATAAACAAGTTGGAATAGAGCTAGAACTACACATGCCATTGTCTGTAATAGACTTCTGGGAAACAAATCTACTTAAACTATTGTCTATTGAAGACTTTTTGGAATCAGAAATGCTAATGCTAGAGCTGCCAAGACCACTACTTATACCATAATCATACTCCTCGCGAATCTTCTTATGATTTACTCCTTCTAAACTTGCATACAAACTGTTAGTAGCTTTCTGAATTAATTCATTAGTTGGATGAGGTGTAGGCATAGGATAATAACAATAAGTACTCAGAGGAGGATAAACATGAGTGGTTTCTTCGCTTCCTAAACTAGCCTTAATTCTGTCCCCCGTTTTTTCTTGCAAAGATCCTCATGTTTCATCCTAGAGATTGTCCACTTTTCAAGTTTGGTTTTTAATTTGCTTGTTTCAATGCCACACGTTCTGTTAAAGCATTTATTTCAACATTTCTTTCCAAAAGATTTCTTTTTAAATGCTCATTTTCCGTTAAAGCTTCATTTAACTTGATAAAATATTTTGACTTATTTGTTTTGAGTTCTTTGTTAATTTGTTTTAATTCCTTTTCATTTTCTTACAATAATCTTTTAGCTTTATAAACCCCGAATAAACGAATTTTGCAGGAAGGAGAACACATGTCTTGGATTACCTCATAAGGAAGTCCCATAACTACTTTTTAGCAGCTAGGGCTTTTTTGCATTGATAGATGGGAGTGTTCTTTTTGTATTCTTCCTCCTCCATGGCTTTCTTCCTTGCTTCCTTAGCTTGACTTCCCTCTTCCTCTCCTTGAACATAAATCTCCTGCTTTAACTCACTTGATTTTCCTTCTTGTTGCTTCCCAACCTCAGCATCTTCACAAACTGTCACCTTTTTCCTATCAGCTTCATAACAACCTTTTTCTTCACAAACTGCTTCATCTTGAACTTCACACCTGAACTCTTTGAAGGGATCAAAATCTTCACCTGAATCCACATCACTATCCACCAACTCTGCCACCAGAGCATGATTAATCTCTTCTTCAGTTTCTTTGATTTCAGTACTCCAATCAAAGTTTGTGATCAGTGTTGTTTCCTTCTTTTGCTTGGCTTCTTTTTTATCAGTGATCAGGATGACCTTTGAAGTTCCAGAGGTTCCCGGTTCAGTGATGATTAGAGATGGACATTCTCTTTTGAAGTGGCCTAATTGTTTGCAGTTGAAACATCTCAATTTGGACTTATCATATCCAAGTTTTGAGTTTTGATTTTGATTGCCAAAGTTTTTCCCGCCTGTTCTTTCCATAAACCTTCTTGCATGCAACATGAACATTGCCATCTGCCATTGGATACTAGTTTCTTCCAAGTCATCAGGGTCCACCTAATACATATCCTCCACGGTCATTCCTTCTCCTTTTAACTCCCCTGCAACCAAAGCTTTATTACTGTGTACAAACATTCCAAACAGTGCCATTGTGTCTGATGGAACTTGAGTAGTGATTGATGCCTTTGAACTTGAACCAACACTTGATGGTCCACTACTAGACTTGTCTGACCCGCCACATCCAGAAGACCCACCATAAGCTGTACCATACATTGAAGAGTTTGCAGCGGATGAAATCAATGCAACATTTTGTGGATAAACTGTAGCTGGCACCATTGATTGATTGTATTCTCTCCTTTTCATGTCCAAATAAAATGACTTCAGTTTGTTGATCACATCCATAAGTTTATAATCAGCAAAGTTTCTTTCCTTCTTCAACAGTCTGACTTGCAAGCTCCATTAAGGTAGAAGAGAGTCCAAGAGTTTTGTGACTTATTCATGATTACCGAACTGGTCATCATATTTCTTTAAGTGGCTTGAAACAGATAGAAATCGGTTGGTAAGATCAGTAAGGCTTTCATTTTTATGTCGAACAAATGAATTAAACTCCTTTTCAGCTTGGGCTTTCTTGTCCTTTTTCAAGTCTTCATTACCATCATAAAACTCACACAAAAACTCGTACAAGGATTTTGCATTCTTGTGTTTGGCAAAACGGTTGTAGATGTCTTAAGATAAGCATAGAGTTAAAGCCCGAATGCTTTCTGATCACGGTCGATTAACTTAAGGTCTCTTTCTATGAAGGTTGATGGATCAATGTTTGGTGAGGTAGTTTGACCAACAGTGACGGTAGGAGTATGTGGACCATTGACTAGTGATTCCTACTGGTTGTGATCGGTGTAGTAGAAGAATGCTTTCGAACAGTGTTTCCAATCTTCAAAATTGTCACCATTGATAAGCCTTGGTGGCCTATTGGGTGCTACACTTTCCAAGTCAGAAAGGGTGATATTGGTTGTTGTCATTTTTCAAACCAGAAGGTAATTTTGCTGAACACCTCTAATTTCGCTGGATATATCTAATTTTGCTACCACTTTTGCTGGCACTTTCATTGCTACTTTCAGTGGGAGTTTCGACCACAGTTTCGCTTAAACAGATGAGTGCAGGGAAACTCTAGTTTCGGCAACAGATTTGCTGAAACTAGTAGAACTTTTGTTCTGAGGACAATTTCGGCAATACTTTCGCTTGTTCTGGCAATCAAAGGAGGTGACCTTTCGTTCAAAATTGTAACACCCCAAATTTTATTAAAAAGAAGAGAAAATAAAAGTATAAAGAAAGAAATAAGGAATAACACAAGTTGCAGGACTAAAGTTGTGCAAGATGCAAACTTTAAAATAATAGTGTTTAAAAGAGTGGGTATGGCCACCCACTACATTGCCGTACCCATCTTCTCGGCTGAAAAAGGAAGAAAGAAGAAAAGTTTATGGTTTTAGAGAGAGAAGAAGCTGAAATCTTCTTAAAGGTGAGTTTTCTTGGGTTAATGTTCTGTTTCAACCGAATTTCAGCTTCTAGGCCGAGATTTATGGTGCTAAGTGCTTGATTTCGTGGGTTTTAGGAGCTGAATTTGTAGGTGGAGGTGTGTTGCTTGAAGGTTGCTTCAGGTGAATTTCTAGAACCCCTCTTTTTACTGGTTTTCAAAGTGTTTGGGGCTATTATGCATACCGAGCAAAAGATTTTTGATGTAACCAGGAATTTCCAGCATGTTGTTCGACCGTTGTTCTATGGTTGTATGTTTAGAGGTTGTTTGAGGTTAGATTTGATGTTTAGCATGGTTTAAGTGCTGGTGGTATGCTAGATCTATGTTAGGATGTTGTTTGAGAGCTGGTTATGGTGTAATCTGCATTTTCAGAATGACCCATGCGCCCAGATTATTTCCATGCGCCTAACTGTCCCCATGCATCCAAATGGCCTCATGCGCCCAAATAGTAGTCATGCTCCCAGAAGAATGCCCATGCACCTAAGTGTAGGCCATGCGCCCAAACAGTTGCCCATGTGCCTAAGTGTTGGCCATGTGCCCCAGCAGTGCCCATTCGCCCAAAGTTGCCCATGCACCTAAGTGTTGGCCATGGGCCCCAGTAGTGCCCATGCTCCCAAAGTTGCCCATGTGCCTAAGTGTTGGCCATGGCCCCAACAGTCCCCATGTGCCTAAGCAGGGCTCATGCGCCTGCATAGTGGTAATGCGCCTAGGCTGTTTTCCTTAGAATTTTTATGCTCATCCGCCTGAGATGTCCAACTGCTCTCTATTTTGGACTTAGGGTTTTCTGAGGATTTTATGAGGTAGTTGGTTGAGATAGGTTCTGTTGTGATGTGATGGCTTGTGCTTGGTGTGTTATGAATGTTTGTGTGATGTGTTATCTTTCCATGTTTAACGGTTTTCAAAATGTATGTATTATGTTACGTAATACATTATGTTTTATGTTATGACTTTACGTGGTATGATTTATGAATGTACGTAAAGTATTATGTAATGAAAGTGGAAGATAACGAATGATAAGTATGGAAGTAACGGATGATGAGATCCTTGTCGCGTACCCCGGTACTGTGTCAGTCTTCGGACACGAGTCAGGGGTTTGTTTACAGGCCCCGGCATAGTATCAGCTTTCGAGCATGAGTTGGGGGTATTGCATAAGACAGGATGGCATGAGATGAGGTCTTGTTGCTCACCCGGTACTGGGTCAGCCTTCGGGCACGAGTCGGGGGTTTGTTTACGGGCCTCAGCACAGTATCAGCTTTCGAGCATGAGTCGGGGGTGTTGCACATGAGATGGGATCCTTGTCGCGTACCCCGGTACTGTGTCAGTCTTCGGACACGAGTCGGGGGTTTGTTTGCAGGCCCCGACACAGTATTAGCTTTCGATCACGAGTCGGGGGTATTGCATGAGACAAGATCTGGATGATGGTAAAAGATGTAATGAATAATAATAATGATGAACGATGACGAAGATAATAATAATTATTATCAATGTGTACGTATGATATGTGATCATGATCGAAAGTAAAAGGTTATGTTTTAACGAAAGTAAAGTATTTTATTTATAAAACTAGAACTCACTCAGCGTCGCTGACTTTTGTATGCATAATAATTGGCATGTATTTTGTTGATGCTGAGGAGGTGCAGGCATGGATGCATAAGCTACTGGGAGCGTTTTGAGGCTGGCATCCACATTTTGACTTATTATTGTGTTTTGGAATGTAAACGAATGATGTAACGTAATGAGATGTTTTAAATTATTAATGAAAGTTTTAAATTCCGCTGCATAAGTAATGTATGTTTTAAATATTTTATGCGATGACGGTCCAGCTGTAAGCGTCCCGGGAGTGGGGCCTTACAAAAATGAGGGACTTTCATTGAGTAACAAAGATCAATATCCAAGATCACAAATTTGGTAGTTTCGCTGGAACAGTAGTAGTTTCGCCGGATGAACAACAGTTTTGCTGGATGAAACTGTAAGACTTTTTGAACATGAAATCAACTAGAATTCACCCAAATCACAATAAATTTATGATTGAATGATTGAGATAGCTTCCTATACAAATACCAGATGATTTTCAATTGATTTCCATATCAAAAACACATAAGGTAAGATTCAAAATGAATGGAGTAGAGGTTTTGCTAAAAACCCATCAAAAACTCAGCAAATCAAGAGCACTAAGGCTCTGATACCATATTGTTAGTCCATTTGATCGATAATCAGTGCAAATGATCTATAAAACATAGAAATCCCACTCAATAAAAATAAAACTATGAATGACACAAGAGCAAGTTTCAAATATTTTCAATAATCTCCAAACTCACACAATAAACATGAATCAAAGGCTCAAATATGGTAACAATAGACTTCCAGCCCAATATCAGTATTTCACTATTAGGGTTTGCAAAAAAAACTTGCTTACAGTGAATGAAACTTTAATATATAAGCAGACTGTAGTTTCGCTGGATAGCGAAACTGTCTTGACCATAACCTAGTTTCACCCGGCAACGAAACATAGTTTCGCCGGGTCAACCAGATCAACTGACTATGAGCGAAACTCAGTTTCACTCATAGTTTCACTTGGCACAAAACTTACAAAATACAAAATACAAAATAAGTAAACTAACATTTAACCTATTACATTGATAACTAAAATAAACACAATAACAATGGTGAGTCCAACCTATACTAGATCATCATGTTATTACTTGCAATTATGTGTGCATAGTTAGATAAACTATATGAGAACATAATCATTAATTCATGCAACCATGCTAACAATGATAGATCTATTAGTTTGACAAACCCACCCCATTTTTTTAGTTGCGTGGTGATTGGAACCGGAATTATTCATTCAGTAAGACCTCGTTTGCGGACCGAGTTAATTCAGTCATTAGGTTTGATTGTGTTGGTTTGTCTTTTATGTTAACTATTGCATTATAAGTCTTGACATTGCCATGTGAATTATTTTCAATCATTGTAATCAATCTATATATGTATGGAAACCTATGTTTACTCACCGGCTAGTTTATTAGCTGACTTGTTATTTTCACATGATTCAGGAAATGCTCTTTAGTGAACAACTTCATACTCATGTAGGATTGGACCTAGACAAGAATAAACAAAACTTTGTCATGTTATTTGGATCATTATTGTATTTTAATGAATTATTTTATTTGTCTTATTCAATAGAAATGATGTTTAATATTAATTCAACTTATTAAATTTCATGTGCTATGAACAATCGATTCCATATTCGCCCGCCCCGATGTGACATTTATTATGGGTAATAGAGAAGTTTGGGGATTGACCTGCTATTAAATGGAGCATGTGAGGACCAAATTCCAAGAAAGCGTACCTAATACGTTTGTATATTCTTGAGAAAACAATTTGCCAGAAGCTCTCGCTCTCTCTCTCTCTTGTGCACTTGAGCATCATCTTTCTTCATTTGCTAGGGTTTCTTCATGTGTGTTGAAGCCTAATTGAAGGCGACTTAGATAACTCAGGCAAGTAGAAGCCTGAATCAAGAATGCATGTCCTTGAGAGAGATCCACTGATCAAACGCGACTTAGAGTCTTAGGCAACTCAGGCGTTATAAGCACATCGGAGTTACTGGTGACAAAGAAACACGTAAATGGTGCAGTTGATAGAAGTTCCAAGATCCGACAACGAATTGTGGTAAAGGAAGGTCATCATGGCAATCAAAAGAGAGATTTGTCTCTTCCGATGGTGATTACTATTACAATGACTAGTGATGGTGTGAGGAGTTTGAGGGTCTGGTTAGAGACTACTTGTTCAAAATCCAACATGTTAAGTGGTTGTAATGCTGAAATGGAGAAGGCCACGGGGAGTGTGAGGGTCGCTGCCATAGCTCTAGCAGCAGAAGCTTTAGCTATCTGGTAATTCACCGTAGACAGAGTTGCAATCTCAATCGTTGCATCACCAAATTGTACCTCATGGTTTATCACTTGTACCTATGAGGGACCATGGCCTTGTGTTTTTAAAAGTTGCACATAGGCTTAACTTTTGGTACGGTGGCACTGTAGCCACCGACCAAAGAGAATAATACATATTATAATTCTTTTTATGAAGGTTTTCTTAAAACCTTTTCAATAACCTTTTATCATACAAAAATAATAGTACTCTTTCATTGGTATTTTTTAATGTCTCTTTATAGAATACGTGTCCTTATATAGAAAATATCTTTGATGAAATTAAATGGTTTATGTAAATTTTTTAAAATAACGATATATATATAATGTTTTAAACTTAATTATATATAGTAATAATCATTTCTATAAGTATATACTTAAAAGATAAAATAAACATCATATAAATACAACAATAGTTTAGTCTTGCGAGCCGGTTCGATCTCGACATATGAAGCTCGGGCTCAAAACTATTATTAAAGGACGTACAATGAGTTCGAGCTTGTTTAAGCTCACCTTAGTTAGAGCTTTTAGCGAGTCGGGCCGAGTGGCTCACGAGACGTCGTGACTCGTTTCTCCCCTAATTGTTGTTGGGAGTCAATAGCAACACATGCCCTCGGTAATTGATGATTACATTATAGTCTTAAAATAAAAAATAAACTGTTAACTTTTTTTTTTGTTCGTCATGATATTATATTAAACATTAAAATAATGCATGTTGTTAAAAATAGTTTTACTTATTACCTCTTTTAAGTTACTTAAAAACATTTTAATAATACATATTTTTAAAAAGAATAAAAAAAAACAAATATGCCTACTTTTGTGTAAAATTAAAACATAATTATAATAAAAAATTTAACTTTCTATATGAAAAAAACAATTTAAAATAAATCTGAGTGAATTAACAAACAAAAATAAGTTTTGGAAAAAACTTTCTGTTTTAATTACGACATATGAACCAAATGGTTTTACAATTTATTAACTTTGTACTTGACTCTTTTTAAAATAATATTAATTTAAATTAAAATAAATTAACCAATAACATTATAGTGAGAAAAAAGAAACAACTTCCTTAAAACCTATTTTAGTAAATAAATTTCTATATATACTACTTAAAGGAATTAAAACACTCCTTTGTAATTATAGCAATGGTAATTAATTTAAACGGTTTGTACACCACTACTTTTAAGTTTACATCAATAACATTAAGCTGCAAACTATACATATTAATATTGAGTCATTACATAGACCATGTGATGGATTGAATTTCTAACTATATTAGAGAACATTCTAATCAATATTTATAGGCGGCAAACCACTCACGATCAATGAGTTAAGAACTAGATGAATTAAAGTGTTATGTTGTTTGCTGCCTTGTCAAAACTGTAGTAAAAATTTCTTCCCTTTGAAAAAATGTCAACTCTTTGATCATTAATTCATAAATACTCTCATTTTCACCGGATATTACTCTAAAGATTATATAATCCAAAGAATACAAATTATTTGAATTTATGATAATATAACATAATAAATTCGTTATGGAAATATAACCCACTATATTCCATCAAATAGGACTCTAATGCCTATTTTTTAATGTGTTTTCAATGGTTCGATCAACTACCTCGATAGCATGTTGCTTTGCCATCGACTAATTAGTTCATCGGCCACACTTTGTTTTTTGATATTGCACAAAATTGTTATAAGATTAATGTGAATCTTGATCTCGAGTAAGTAGTTCTACACTTGCATATTTGCTACAACATTTGATGAAGCTATTGCAGAAACAATAAGATACATAAAAAACTTCAACAAGTAAAGCTTCATACAAAAATGTTTCCTATTCCACCTGGACCATCTACAAAGAACACCGTGGTAATCATTATCCACAAGCGATATGATCTCATCAAACAGGATTTCCAGGTGAGAGAATTAAGGGATGTTTGGCACATAAGTGTTCAGCTTCTAGTACTATCCCTTACTCCTATTGTACCTCATAATTACATGTATACAGTAAGTTAACATCTTGTTGGTTAAGTTTGGAAGATCGAAATCATCAAGATTTTTACCCATATATTATAGAAAGACCTTAATTTCAATAAGAACCATATTTGAACTGTTCGATTCTTTAACAATGTAATGGATGATTTTAGATAGGAGACAAAGTGGCCATTTCCATTACTTTGAGCATCTATATATACCCCAACCGATGGTGGATCATCAGATGGCGAAACAAATGTGAATCGATTGTTCATAGCCAAGGGATTACAAGAAGGACGTTGATGTTCGGATTTGACTTTGAACAGGTGAGACATTTGAACACATACAACTATGTCTTTTTTCATGTTGGCACCAATATTGATTTCAAAGAGCATGAACATTTTATCCGTACTAGGATGAATAAAAATAATGAGCTTGTAGCCTCATTCATGATGATGGTTTGGAGATTATCATGGTTAGGAATTCAAAGATGATCGGGAGAAATAAAGCAAACCTATGATTTGGTTTCCAATTGAAGTTCAACAACCACATGTCCTTTTATCATACATGTTACATTCGGTGACTGACTCATGTTAGGCTCCAAGAATACAAGTTTTAAGATCGGATTGAACTGTAACACCTTGAAGCATAACATAATCCGTACGACTCAATGCATGGCTATGACATTCACATTTCTAGGATGATAACAAATCTCGAGTCATCGTTGTTAAGTAATTCACTCATCGTTGCCTAATGTTCAGTTCTTTCTGATGAAGATGTGTTCAGACTCTTATGATCAGTGAATACAACGCATTTGGTGCCATAAATATTGGGTCTCCAGATTTTGAGTGCAAAAACAACAACACCAATTTGATGGATCAGAATTATGTAGTTTTTCATGGACTTTGAGTTGCCTTGATGCATAAGCTAGACTTGCCTCGTTGCATATAAAAACACTATTAAGACTTTCTTTGAAGCATCACAATAGATAATGAAATCGCTACGTCAGGAAGGGTCAAGATTGGAGCATCACATAACTTTTACTTGAGGTTTAAAATGCTATCTTTGATCTAGCCCAACTTAAACCGATTATCCTTATGAGTTAAAGCAGTGAGAGGCAAGCGATCTTAAGAAGTTAGGAATGAAACGATGATAATAACAGTAGATCAAGGAATGAACGAATCTTAGTGGGAATTAGGTTCTACCCAATTCTTCACTACATCAATCTTTGCAATCTATGTGATTCTTTATATTCACGATAAACCAAGGAATTGACTTTCTTAAGCTAAAATTCGCACTGGAGAATTTGGCATAAAGTTTCTCCTTCTTTAGAAGTTTGATAATCAAATGGAGATGTTGTTCATGATCAGATTTGGACATTGAATAAATCATAATATCATCAATGAAGATGCAGTACGTTTAAGGGATGGTCAATACAATTAGGACAATAAGGAGAGTGTTAGAACACATAACAGATCAAACGGGGACCAGGTTTATGTAAATGATGCTAAGAACACAAGTAAATAATGAGACAGAACTAAGAACAAGAACAGACTAATATGGTTTTCAAGGATGTTGTTATTGCTCTCAAGTTCTTTTACAAGTTTAGAAAGCATAAAAAGAAATACAAGGACCGAGATACTTTATACTACATCCTACCACCGGTCATACTTTGAAGGCCAGCTGGAAAACACTAATCTAGACAACAAGATCAATGTAAAGTCAAAAGGCAGATTGCCTTTTTGATAGTGACTATGACATGCCATAGATCACACCTCTATATATAAAAAGGATAAAAGGCTCAAGTAGGAAGTTATAGACTCAAGACCATAATACAGTTTATTAAAGCATGGACCTTTCACCAAATTGTATAGTTGGTGGAGTCTTCAGAGTTGCCAGCGAAAAGTAAGTCAGCTTTATGGAAAAGTAGATCAGAGAAAGCATGTCCTCTCTGTCATTGGAAGAAACCTGTCTTCACTTTATTGGCTTCGGAAGACTTTGTCTTTAAAGCTTTGAAAACTTCATCTTTAGCTTTAGAAGATTTGGTCTTTGGCTTCCGAAGATTTTACAATTAGAATAATTTATGTGATGAGTGTAAAACTTTCAAAGTAATTTCTACCTTGTACATTAGTGCATGCATGCAGGAAGCTCCTTGGTTGTTTTGGCTTTTTGGTGCATCAGCCTTCTAATATAACCTTACAAACTCCTCCTAGGCTGATGCTATCAAAACAAAAAAGTTATTCAGATGTTAACAGTCCTCATTAGGATTAAGACCATACCTTTCTTCATCATCTGGTCATGATCCCTCAGACTCTCATAATATCTTCTTATGTCATGGAGATCATGTAGAGAAAGATCAAGCATGTCTTGCTAGAAATAGACATTTTGATCTCTTGATCTCTGATGACATACCACCTGTTGGATTAGAAGCAAAAGTCCAGGACAAGATGGGTCTTCTAGTTGCAAGAGGCTCTTCTTGAATTGGAATTGGTGGAGCAACCTCTTCTTGCACTACCTCAGGATGCTCTAACTCATCCTGAGGTGTAGAGGTGGATGCCTCGGTCTTCTTCTTGGAAAACTCTTCATGGGCCATCCTTTTCCTCCTCTTTGGAAGTCTTTTAACTGAGAAAGACTGGTTCTTCAGCACCAGGTTGTTCTACTGGGTCTCTCTCAGTTGGTTCTCTTCTCTTACAGGTTAGAAGGGGAGTGAAAAGGACCCTACTGGGATCAGAAGATGAAATGGTTGAGATTAAGCTCTAGGTCCAGGTTGTGTTGTCTCAGGGTTCAACTTGACTTAACTTTAGGTTGAGATAGACTTGGTGGAGAATACAAGTCAACAGCTCTCCCTCTTAATCTTCTGCTTGATCACCCTGATGTGCTCATCCATAATGGATAGGACATTGGACCAAGCCTCCTTCCTGAGAATCCATACAGCTTCAAGAAGCTCATCATCTTTGTCTGTCAGCAGACTTCTTTTGCCTTTTGGATTGATGCTCTTGATTTGTAGCTTATCCCTTAGTTTTCTTTAGCAGCTTTTGTTCCTTGATGACTTGTTGCTCCACCTACTTGAGATACTCAAATTCAACATACTCAAATGATAAGAGAAGAAGTACAGATGCCTGATAGAGTCTATGGCACTCAGGTAGTTGATCATGTTCAGTCTATCAGCTTCCTTGTCTACTTGAGGTTATGCAGTAGCCACAACCTCTGTCTCGGACTTTCATGAATTGGGGAGAGTGTAGGAGCATGCTTGAGAGATTTTTTTGTCTCCTTTCTCCTTGTTCTTAAGGAGTAATGCTACATCCTCTACCTCCTTTCTCTCCTTGGATAACTCCTTGTCAGCCAGTTCATTCTGTTCATCTAAGGGAAGAGATATGAGTTCATTAATGTTGTAGTTCCTGGTCCCCAAGTAGTTTATCCTGGCTACCCTTAACTCATCATCCTGAGTATTTAGCTTGGGGGCCAGCCTGATAGCAGCTTCCATGAAGCTTGGAGACCCTCTTGAACTTTCTCCCCTTAGCTTCCTCTTCCTCTCTTTTTCCTCCTCCTCAATCTCCTCAGAAGTCAGTTTCCTTTTCCCTTTGTCACTCACAGGCCTTAGTGACTTAGGTGGAGAGAGCTTTGGCATTTATTGCTTGGTTCAACAGTCAAGCTCTAGCCAGAGAGAGGCTGTGAAGCACCTTCACCAGCTGGTGCCTCACTGAGGGTAATAGGTGCCGAAGAAGTTCCCGTCTTAAGGTTCACAGGTTCAGCTTCTGGGCCTTCAGTCAAGGCTTCCCTTTCGAAGCAAATCTTAGGGTCCACCTCAACATCCAGTTGATCAAAAATCTCACCTGCTAGCCTCTGTCTATATAGTATTGTCCTCAGCTTGAATTTTATAGCACCCTTTCTTGAATCCTATCTGCTACTATTACAGCTTTCTGTTTTGACTTGGGTTGACAAGTGGAAGATCAATCAGATAGATGCTCTCATAGAAACTCAGGTTGGAAAAGTTGAAGATTTCCTGTTGAACTTGAGATCTAGAGATGACAAGAGCTCTTCTATCAGTGTCATACCTCCATCCCATGATTGGGTTCTCAGAGTGATGAGATGGGGTAGGCATAGCTCTGGGAATACCCTCCTCAAACAAACTTTGTATGAGTGAGTTCACATCCATATAGACTTGAGGAGGTTGCTGAGTATGGACCATTGCAAGTGAGGGTGGTGAATCCTCAAGGTTCATACTTTGTGAAGAACTCCCAGGTTTGTGATTGTTTAGACTTTTTCCTCCTTTTTGGTAGCATCACCTTCTTGCATAGGTGAGCTTGGGTTGGGTCTATCACATCCATAGGTTCTTATGGACCTGGTTGAGTTCTCCTGAGTGATCTCTCAGCTAACTGCCCTTGAGATCGGTGATCTCAAGTTGCTGGTCATTGACCCTCCTTTGTAAGACAGTCATCTAAGATTCCAGGTGACTTATCTTTAAGACTAAATAGGTGCATGTTTTTGTCAGTTTTTCCACCTTCATCAAATATATCATGGGGGGATGAGAGAACGAGACCAAGGTCTTCTTCCTCATCACCAGCACTTTGTTCTTGGCTGCTGGATTTCCCCTGCATCATGACTGCTTTAAGTGAAGTGTTAATGGGATGGGTTGCCATGGTTGAGGTCTTAATGATGTAGTCACTTGCTGAAGTGAGAGCCTCTTCCATATGGAACTCCTGAACAGGTTTAGGGAGATCCACCTCAGTAGTAGGTGGATGATGTGGGCTACACATGGAAGAAACAGGAGTACACATGTCTCCTTGAGAAGGGGTGGAGAAGAGAGACTCATGATACTCATTGAAGCCCATGTCTTCATCATCATAGAATTCAAGGTTTGGGATTGGTTGATTTAGATCAAAAGGCTGGGGATGATAACTGTCCCCTGAAGGTTATTCATTAGAGTTTTGAGACTCTGAGTGAAGGCTTAAGGCTGTGGGGGTTGTGAGCTCATCAGGCTAAGCATGAGGAACCTCAGCGCTGATCATTGGTGAGATGGGAGTGGTTTGCTCCTCAGAAGAAGTGGGAACTCCAGTGTCCACTTCCTTCTGTATGGGTGATGATATATGGGCCTACACAAACTAAGTTGCATGTACAGGGGTTTGTTTTGATTTACTTTGGTAGGTGATGGTTATTTTTGGCTGTATTGGTAGTTGAGAAGTAGAAGGTGTGGGTTCAACACTACCTGGTGCTGCTAGGTTGTCACCTTGAGCAATGAGCTCTAATATTTTTAGGACAAGGGTTGTTTTTGTTGGACCAAAAGAACCAATGAGCCTGATCAGAAAAACCTTTAAGTCCCACGGACATTACAACAACTAAAGTAGTCTGCAACAGCTGAAGACATCAGCTGATAACAAGGTCTGAAGACAAAGTCTGAAGTGAAAGAGCTGAAGACAAAGTCTGAAGACAAGAGCTGAAGACAAAGTCTGAAGCTAAAAAGCTGAAGACAAAGTCTGAAGTGAAAGAGCTGAAGACAAAGTCTGAAGACAAAAGCTGAAGACAAAGACTGAAGACCAAGTTTCAGATGATTGTCACAACAGCTGAAGAAGACCTCTTCAGTAGTTGTGATGGTTTCCTTTCTGTAGTTGTATTTTCTTTTCTGTACTTGTAGTTTTAGTAGTTTTATGTTTCTTCGTGTACTTAGAAAACTCTGAGATGTTCTCAGTTGTTGTTAACATTCTCAGTAGTTTGCTTACTTTCAGTAGTTTGTAATAATTCTGTTAGACGTCACTATCAAGTGACATCAGCAGACGTCACATTCCTTATATAAGGAATGCTGACCTAATTGTAATCGGTGCAGCTTAGGAAAACCTAGCAGCCGCCATACCGAAGCATGTGTGCATGAATGTTATTATCCCTTTGCAGAAAACCCTATTTCTATATAACCGTGTACTGTTCCATTTAATATTTATTGTGTTCTGGCTATATTTGCTTAATTCTTGCTCTAATTCCACTGTGATTCAACTTTAATTGATCAAACTTAGATCACTGATCCTAACAAATGGTATCAGAGCGGGTTAATCATTGATCGGTTTAACAATTGATCATTGAAACTGCTATTTTGATATCTATAGTTTGATCGAATTAGCATATGTGCAAGAATTGGTTATAAAGATTGATTTTCTGCTGCTTCTGGTTATTTAATTTGAGTTTCTTCTTGGTTCTTATTGAGTTTGTTGTGTTTTTGTGCTAAATCTTTTGAAACTTGATTGATTTGGTTTGAATCTGAGAATGACTACTCCATCTAATGATCCTCACAATACTGGCTCCTCAACCAAGCCTCCGATGCTGGTTAGGAGTGAGTATAACATATGGCAACGAAGAATGCTCCATCACCTGTCTGTTAACAGTTCAGGTTGTTGGACATCTGTGGTTCATGGTCCACACAAGCCTATGGTGAACAATCCGGAGACCAATCAAATGGTTCCGAAGAAGAAGGAGCAATACTCAGATGAAGATCGTAAACTGTTTGAGATTGATGCTAAAGCCCATGGAATTCTGGCCATGGCACTGCCGAATGAAATCTATTCTGGGCTTATGCATCATGAAACTGCTCATGACCTCTGGAATGCTTTGAAGGAACAATTCGGAGGAACTGATGAGGTCTTAGCAAACAACAGAGAAATCCTCGCCCAACAATATGAGACATTCTCTCATAGGAAGGGTGAGACACTGACTCAACAGTTTGAGCGTTTCTCCTGCTTGATCTCTGAGCTGAAAATGGTCAAGCATGAGTATACTAACAGCCAGATGAACAACAGATTCCTCAGATCACTGCCTGAGAGATGGGACACATACACCATTGTCCTACGCTCCAGTGCAAATCTGGATAGCCTATCTCTCACCCAACTCCATGGGAAACTGCTTACATTTGAAAGAGAGATAGAGCAGAAAAGGAAACTGGCATCATCAGGAAAGCTCTCTGATGACTTTGTACCAGGTAACACTGCCTTGGTCGGTCATGAGTCAGAATATGCTGGATCAGAAAGTCATTATGATGAGCATATAGATTTCTCTTCAAACAGTTCTGATCATGCATTTGTTGGTGTTGACAGTCATTCTGGGTGTAATAGTGATAATTTATGCTTTATCATGGATGATTTGCAGGTATTGCTGATGATGATTTAGAAGAGATGGATATTTTGAGCCAAATGGCCCTGATCAATATCAGATCTCAAAAGTTCTACAAGAGAACTGGTAGGAAATTTCCAGGACTCTCTGGCAAAACCAAAGTTGGTTTTGACAAGAGTAAGTTGAGGTGTCACAAATGCCACAGGCTTGGGCACTTTGCAAGAGAGTGTAGATCAACTGGATCTAACTCCTCTAGTTCACAAAACAAAGGGCAACATCCTGCTAGTTCTGGTCATCACTCACAACCTCAATCTCCTGCATACTTTGTCCCTCAGGGTCCAATGCCATATCCTTATCCCTGCTATTACATGCCACAGCCAAATCCAGTTCATGTCCCTATAGCACAACAACCTCAAGCCCTACCTGAGCCTCAACCATCTCCATCACAATCTCAACCTCATCACAGCTTCTTCACACCAGGAGTTGTTGACTGGAGCAGCTTACCAGATGATCTTTCTGGTTTCAATGAGCAATTATCTGCTGGTGCTGGTCAACATGGTGGTGAACATCCTTTTGGGAATCTTGCTCTCATGGCCCTGAGTCTACTGAGGGTTCCTGCTCAGATGCTTCATCTTCACAGGTAACCCAGATATCTTCTGAGGCTAAAGCCAAGTTATGTTCTGAATCATGCATAGCTGCCTTTGTCTCTATTAGAGAGGCAAATGTAGCTTTAATCAATCAAAATCTTGAGCTTGAGAAAACTATTTCCAAAAGAAAAGATGAGTATGTGTCTGCACTTAATGACAAAGATGATGAGATTTACAAGCTTAAATGCCAACTTAATGATGAAAAGGCTAAGGTAGAGGTCATACTCGAGAACCACAGAAGTCTCAAAGAGACACTTGCAGCTACCCAAGTTGAGTGTGACCGATGGGTAACATCCTGCAAGGGATTTGAAATGCTTCTCAGCAAGCAAACAGCTTCAAATGTGAAGTTTGGAATAGGTTACAATCATACTGCACCACCTACTGATTTTACTTCAAAATCAATAGTAAAATCTGAAGGTGAAAGTAATTTCCAAACCACATCATCATGTGATTCATCCTCAAATGATAATACAAAATTAGAGGATGAAGTCAGTGTTAAGATCTCAGCAAATCAATTGCCTGATGGTTTAAATGCTGATAAACACATGAAGCTGAGAAATTCAGATGTTGTTCCTCAAAGTACTCCAAGTACTGAAGGGCAAGTCACAACATCTGAAAAGCATTTCAAATCTGATGAAATAAAAGGATTAACAACTGCTGAGGAATCTATCATACGGTCTTTCAGGACGGATAGAGAACAGCTGAAGAACAAGTCTTCAGTTGTTACCGATCCTTCAGTACTTAACACAAGTACTGAAAGGAGGAAAGTACTGAAGATCACACCTTCAGTAGTTTCCACTTCAGCAGTTGATCAATCCAAGATGAAGAATAAGCCATGTGAAATATGTGGTAAATTCAATCATCTATCTGATGAATGCTGGTACAAAAAGGGTTCCAAACTCAACAGAGATAAGCTCATTAAAGAAGAGATAAATAAAATGAAAAATGAGTTTGAAACCAAGTTTGTACCACAGTCATCTCAAACTGATAAACCCAAGGCCTCACCAAAATCCAAAAAGAAGGATGGGGTTTATCAGAAAACAGCTGATAGTGTTCCTCATGATAAACATCAGACGAAGTCTGTGAATTTCAAGGAGGAAATGGTGGGTCACAGGAACTCATCAAAAACAAGTACTGATGTGTCAAATGAGCTGAAGGCTTTAGCAACAAATCAGACACAACTTGTTATGATGGTTCAGCATTTGTTGGGGAGTTAACCAACTAGATGCACCTGTGATCAAACCACTGAAAAGGAAATCCAAGCCCAAATCTAAGAATTCCATTTCAGCACCATCTCCACCTTCATCAGCTGTTAATCATGAGAAACAAGTTATGGTTAAATCTGTTGATGAAAACAGACCCAAAACCAAAAAGGTTTGGGTCTCTAAAGCTAACTAGTTTCTTATGATAAATGCAGGGTTCTTCAGCATGCCAAAGAAGCATCTGGTATGTAGACAGTGGAGGATCTATGCATATGACTGGGAGCAGTTCTCTTCTTAATGACTACTCTCAAGGAAAGAAGGGATTTGTCTCATTTGGAAATGATGCTAAGGGTTACATCATCGGGAAAGGATTTGTGTCAAATGGAGAAATCAGATTTGATGATGTTAACCATGTGGAGAATCTCAAGTATAATCTACTGAGTGTCAGTCAGATGTGTGATAAAGGGCATGTTGCACTTTTCACAAGCCAGAACTGCCGGATTCTGTCTTCCAAAGTTCTGAGGCTGATTGACAAGGTATTGGATGAACATACTCTCCTGAAGGCCAACAGGATAGGAAGAGTATATGCCTTGGATTTGTCAAAGAAGATTGCGTTAAAAGGTCATCCTTGCCTGTTCTCCAAGGCCTCTCCTCAGGAATCTAAACTGTGGCATAGAAGGCTGGGTCATGTTAATCTCAAAAACATGAATCAGCTGATCCACAATAGTTTAGTAAGAGGTCTACCAATAAAGGAGTTCCTCTGTGATGAAACCTGCACTGCTTGTTTAAAAGGAAAACAACACAAAGTCTCATTCCCTCCTATAGAAGAACCAAAGTCCACTGCCTGCTTGCAATTACTGCACATGGATCTCTTTGGTCCTGTGAGAGTAATGAGCATGGCAAAGAAGAAATACTGTCTGGTAATTGTGGATGATTACTCCAGATTTGTATGGACCTTCTTCTTGCATTCAAAGGATGAGGCTGCTCAGACAATTATTAACTTTGTGTTGTATGTTGAGAAGCAGTATTCCCTATCAGTCAAGTGTATAAGAAGTGATAATGGAACTGAATTTAGAAACCATACACTTGATGATTTCTACCTTTCAAAAGGAATCAAGAGGCAGTATAGCATCCCAAGGACTCCAGAACAAAATGGAGTAGTGGAGAGAAAGAACAGGACCCTAATTGAAGCTGCAAGGTCCATGTTGGCTGACTCTGGTTTGCCACTGACCTTTTGGGCTGAAGCTGTCAACACAGCATGCTATGTGCAAAATAGAGCTTTAGTGAATCAGAGGTTGATGAAGACTCCTTATGAAGTTCTACATCATTTGGCTCCTCTAATTTCATTCTTCAGAGCATTTGGGTGTCCTTGTTACATTCTCAACACAAAGGATCAACTCCAAAAGTTTGATTCTAAGGTGGATGCAGGGTATTTTGTTGGGTACTCATCCACTTGCAAGGCTTACAGAGTGTTCAACTGTAGAACAAAGATGGTTGAAGAAACCTTGCATGTGAAGTTCAATGAATCTCCTAAGGACAAAATCCCACAAAACCCTGTGGAGTTGTTTGATCTGGACATACTGCAATATGTTCCTTATCAGCCTCCAGCTGTTGCAGATCATGTGAATTCATCACCTTCTGCAGCTAGTCATCCATCTGGTGGTACTGATGTTCATGATGATCCCAGTACTCACCTATTCAAGTTTAGTGATCAACTGCCTGAGTCTACTCAACTTGATGTTCCTGTAGCTTCAGTAGCACCATCCACAACAAATGCTGATGAGATTTCTGAATCCTCTACTTCATTTGACCTGCCATCTAACACTTGGTTTCAAGAATCTGGATCAACATCTGTTGCTGCTGAGCGTGCTACAAACACTTGCACAGATCTCATAGTGTATCAAGAGCTGAAGAATCACCCAACGTCTCAAATCATTGGTGATATCAATGCTGGTGTCTCAACTAGAAGTCAATTGTCCAACTTCTGCTTCTATGCTCTTTTCATCAGTCAGCAAGAGCCAAAGAACTATCATATTGCATTAAGAGACAATGGATGGGTTGATGCCATGCAGCTTGAGCTTCTTCAGTTCAAAAAGCAGCAAGTGTGGGAACTGGTTCCTCTACCCCCAGGTAAGTGTGCAATAGGCACTAAATGGGTGTTTAGGAATAAAACAGATGAAAATGGGCAAATTGTCAAGAACAAGGCCAGACTGGTTGTCCAGGGGTTTTCACAAGAAGAAGGTATTGATTATGATGAAACCTTTGCCCCTGTAGCCAGACTGGAGGCAATTAGATTGTTCTTAGCCTATGCTGCATTCCACAATCTTAAAGTTTTTCAAATGGATGTCAAAAGTGCATTTTTATATGGTAAAATAAAAGAAGAGGTTTATGTGTGTCAACCACCAGGTTTTGAGGATAATAAACATCCTGATTGGGTGTATAAACTTGATAAGGCTCTTTATGGGTTGAAACAAGCTCCTAGAGCCTGGTATGAAACACTGTCAAATTTTCTTCTTCAGAATAATTTCACTAGAGGCTCCATAGATAAAACTTTGTTCATTAAGAAAGTGGGTCAGCATAAGCTCCTTGTTCAAATTTATGTTGATGATATTATTTTTGCTTCCTCTGATCCACAGTTGTGTGATGCATTTACAAAGTTGATGCAACAAAAATTCGAAATGAGTGCCATGGGAGAATTACAGTTCTTTCTAGGTTTGCAAATCAAACAAAAGGCTGATGGAACTTTCATTCATCAGTCAAAATACACAAAAAGTCTTTTGGCAAAGTTTGATTTACAACACTGTAAGCCCTGTTCTACTCCCATGTGCAGCACCACACAACTGGATGCAGATCAGAAAGGTAAAGCTGTTGATGAAACACTTTACAGATGTATGATTGGGTCCTTGATGTACTTAACAGCTTCTAGACCAGATATTATGTTTGCAACTTGTGTTTGTGCTAGATTTCAGGCTGCTCCTAAAGAGTCTCATTTGATTGCAGTCAAGAGGATCTTTAGATATCTGCAAGGTACTCAATCTCTAGGTCTTTGGTATTCCACTGGGCACTCTTGCAAATTAGTTGCTTTTTCTGATAGTGACTATGCAGGGTGTAAATTAACTAGAAAATCAACTTCTGGTGGATGTCAATTCCTAGGCAACTGTTTGGTTTCTTGGCAGAGTAAGAAACAAACATCTGTTGCTACATCCACTGCTGAAGCCGAGTACATTGCTGCTGCAAGTTGTACATCTCAGGTACTCTGGCTTCAGAATCAATTACTGGATTATGGCATTACAGAGACTAAGACTCCATTACTAATGGATAGTGCTTCAGCTCTTTGTATTGTCAAGAATCCAGTCCAGCACTCTAGGACCAAACATATTGAGATCAGACACCATTTTATTAGGGATTGTTTTGAAAAAGGTCTGATTGATCCAAAGTTTGTTCCTAGTGCTGATGAGCTTGCAGACATATTTACTAAGCCTTTGGACAGTTCAACTTTCCAAAACCTAGTGTTAAGGCTTGGTATGCTGCAGCTAGAATAAGTGACAACTACTGATGATCTCAGTCAACAAGTACTGATGAGCATTCGTATACTATTGTCACAAATAAGTACTGATAAGTTCTTTTATCCTCAGTAGTTTTCATAACTACTGAAGACTAAATTACTTAAAAGTACTGAAGTACTCTCTGTTGAAAAGAACTGATGTAGTTACAACTACTGATGTCAGTAACAGATAAGTACTGATGACCAATGAAACGTCTGAAAATCAGACGTCTGATATAAGTGTTGAGGTCAGAATGAAACAGCTGATGAGCTAAGAATTGACGACAACAGCTGATGAGAAATTTTTCTCTTCAGTTGTTTCTACAACAGCTGCTTCACTTAAAACAACTGAAGCCAAAACCATGTCTTCAGTAGTTTCACAACTACTGATGACTAACACCAAGTCTTCAGTTGTTACAACACCTGAAGCCAAAACCATGTCTTCAGTAGTTTCACAACTACTGATGACTAATACCAAGTCTTCAGTTGTTACAACTTCTGAAAGTTAAAACCAGGTCTTCAGTTGTTTTCAAACAACTGATGACAGCACCAACACTTTCAGTCGTTTTATATCAGCCTTTTCTTACCCTATAAATACCTAAACCTACTTTCAACGTTTCATTAGCCGTTTTCCGTCCTTCACTCTCTCAACAATGGCGACCATGAAACTCAAACCCAGACACAACTGTGTTGCCTACCTCTCGAAATCGGCCTTCTGGAACAAATTTGATAACGCCATCGATCTTATGGTAGATTCCCAGTACCGAACCGCGTTTCTTCTGAATCCTACCATATACCCCGATTCCCTAAGCCAGTTCTGGACCAACGTCTCTGTGCAAACTAGTGAGAATGATAGCCAAATCACTCTCCAGTCGTTGGTCAACCAGAAACAGGTGGTCATCACTCCGGACATCATTCGACAAACCCTAGATCTACATGATGCCACCTGTGTCACAGAATACCCGAAAGGCACAACCGATATGTCTTTCATCAACAACGGGTATGAAGGAGACTTAAGTGCTACCACCATTCTGAAGAAGCACTTCCATGATGCTGAACGTCTTATATTCCACATGGTGAATGTCTGCCTTGCACCAAAAACCTCCTCATGGGATCAAATGTCTCCCGATGGCAACAGGTATTATACTCTATCTTTGAACGACAAACTTTAAATTTTTCTGAGATAGTGTTTATGGAACTAAAGGATCTGGCCTTGAAACCTGTGGCAAACAGATGGATATTATATCCCAGGTTTCTCATGGCCATAATTTTAACACAGCTAAAATCAGACGGCCTTGTTGGCCTTGGAGTCCCTGCTCCGGCTGTATTGCCTGAAGTATACTCCAGGCACAACTCTGACCCTACAATGAAAGGGGCTGCCCGGCTGCTCAAACCCAAGCAGCGGGAACCCACAGCCTCCACTTCCAGATCCAAAGTCCCCACCAAACCCAAAACCAAAAAGCCCAAAAAGGCTACTCAGGGAGATGAGTCCCCTGAGGATGCCCCTGTACACCAATACAGGAAACACTTACTGGTTCTAACCCCCCAGTAGTGTCCAAGACTCCACCAACCCTAGCCGCTCAGGCATCCTCTCAACAGGATCCTGATGCAACCATAATTGGGGATACCACAATGCTGGAACCTATCTCAATTGAGAAGGTTACCATTGAAGAGCACCAGTCACCCCGGGTGCAATCTGCTTCAAACCTATCTCCAAATGCAACCGCCCCTCAAAGCCCAACATTTATTGTTGCACAAGTGTTGAGTCAGCTGCATTCCTCTCCTCCTCCCCAGACACCAATTACAATGGGGAGAACCTCAACAGCTGAGGAAGAGGACCAAAATGCTGCTGATAACCCACAGCACAGGGGTTATAATGTTCAATCTCCCGTGTAGAGGAGGAGGTTAGAACATCTGGTGAGGCTGCCACTTCTACTGATTCAGCAAATGAACAGGATGAAGTTGGTAACATCTCTAAGACCTCACCAGAGGCAACTGCCGATGAAGGACTCAGTCCTGAGGCAGGAAGTCCCCAGAACCAAGAACAAGGGGCACATGCTACAACTGATCTACACTCAGGGCATGTACATCCTGATTCAATCAGGAGGTCAGGTGATTCAGCAAAGACTGATGATGACCTGGGCTTTTTCTTGATGTCTTAGCCCATAACACAATCCTTGAGGCTGAGGTGAGCAGACTCAAAGAACTGCTTGCCAAAATGTCTCAGGATCAAAGTCCATCTGCCCAATAAACCCACAGATGGCACCTTCATCTGAAGGTTTACCAAACACTCAGCCACTACACTCAACTGAGCCACCAGCCACTGTTTTGGCACCACCTCTCAGGGACAGAACCCCTCTGAGCAGATGGTTGCTACCTTTCAAAATTCCTTACCTCTCATCACTCCCATCATCAATGAGATTGTGCATAAAGCCATTGATGAGAGGATTCCTCAAATCTACAAACACTTGTTGATGATGCTGTGCAAAGGAAGCTTTCTGCCATTCAAACCCCTGAACCCAATGCACCCAAAAAGGGGGAGTCTAAGGCAGTGAAAGAAAGAAAGAAAAGAAGAGAGTGGAAGATGAGAACAACAAGAGAAAGAAAAGGAAAAAAAAAAACAGCTGATCACATACAAAAGAAAAGTGCTGAAACTCAAAAGCCTGATGAAGAGAAATCATTGGAAGATCTGATTAAAGAAGCTGATGAAGCTCACAGCAGATCAATGGACAGAATAATAGACAACTCTTCAGACAGGGCTTTGATACAGCCACATTAGACACTGAGATCAGAAGGCTGGAGATTGAAGAGATACAAGAAAGATGGGCCAGTTATAGTGTGATGGAAAGGGAGAGGTTGGAGATAATGATCAGGTTTATTGCAAATACTTGGGAAGATCATTAATTGAGATTAAATCATGGACCAGAGACAGTATTCTGGCAATAACCACCAGAATCTGTGCTTCTGAAGCATTCAATAAGGGGTTGATTATCGAAGCCTAGATGAAGCAGGTGCTGGGAAGAGAACTGATATGGCCAAGCTTTCCAAAGCCAAACTACCACAAAAATGCTAGATCAGCCTCCCAAACTCCCACTCAAAAACAACCAACCCACAACTCTCCAAACCAATCCCTCAAAACAACTCCCTTACCCCAAAAACCACCTCAAACCACATCCAGTGATGCACCCAGAAGGAGGAGAAGGGTGTTGAGGATGGAAGAAGAAGAAGAAGAAGATGATGAAGAAGATAGTCTGCCAATCTCTGCTGTTCTAAAATTACCTGAGCCCAGAAGTCAACAAATGATCACACCAGACTTTCAGAGGCAAATGGTGAAAGTTAAGATTGAAGAAGAAGAACAGCAGAAACAGCACGATGAGCAACTTTTGAAGATGATTGACAAAGAGTTTCCTCAGTCATCATCTATACAAGCCATGAAGAAACACGCTCAAAGGCTGTATGCTCTCAGGTATACCTTTCAATATCAAAAGGAGAGAGTAAGGATTTGGCCAGACCCCAGGGTTAGTTCTAGAATTCATAAGAAATCCATACCAAGTAGATACAATGGCCAAGTGAGAAAGACCATAGATGCTGCTATTATGTTGGCCATTGTAGTCTCACCCTGGGAAATACTTGAAGACTTCAAGAGAGCCTACAAGTCAAAGATGACCCCTCAAACTCTAATGGAGAACAAAATGGTCAAGAAGGGGTTGTTATACAAGAGGCTTGAAGAGATCAAGAAAAATGAACTCCAGTTGTTATTAGAAGGGACTCACCCAGATGAATTTGCTTACAGAGAGATAACAACTGTTGAGTTGAAAAATGGAAAGACGATAAAGTACTTATCAGAGTACTATGGCCCAGAGTTCTTCTTCGAAGGAGAAGCAGAAGAACTCACTAAGGAGGAACAAGTTGTTCTCCTTGAGGCCTACGTCAGAGAGTCTTATAGACTCATCAATGGGAAGTAGGTTTCATGGTTGGGATAACGGCTCTGTGTCCAGTTCCCCAAGACAGAGTTCCCTTCCATCCTTTGACATTCACATCTACTGAAACCTGTTCCCTGGCCTGTGCTTATCCGATATCTCTAAAGCTGATCAAGAGAGTATTTCTGCCAAGAATAAGTGGGACCTCAATAAGCTTAAAGGTTTTGGCTGCATTGGTTCAGGGGGAGTTTGTTGGACCAAAAGAACCAATGAGCCTGATCAGAAAAACCTTTAAGTCCCACGGACATTACAACAACTGAAGTAGTCTGCAACAGCTGAAGACATCAGCTGATAACAAGGTCTGAAGACAAAGTCTGAAGTGAAAGAGCTGAAGACAAAGGAAGAAAGAGCTGAAGACAAAGTCTGAAGTAAAAAGCTGAAGACAAAGTCTGAAGTGAAAGAGCTGAAGACAAAGTCTGAAGACAAAGCTGAAGACAAAGACTGAAGACCAAGTTTCAGATGATTGTCACAACAGCTGAAGAAGACCTCTTCAGTAGTTGTGATGGTTTCCTTTCAGTAGTTGTATTTTCTTTTCTGTACTTGTAGTTTCAGTAGTTTTATGTTTCTTCGTGTACTTAGAATACTTGAGATGTTCTCAGTTGTTGTGAACATTCTCAGTAGTTTGCTTACTTTCAGTAGTTTGTAATAATTCTGTTAGATGTCACTATCAAGTGACATCAGCAGACGTCACATTCCTTTATATAAGGAATGCTGACCTAATTGTAATCGGTGCAGCTTAGGAAAACCTAGCAGCCGCCATACCGAAGCATGTGTGCATGAATGTTATTATCCCTTTGCAGAAAACCCTATTTCTATATAACCGTGTACTGTTCCATTGAATATTTATTGTGTTCTTGCTATATTTGCTTAATTCTTGCTCTAATTCCGCTGTGATTCAACTCTAATTGATCAAACTTAGATCACTGATCCTAACAGTTTTTACCCTTTGAGCAGCCAAGAGGCTTCATATAGTCTTGAAATGTTTTTAGTTACATTTGGAAAACCAAAGCCTTATTGGTCTGGGGCTCTTATCAAAGTGATTTGAAGCCAATGTAACAGAAGTGATCCTAGGTTCAGCTTTAGAGGATCATTAGCTGTTGTGATGAAGAACTTTTAGTCATTGGTCTTCCTTCATCTTACACACCATCTTTGAAGATTTGACAGACCTCACCTTAGTAAGTCTGTTAACAACTTCAGAAAGGTTTGGAGACGGACCTTTGAAAGATCTGCTTTACTGTAGCAGGCGCAGGAATTCGGAAGCATTCCTTCTTACGAGGACCAATTTTTCTTCTGAAGGAAAGTTTCACTTGTCTTCTTTTTCACCTTGGGAGTTCCCAAAAGGAAAATATTTTTCTTCCGAAGCTAGTTTTCCTCGTTCTTCTTCTTAGAAGTTTTCTCTTGATTATGTGGACAATACTTTTAGGATTGTAGATGCAATCCTTTGAGCAAGATGAGAAGTACTACCACGCATGAGCAATCCAGGTTTTCTTTTTGAGAGTCTTCTTTGAGAAAGACTGAAAATTGATTCTTAAGGTGAGGCTTGATCTTGGAACGGATGGTAGGTTGTGTAGCAGTGGTACACAAGTTGATAGCCTTCTTCTCTTGCTGGAATGAGTTGGACATGACTAGAAACTCCTGGTACTAGAGTTCTTAGTTGAGTCTACACTTCACCACTTCAATCCAGCAGAGATAAACACTTGTCTGCTTAGAGTTGAAAGTGGTCTTGATCTCTTGAGCCTTCTTTATTTCCTCTTGGCTTTTCAAATCAAGTTCTTCCACTTAGACTTGGTCATCCCAGATTCTTCTCTCCTCAGAAGAATAATGACCCTTCTTATGATGACTCTTCACTCCTCTCAGAATCATCCTTCACTATCTTCTTTTCATCCTCTTCATCTATAGGGGGGTCTATCAGGGGAAGCATCTTCACAAGTCCACACCTTGGAGATCTTGCAGAAAATAGAGTGTGTGAGGAGCTATCTCAGTAGATCCCAATCCCTGCTATTCTGATAACAAACTTTTGCATGCAAGGATGAGGATATCATGTTCTTGAAGGTTCTTCTTCAAGAACACATTTTTCTGCCCTGGCTTTGCTGATCATAAGCTCAGCTGGAATCAGTAACTTAGTGATGAGATCTTTCATCTGAGTCCTGTAGTTAGGATGTTCATGCTTAAGAGTTGAAATGGCTTTCTCTAAATTTTTGTATTTAAGTTTGTAATCATTCAGCTCTTTTGAAATCAGCTTTTAAAATATTTAAGGACTCAAGATCAGATCTCATTTCTAAGTTATAGGACCTATACCTGTTAACTTTAGCAATACATTCAGGTGTATAGAGATGTTCCAATACCTTGGCTTCTTTATGATCTGCCATCAGTGCTTGGTTTGGAGATGCATTCTCAACCTGAAAGCTCCAGTCAAAGCCTCCTTCTTCAACAGCAACTGTAGCTTACGGCTTGGCTTCTCATTCTGGGAGCTCCATTAGTGTAGTTTGGTCTAGTTTGTGTTTGGCCACCATTGTTCTTGGCGCCTTGCACTCTCTCGCAAAGTGTCCCATTTGGTTACAGTGTAATACTTCACTTTACTTTTGTCCAACCCAAACTTTTACTGGTTGCATTGCTAGGAAACTTCCTCCCTGTCCTCTTGTAAAACTTCTTGGCTCTGTGAGTAAGAAGAGCCATCTGTGGACTATTTCTATGTACTCCAGATCATCTGGATGGATACAGTCTAGGTTTTCAAGGGTACAGAGAAAGTTGCATGTGCTTCATCAATAGACACAAAGGCTTGTAAAGAGCTTGTCTCTTGGAATGGGCTTCCTGGGGTGTAGCTCTCTCTGGTGTCTCTGGGAAGATAATGAAAGGACCTTTTATGAGTTGTCAGGATAGCAGATGAGATGATGTTATGGTTCTCTGCAATCCCACATCCTGGAGTCTTAAGACTTGATGAAGCCTTTCATTCTTTGGCACCAAGTATCAAAATCATCAAGAGTGATCAGTGAAGAGTTTGTCATAGTACTAGTTTCTATATCAGCCTTTGTGATAGCTGTCATTTGAGATGTTAAGTGTTTTGTGAAACTAAAGGGATTTAAGATAGTGAGATCTACAATCAAGAGCCTAAAAAGCTCTGATACCAATTGCAGGACCAATTTAAGGGATGGTCAATACAATCAGTCTCACATAAGGAGAGTGTTAGAACACTTAACATATCAAATGGGAAACGGTTTTTACGGTAAATGATACTAAGAACACAAGTAAACAATGAGAGAAACTAAGAACAAGAACAGAGTAATATGGTTTTCAAGGATGTTGTATATTGCTCTCAAGTTCTTTACAAGTGTTACAAAGCATAAAAAGAAATACAAGGACCTGAGATACTAATCCTACAGCCGGCCATACTTTGAAGGCCAGCTGGAAACATTAATCTAGACAACAAGATCAATGTTAAAGTCAAAAGGCAGATTGCCTTTTGACTAGTAACTATGACATGCTATAGCTCACATCCTAATATATTATAAAAAGGATAAAAGGTACAAAGTAGAAAGTTATAGACTCAAGACCATAATCCACAGTTTACTAAAGCATGGACCTTTTCACCAAACTTGTATAAGTTGGTGAGTCATTAGAGTTGCAGCGGAAAGTAAGTCGGCTTTATGGAAAAGTATATCAGAGAAAGCATGTCCTCTCTGTCTTCGAAAGAAATCAGTCTTCACTTCATTGGATTCGGAAGACTTTGTCTTAGAAGCTTCGAAAGACTTCATCTTCGGCTTCGGAAAATTTGGTCTTTGGCTTCGGAAGATTTTACACTTAGAATATTTCTATGATAGTGTAAAACTTCCGAAGTAACTTCTACTTGTACATTAGTGGCATGCATGCAGGAAGCTCCTTGGTTGTTTTGGCTTCTTGGTTGCATCAGCTTCTTGTATAACCTTACAGAAGACAATCATGATGTGTCCAAGTATGGCTTGCATATGCAATTCATCAAATCCATGAACATAACAAGTGCATTGGTCAAACAAAAAGGCATAACCATGAATACATAATGGCCATATCTTGTATGAAAAGTCATTTTAGGAAAGTAATCATTGTGCACTCGAAGCTAATGATAACCTGACCGAAGATCGACTTGGAGAGAAATAATAAGCTCTTTAAATTGATCAAATAGATCGTCAATTCTCGGTAAAGGATATCGGTTTGTGATAGTAAGATAGTTAGTTCCTAATAGTCGATGCACGTAGGAAAGGAACCATCTTTCTTCTTCACAAATAGAACTGGAGCTACTAAGTGAGGAACTCAGATGGATGAAATCTTGTTAGAAAGCTATGGAAGTTGGCTAGCAAACTCTTGCATTTCAGACGGTGCAAGACAATAGGGAGTTTTGCCATGGGTGTTGCACCAAGCACAAAATCAATATGAAACTCTAGTTAACGAACGGGAGGAAGGCAATTAAGTCCTTCGGAAAATCTCCAATAAAATCCTAGATAATGGAATATCTTCAATCTCTTTGATTTCCCATCCATTTTCATAACATGATCTAAGAAAGCCACATAATGCTTACGGAGATACTTTTGGCTTTGGTACATGACATGAGTTTAAGCATTTTAGAAGGCATTCCCTATAAATGTTTGAGACACTTCGGATGAAAGAGGAATCTGGATGAGCTTATCCAAGTAGACAATTTCAGCATGGTCTTAGATAACTAATCCATGCATACTACAACATCAAAACTTCCAAGTTGTATCGGTGTAAGATTGATAGAAAAATCATGCTCGCTAAGGCTACGCGTATAGTTTGGAAAAAACAAAATCAATCGTAATGGGTTTTCTAGAACGTGAACGATTTTGATGTGAAGACATCCTGAAAGAATATTGAATAACTTTACAAGAATTGGATAATGAGTTTTATAATCTCAGTAAACAGAATCACAGATCGAATATTTCAAAATAACAATGAGATGTTCTTAGTTTTATGACTCGATTACATAAACATATTTATTAACTTCTCCTAAAAGATGTTTCTTGAAGAGTTGTTCCTTAAGATCTTCTAGTTTAGCATGAAACACTCTGAAACAAGGATTAGGCGATCTTGTATGGTTGACCAACTTCTAAATTATCACATATCTCAAGTCAACAAGGATTGCACGTCATTGTAAGGAATAAGTCAGGCTTTCCGTCATCTTAAACTAAAGTCATCGCATCTAGAAACGGATTGCAGTTTTAAATATAATCTTCTACATAACAATTCAATGTTTAATTCTTATGTATAATCATCTATATATGTACACAATTAATACACAAACATATTCTTCTCAAACTTTAAATTTCTAATCACTCAAACCCTATGTTTTTTATACCATTCAACCTTATTTCAGATTGAAAGTTCCGCATAAGCTATTAAAATAATTAAACAAAAGACGATAAGTTGAATGGATTAAAGACACTAGGGATAAAAATAACTCGGTTCGTCTAACAAGTTAGTTGAAGTATTTGAGAAAGTGAAGTGTTTCCATATGATGTTTTACACATTGTAAATGATTATACACACAAGAGTGCCCAAGGCAATGTAGAGTGCAAACTTTATTTTTTTTAACAGTTTTCTAAGTTTTGAAAGCTAGAAGTCTTAGATCAAAACATACACCAATACCTATTTATCATAACATATGAGGTAAAAATGTCAAAAGAATAGGCTAGAAGTAGAGGCGCACACCCGAACCGGTAACCGAACCGGAACCGAACCGGTTGGAACCGGTGGTAGGCCAAACCGGTTCCAAACCGGAAAAACCGGCGGTTTGGGACCGGTTTATATAATATTGGCCAAACCGGTTGGAACCGGTTTTTACCCTACCCAGTTTACGAACCGGTACAAAAAAAAAACGGTTTGTAACCTGTTTTTACGTTAAAAAAACTTTTTCAAACGGTAATATAGCCGTTTGAAGCAGTTTTGACCGTTTTTTGAAGTTTTTTTTACCATTTTGCCTTATATGATAGTATAATAGGTAGTGGGTGTAATGGTTTAGTTACAACACTCAAAAGCTTAAAAACGTGCTTAAAAACGCAAAACAAAAACGCTCTCTCACATGCTTTACTTTATACTCTCTTGAATTGTATAATATGACTTCTGAAGATCCGTTCCAACGGTGGATCCCAAGCGCTGCTACCATTGTAAGAATTCTACCAACAACGAGAAATCAAGAGATTTTGTGTAACGACGACTTATGTGAAATGTCGAATGGTCAAAATAAAGCTCGATGCAAGTCTTGTGGTTTGTTTTTTCAAGTCGGATTCAAACTCGACTTTGAGAAACCATATGACCAAATGGTGCAAGGCATTGAAAAGTACACCGACTCAAGGCCAAACATCAATCGGAACCGATGGTGGTATATGGAACTTCGACGTAGATATGGTTCGAGATACAATGGTAGTTTGTAATTCAAGAAGGGTTACATTTCGACCACTTCACAACCCTCGGTTAACAATATTGAATCAAGAAACTCTTCAACGGCGCTACTCTCACGTAAGTCGCACCACTCTTATCCGACAAGTTGTCTAACACTTAATCAAGTGTATTTAATGACAAGTAAATTAAATGAATTTGAAGAAGAAGAACGACATTTTTTCTACAATGGTGGTGCCTATGAAAGAAAAATTTTAAAAATATTTTTCCGAACTACCCTCCGTTTTTACGTGTTCCGCCGTACTAGACCCGTGCTTAAATGTTTCGGGGGTGGAAACTTTAATTGATGAGATAAATTTTGATTTATATTACATGAACAAAATCCATTTTTTGCGTCTAATACAAAAAACAATTTAATGATTATCTTAAAAATTTGTTTAATGTTTATCTGAAAAATATGGCATAACATCAAATATCCACGGTTATTGACCGTAATGGAATCGAGTTCGTCGAGCTCAAGTAGAAACCCGATGCTTAATTTATATAATACTTTGAGAAATGAAAACAGTAAACGACAAGGGGTGACACCTCAAGTAGCGAGCTCGGGAGGTATACCGGAACCGATTTTTTATCTAGTATGACTCCCGAGGAATTTCTATCATTTGATATTCTGACATGGTGAAAAGAAAGGAATCACAATTTCCAATCCTAGCCGCTATGCCCGTGATTTACTAACCGTTCAAGCTTCCACGGTAGCTTCGGAGTCTGTATTTCTGTTAGTGGCAGGGTTTTATCGATAAGAGAAAAGACTAACTCCAACAGCGATAGAGATGTGTATTTGTTTAAAAGACCACATAGATGCGGCCAAACAAAGACAATATAAATCAAACCTTGAAGAAGAAATACCAATTGAAGAAGAAATACACGAACAAGAAGTACAAACTGGAAGATCGTTATCGCTTTCCGACGAAGAACTCGCTTATGATTTGTCTCAACGCATTGGCACACAACCGACGAAGATGATTAAATTAAAAAACTTGTATTCGCAATATGTATCTTTTATTTTGTTAAAAAATCCATATAAATGTTTATTTTAAGTTATCTTTAATATACCTTTTAAAAAAATACCACTCAATAAAAATGTATTTGTAGTTGTTTTATTTAATCTACTTTTAAATAAATTGTATACTTTAAATATTATTTATTGAAAAAAAAAATAACCGGGGTTTTTGGAACGGTTTTGGACCCGAACTGGTTTAGAACCGATCCGGACCGGTTCCTACCGTATTGGGTTTATTGGCCCGAAACCGGTTCGGGAACCGACCCGATTCTTGGTTAAACCCGATTCTTGGTTAAATTTAACCGTAATAACCGGTCAACCGTAACCGATTTTCCTAACCGGTTTGCACATAAATACTCCTAATCTATGTTTCGACCGGCCGGTTAAAAACAAGTTCGGTTTCATGTCGGGTCCGTTTATACCCAATTGGTCTTTGTTATGTTTGGATGATCTTGGGCCGAGTCTTATTCTCCTAAAGAAGCCCAATAAACAAAGCTATCATCACAACCGTCGATCTAGGTTGCGGTTAGGTTTTACTCCCCCTTTTAATACTTCATTTTCAACCTCTTTCTAACGTCGCCGCTTCTGCAACCTCTGTAGCCGAATCCCTCCGTTCATCATCTCAGGTATGCTTTAACAAGCTGCTACACATAATCTTCTGATGCTCAATGCTTGTGATGCGTTTTTGAAGATATTCACTAGATATGTATGATTGTTGTGCTTTTATGTGCTAATCCTCGTGAGCTTTGGAGGTTTGATATCATTTTCTGAAGATTTTATTTTTGAATTACCATTATCAGAAATCTCGAATCGCTTTTTGGTTTTTATGGAATTGGTTTTTATATATTGAATGCTGTGATTGAACTGATAAGCATCCAGGGTTAGTGAAAGCTTTTGGTTGCTCATTTTTGTTATTGCAAATTGATATTTTATCACACACAGGTGCATTCGATGCCCTTTTTGTGCAGCTATGTACATTTTTGTAAATTATGGAGTTTAGAACAAGTTTTTTGTAATTATGAGCATCATGTGAGCTCAATTGTTTCAGTTTTCTTATTAGTTGTGTAATTTGGTGTTTTCAAGAATTGTTAATCGGCTGATTTGGATATTTCATTTGTGTATGGATTGCTATATGAGATGATTTCTTGAAAGAGCAGATTGTGACTAATGCAGACTTATAAAATGTGACATTTTTGCAGAGAAACTATGGTTAAGCATAACAATGTTATCCCAAATGGCCACTTCAAGAAGCATTGGCAGAACTATGTGAAAACATGGTTTAACCAACCTGCCCGCAAAACAAGGAGAAGAAACGGTTAGTGATGAAAGTAATCATATTATTATATCACTATGCGTTATAGTCAAATTTCGCAAGGCTCACACGTAGGTGATCAGCGGCGTGCCTATTATTAGGCAATATGCAACCCCTGTGAGCCTCAAATGCGTCTTGTGACTTTAACTATTGCAGATTTGCATCAATGTGCATGTGTCATGCGCTCATACTTAAGTTTTAAAATGATTTTCAGCTAGGCAAGCAAAGGCCGTTAAGGTTTTCCCAAGACCTGCTGGGAACTTCGTCCTCAGGTTCATGGGCAAACTTTGAAGTACAACATGAAACTTAGGGAGGGACGTGGATTTTCTCTTGAGGAATTGAGGTTAGATGACTTTGCCTTATATTTGGAGCATACAAATTGCATTTGAAATATCTCATATTAATTGTTTGTGAGATTTGTTTTCAGATCGGTCAAAGTTTGATGCTTTTTGATTAATTACTCTTGTTTTGGTTGGTCTATGACATCAATAAACATGGGACGCAGATGTGTTTTAAGCTTTGTTTTGTTTTAATAGGCTGCTGGTATCCCAAAGAAACTTGCTCCCACCATTGGAATCGCTGTTGACCATCGACGCAGGAACAGCTCGTTGGAAGGTCTCCAAGCTAATGTCCAGAGGCTAAAAACATACAAGGCTAAATTGGTCATTTTCCCAGAAGAGCCAAGAAAATTAAGGTGAACTCACATTTTTTTCCATCTTGTTATTATGTTGCAAAGTGATTGGTTCTTTATTTCCATTGTTTAAGCGGCATTTTATGACTTTACGCTACATTAATTACTCTTTTATAAGTGGATAAATGAATGTAGTTTTTCGTTAGGTTTAGATAATTAGTTTCATACATACTTCAACTAAAGTGATTATGGAAACTTATTTAATGTTTTTGGAACATAGTATTTTTTGTTCTTGTTTTTAAAAATGTGTTTTTTTCCCTTCACAAAGATGTCATTATTCATCATTTTCTCTTCAAATAACATCTTAATATATATAGTTTTTAGCTTCCAACAACAAAACTTGTCCAGACCATGTATTGTACACACTGTTTTATTACAACCTATTAAAAACTCAATATCAATAATAATTTCTAATTGCATATCTGTAAAATCTATTCTATTATGAAAATTCTCTGAGCTTGCAAGATCAACATTTGAGACCCACAATTGTTTTTGAATCAGGCTGGTGATTCAACCCCAAGGAGCTTGCAACTGCCACCCAGGTTCAAGGTCCAGTATTGCCCATTGTTAGGGAGAAGCCAGCAGCTGAGTTTGTGAAGGTGACAGAAGAGATGAAGTCATTCAATGCGTACTCAAAGCTGCGTCTTGAGAGGACAACAAAAAGCATTTGGGTGCAAGGCTCAAGAGGGCAGCCGAGGCAGAGAAAGAAGAGAAGAAGTAAGAGGGTTAACGAACCAGTTTTGGATATTGCTTTGTTTGAAATATTGACTTTTGGCGTTATGTGTTTGGATTTGTCATGTTTTCTTAGCTTTGTAGCTTGGATGATTTTATGTTTCAATACAATTGTCTGATTTGAACAGCAGGCGCATATTTCAAATTTGGAGCCCTTGAGCTCATCGACCGTGGTGTCTTGTAGTTGCCATGTGAGATGAGAAACCGACATGGACTCTGCACCAAACGGGCCATGTGGCAACTCAATCATGGGTGATAATGTTGTCGAAGGGCTAACACCCTAGTCTTGCTAAGGACCTCCCTTGTGGATAATGAGAAACATTAATTGTTCCATTGAGGGAAATTGAAGACAATATACTAGCTATAAGATAGTATAAAGAGTTGGTGTTAATGGTTAATACTGATAAAGATGTGTAACACTAACAAAGATCAAAAACAATATATGATAAGAATAGACCGTTATTTAGAATCATCTCTCTTTGTAATCTTGTTTAACTTTCTAGAGAGTGTAAAAGCATATATAATGTTAAGCACATAAACATTTTATATTTGACCTGTCATTTTTGATTACGTCCAACGTAAACAGACTCAAATTTATATTGTAAAGGGGTAAACACAAAACTTTAAAAACTTAAGAGGGTTGAATTGATATTTATAAAGATTTTAAAGAAGTTAGAGGTGAAAATGTCAAAATCTAAAGTTGAGGGGAAGTAAAGGCCGGTGAAAAACCCCATCGACCTTTACCTTTAAGTTATAATTAATGTTGGATGTGACATTCAATTATTCAATTAAAAATGAATTCAACATGCCTATGGTCACATACCCTTTTGACTAATAGATAACTAATTCTTAAAAACCCTTTCATATGCATTAAAAAAGATATCAAGAAGATGAATGTTTGATATCAAGGCGTTGAAAATGTTGGTTATGGTTTTTTCCTAATGACATCTATCAAGAGCCTTTTCACTGCAAACTACAAATGGGTTGTGGATAGTGTTTTTGGAAGATTACTTGTAATGTCTTAGCAACTACTAGGACATATTTTAGAGCAATAACAGGTGATGTTTCTACAATAATGGTAAATACTCTCTCGACAATTTGAAAACATTACTACTACTTCTACTAGAAGTTGCTTTAGATTTGTATGATTGATGAAAAATTACATAAAAGACAACCTGATCAATCGATGACAAACATGAGTTGCATAAAACTATTTGGTCTCAACGGTAATTAAGTTGCTTTTTACATGTAATCTTTAGCAATTCCAAGTTCCTGACTTCCTGATGATTCTACCGATTAACTAACTACCATCAGTTGCGATGTTCCCTACTAGTATAACAAAGATCATGGGTCTAATTACATTACAAATTTCATAGGAATTGGTTCAAAACAAACTACACACTCTCTGGCCTTTTCTTATAATTTTGTTTAGTGCCCATATTCAGAAGACCACAAACTTCCGTGGCCAAAATAATATTAATTCCTACTTTCCTAGTTCATTCCCTTATCCCCCGATCTTCACCTTCGAGCACACCAATGGCGACCACTGGTTCTATGCTACGAACCACCTTCTTCCTCCTCAAACCCAATTACAGAACCTCATTCTCCCCCCTCTTTCAATCCCCCTTCACCCCGTCCACCACCGTCGCCGGAGCCCTTCACCACCACCGTCTCCGGCGTCACCCATCCACCCGCAACCACTGCTCCATTTCTTCACAGCCCCACCTTCATCGCCCCAACGTCATCGAAACCCTCGAAGAAAGAGGCTTACTGGACTCCCTCACCGGCGAAAACCTCCGAACAATCTGCTCAGACTCACCCCTTCGAGTGTACTGCGGCTTCGATCCCACCGCCGAGAGCCTCCACCTCGGCAACCTCATCGGCCTCATCGTCCTCTCCTGGTTCCTCCGCTCCGGCCACTCCGTCGTCGCCCTCGTCGGCGGCGCCACCGGCCGGGTCGGCGACCCCTCCGGCAAGTCCCTCGAACGCCCTGAACTCGACCCCCAAACCCTAGAACGAAACATTTCAGGAATCTCAGATACAATTGTCAAGATTCTTCTCAATCAAAGTGATGATTTTAGGGATTCGGTTGTTGTGTTGAACAATTATGAGTGGTGGAAGGATGTCAAGTTGCTTGATTTCTTGAGGGATGTTGGGAGATTCGCTAGGGTTAACACGATGATGGCGAAAGAAAGCGTTAAAAGAAGGTTAGAGTCGTCTGATCAGGGGTTAAGTTATACTGAATTCACTTATCAGCTGCTGCAAGGGTATGATTTCGTTCACTTGTATAAAACTAGAAATGTTACAGTTCAGATTGGCGGGTCGGATCAATGGGGAAACATTACAGCAGGAACCGAATTGATTCGCAAGCTGCAGCAAGCGGATAACGCGTATGGTCTCACGTTCCCCTTGTTGCTGAAGTCAGACGGGACTAAATTTGGGAAATCCGAAGAGGGTGCCATCTGGCTTTCGCCATTGATGCTGTCACCATACAAGTTTTATCAGTATTTCTTCTCGGTACCTGATGAGGATGTGATTCGGTTTTTAAAGATTCTTACTTTTTTGAGTGTAGAGGAGTTGAAACAGATTGATATGGAGATGAAGAGCAGTGGGTATGTGCCGAATTCAGCTCAAAGGAGGTTAGCAGAGGAGGTGACCCGTTTTGTTCACGGGTCGGATGGGTTAGAGGAAGCTGTTAAAGCGACTGAAGCTTTGAGGCCGGGGTCTGAGACGCGATTGGATTGGAAGACGATTGAGGGGATTGCAGAGGATGTTCCTTCGTGTTCTTTGGGTTATGACCGGGTTTTGGATGTTAGTGTTGTTGATTTGTCGGTTTCCACGGGTTTGATTGAGAGTAAGTCTGCTGCTAGGAGGTTATTGAAGCAAGGGGGCTTGTATTTGAACAATGGGAGGGTTGATAGTGAAGGGAAAAAGATTGATGCTGATGATATTGTGGATGGTAAAGTTTTGTTGTTATCTGCTGGAAAGAAGAACAAGATGGTTGTAAGAATAGCTTGATCCACATTTCATATGTTTTTTCACTCATTTTGGGCACATTGGATTCATGATATATTTATGGAGTTTCATTTTTGTAAGATCAAATTTTGTTATTATGCTATGGACCTAGAGGAATTCGATTTGAGGATTTGAAGTTTACAAAACGAAGCGGGTGTTTCTCATTTCTCATTTATTATAAGTTTGCAGTCGTAAAGATGTAGGGGTGAGCAGAAAGACTGACTGAATTAGCGAGACTAGTGATGGAATGTTTGATTTATGGTTCAATTTTTGTTAGGGTTTTGTGTTATAAAGGAACAAAGTACTCGATGTTTACTGACACGATGAAAAAACTAGAACTTTGTTATTATTAAGAAAGGCTAGAACTTTGTTACATGAACATACATCTTTATTTATATTAACTAGCATTACACCTGTTGCGGGGCTAACAACCTAGTTTTGAAACTAATAAATCTAGTTGGACTTAGACTTATGCGAAACCGTAGCACTGATTGTGTTGAACTATCAATTAACATATAGTCTGAACATGATATTTTTGAAGAAGTTGATGAGCTTCCAACATCAAAAGAATTGAGATCAAATTTAGTATTGACTAATGATATGTGTTTACGTGACTAATGAATTTAGATGTATATTATTATCACCAAAAATTTGAAATATTAGTGTTTGTTTAGTTGTTTGAAAAGTGGATTGGATATTGCATTTATTTATTGGGTTGATTTTGAAGTTGCATGCATTGCCCAAATGCCACCTCTATTTGATATTCTCAAAGTTTTAGTTACTAACATCCTTTGTTATGCATATGAAACCTGCAAATTGAATAACTATGTACTATTGTATTTTATTATAGATAGATTGACGATCCAGATCAACGTTTCCAAATCATTTGTTTCACTAGATACACTACTAAACTTACTTTAATTTAAAATAAATGTCTTGCCTTTTGTTTTTTTAACCATCGGTAAATACTATCAATAATAAATGATCTAGCAAGAATAAAAAAGTGGACGAAATTGTTTATCACAATATTAATAGTCAGTAACGAAGTAACATGAGATTAAACAGGATTTAACAGCAAATTATTAGTGCAGCAACAAAGTGATATGGTTTTTGGGTCGGCAGTACTTGCTATTAAATCGGTCCGAAAGATTCTGGAGTTAAATAGATCCATACCGGATCGAGCTCCGATGTCATGGATATCATGGGTCCTGCTAAATAGTATTCCAACAAAAGTAGCACCGGAAAGGAGAGGTGTTTATATGCCTTTGTCGACTTGTAGTTTGTGCTTCTGGTGCTCGAAAACAATCGATCACATTCTGTTGCTTTGTTTGCTGGTAAAAAAAGCAGTACTTGCTGTTTTCATGAAGAACTATTCTATCATGTTGCAAAACCTTTGTGCAAGTGGTTTGGATTTTATATCAGTCTACCCGAAAAGAGTTATTGCAGATCAGCGTATAAAAATTTAAAGAGATCAGCTGAAAATGCTATTTGAAGAGTTCTAATTTAGATAACTTGCACACGTATCATTGGGTATGAAACAATAAATCATACCTGAATCATATACCGCATAGGCGCATATCCCACCCAGATTCCCGTGAAAACACAACAGCAATCATCTCAAAAAATCTAGAAACACGGATTGAAAAACCAGAGAAATCAATCAACAGTTGGCATAAATCAATCAAGGATTCACCCGACCGATGGTCCCGGCTTCTTGTAAAACCTCCTAAATTATTTTATTTAAACAGGTAGCTTATTATTGAAATAACATAAATAATTTTAGTATATATTTGACATGATAAGTATCTCAAGAACCTAAGACAAAAGTGTTACAGGTCGACCACACTCGCCTTGCAAAAATTACCCATGTTGGCCCGTTATCCAAATAGCCATTTTTACACCTTTAATTAACACAATGACATAGAGTTCAATGTATACAATATGCATACATTTCCTTTCCTGCTTTCCACCAAATGCATTAATATCGTACAAGTGAGTTCACGTAGCCTTATTTTCTTTCTTACTTATTTGGGGAAACACATGTTTAAACTTTTTGTTTTACACTCATGTTCGGGAATATTGGTATATGTTAAATCAGTTTGTCCATCATCCGAAATATTTGAGTTGATACCCTGATTCATGAGTTGGTCACGCCGACTCTGACTATGTCATAAATGAATATCTTCCAATTTTGTTTTGGTGTTTCACGATAAGATACTTCTCTGGGGGGAAGTCAAGGTTTTAGTTGTGGCTCGGTGTAACTATATCATTGCCTGTGTTGTTTTGTGCTATGTCGTACGCACCGAGTGAAATGTTTACTATATATCTACTGCCAAAAATCCACAAGCTCACTAAACTGCTTGGTTGACTCTTTTTAATATGTTTTTTAGGAAACAATAACTAAGCTAGAGTAAAGAACTCTAGGCATGCTTGTAGATACTTTGTTTCTGTTACTCCATGCTAAATTTATACTATATTTTGGGAATATTATTGTATTAGCACTAGGAACCTTTAGTGCTTGAAACTCTATGTAGACAATGTCGTTTTGAATGAATGAAAACACTTAGCATTCTCTTTCGACAATGTTGTGATGAGACCGTGTTTCGTCGCACCCTGTTTTTCCGCTTTAGCAGGTTTGATAGGATGAGAGAAAACAAATAAATAAATACAGTTAATTTCAATTTTGCTCCTTAAGAGCATTCACAGTGGAGTTCCTAAAAATATGTAAGTGTGTTTCCTATATTATATGAAATAATTTTGAGTGGTTGTGAGTGAAAGATAAAAAATACTTTACTGTTCATCGATATATTTGGTAAATTACTGTTCAATCCCTATAAATTTTTTTAATATTTTTGAAAGTGGTCGTGAGTGAAGAAGAGAGAAAAAAGTAATGATAATGGTATAAAAAGTATTATTTAATTGAAAATGAGAGAGAAATGATAGTGATTTTTAGTGTAATTATATGGATAAAGATGTGAAATCCACTGTTAATGCTCTAAAATTTGATAAAAATAATTATTTTCCTCCAAAGATTATAAATATAAATTTACCTTCAAAATTTTCATAAGTTGTTTCAATTTAATCCAAAAGCTGTATGCAGGACCATGTGAAGGGTCGTCAATACAATCAGTCTTACAATGAGGAGAGATTTAGAACACTTAACAGTTCAAATGGGGAACTGGGTTTGAGTATGATGATACTAAGAACACAAGTAACTAATAAGACAGAACTAAGAACAAAAACAAACAAGTATGGTTTTCAAGGATGCTGTATACTGCTCTCAAGTTCTATTACAAGTGTTACAAAGCATATTCGATTACATGGACCTGAGACACTTTATATTACATCTAACAACCGTCAATACTTAGAAAGACAGTTGGAAACACTAATCTAGACAACAAGATCAATGTAAAGTCAAAAGACAGATTGCTTTTTGACTAGTGACTATGACATGCCATAACTCACATCCTTTTCTAATATAAAAAGATTTACAGGTACAAAAGTAGGAAGTTACAGACAAAGATCTTATTTTACTGTTTACTAAAGCATGGACTTTTTACCAACTCATACAAGTTGGTGAGTCTTCATAGTCGCAACGAAAAGTGTGTCAGCTTTATATAAAGTAGACCAGAGAAAGCATGATTTCTCTGTCTTCGGAAGAAATCAGTCTTCACAGCAAAATGGCTTCGAAATACTTTGTCTCTGAAGCTTCGGAACACTTCATCTTTGGCTTCGGAAGATTTGTCGGAAGATTTTACACTTAGAGTATTTTATGATGTAGAGTGTAAAACTTCCGAAGCAACTTCTACCTTGTACGTCCAGTGCATGCATGCAGGAAGACCTTTGGTTGTTTTGGCTTCTTTGGTTGCATCAGCCTTATAATCTTCTGATATTACCTTACAAACTCCCCCTAGGCTGATGCTACCAAAACAGAAAAGTACTTTAGATGTTGATAGTCCTCATTAGGATCAAGACCAAGCCTCTCTTCATTATCTGGTCAGGATCCCTCAGACTTTCATAATATCTTCTCATATCATAGAGATCATGTAGAGGAAGATCAAGCATGTCTTGCCAGAAGTAGACATCTTGACATACCATCATAGAGATCATGAGCAGCCTCTTCATGCACTACCTCAGGATGCTTTGACTCATCCTGAGGTGTGGAGGTGGATGCCTTGGTCTTCTTCTTCTTTGAGATACTTCTCCTGGCCGTCCTTTTCTTCCTCTTTGAAGTTTTTTAACTGAGAGGACTGGTCTTCAGCACCAGATTGTTCTGTTGTGTCTTTCTCAGCTGGGATCTCTTCTCTCACTGTTTCAGAAGGAGAGAGAAGAGAACCCTGCTGTGGATCAGAAAATGAAGTTGGCTGAGATACAACTCTAGGTTCAGGTTGTGTTGTCACAGGGGGTTCAACCTTCACCTCAACTTCAGGTTGAGCTGGACTTGGTGGAGAATGCAAGTCCACAAGCTCTTTCTTTTTGATCTTCTGTTTGATCACTCTTATATGCTCATCCATAGTGGATAGAGACATAGGAACAAGCCTCCTTCTGGAGAATCCATACAGCTTCAAGAAGCTCATCATCCTTTGTCTGTCTTCAGACTTCTTTTGGCTTTTTTGGATGATGGCCCTTGACTTTGCAGCTTCTTCCCTTAACTTTCTCTTAGCAACTTTTCTTTCTTTTGTGGCTTTTTCCTTCAGCTGCTTGAGATATTCAAACTCAATGTACTCAAAGGATAAGGGAAGAAGTGCAGCTGCCTAATAGAGTCATGTGGCACTCAAGTAGTTAATCATATTCATCCTTTTAGCTTTCTTGTTTACCTGAGGTTGTACAGCTGCCACATTCTCTGTCTCAGGACTTTCTTGTACTGGGGAGAGGACAGAAGCATGTTTATATAGCCTTTTCAGTCTCCTTTCTTCGTTGATCTTGAGGAACAATGCTGCCTCCTCTGCCTCCTTCCTCTCCTTTAACAACGCATTGTCAGCCAGCTCATTTAACTCTTCCAAAAGGAGAGATATGAGTTCATCAATGTTGTAATTTCTGGTCCCCAGGTAGTTTAGCCTGGCTGCCCTTAACTCATCATCTTGAGTGTTTGGCCTGGGGGCAGCCCGGATAGCAGCTTCCATGAAGCCTGAGGACCCTCCTAAACTCTCTCCCCTTAGCTTCCTCTTCCTCTCTCTCTTCTCCTCCTCTAACTCCTCAGAGGTCTCCCTTTGTCACGCACAGGCCTTGGTGACTCAGGGTGGAGAGAGCTTTGGCCTTCATTTCTTGGTTCAGCAGTCAAGCTCTGGCCTGAGAGAGGATGTGAAGCACCTTCACCAGCTGGTGCCTCACTGATGGTACTAGGTGCTAAAGGAGATCCTGTCTCAAGGTTCACAGGCTCAACTTCTAGGCTTCAGTCAAGGCTTCCCATTCGAAGCTAATCTTAGGGTCCACTTCAACCTCCAGTTGACCAAAAGTCTCACCTGCTAGCCTCTGTCTATATAATTTTGATCTCATCTTGAACTCTTCTAGCACCCTTCTTTGAATCCAATCTGCTAATCTTTCAGCTTGTCTGTTTTGGCTTGGGTTAACAAGTGGAAGATCAACCAGATGGATGCACTCATATAAGCTCAGGTTTGTAAAATTGAAGATCTCCTATTGACCCTGAGCTCTAGAGATGATAAGAGCCTTCTTTTTGTGTCATACCTCCATCCCAAGATTGGGTTTTCAGAATGAAGAGATGGGGTAGACATGGCTCTGGGTATACCCTCCTCAAATAGGCTGTATATAAGTGAGTCCATATCAATATGAACTTGAGGAGGTTGCTGAGTATGGACTATTGCAAATGGAGGTGGTGAGTCATCAAAGTCCATACTCTGAGAAGAACTCCCAGGTTTTGTGATTGTTTTGACTTTCTCCCCCTTTTTGATAGCATCACTTTCTTGCATAAGTGAGCTGAGGGTTGAGTCTGTCATATTCACAGGTTCTTGTAGACCTGGTTGAGTTGTTCTTAGTAGTCTTTCAGCTAACTTGCCCTTAAGATCGGTGATCTCAAGTTGCTAGTCATTGACCCTCTTTTGTAAGATAGTCACCTGAGATTCCAGGTGACTTATCTTTGAGACTAAATAGGTGCAAGTTTTAGTCAATATGTGCACCTTTAGTTTCAGACTCCCCTCATCTTCATTAGAAGAATTACTAGGGGATGAGAGAATAGGACTAATGTCTTCTTTCTCATCACTAGCATATTTTTCTTGGCTGCTGGATTTCCCCTGCATCATGACAACTTCAAGAGAAGTTTCAAGAGGCTGGGTTGCCATGGTCGAGGTCTGAATGATGTAATCACTTTCTAAAGTGAGAGTCTCTTCCATATGGATCTCTTGAACAGGTTCAGGAAGATCCACCTCAGTGGGGGTTGGATGATGTGGGCTAGACATGGGTGAGGCAGGAGCACTCATCTCTCCTTGAGTAGGGGTGGAGAAGAGAGACTCATGGTACTCACTGAAGCCCATGTCTTCATCATCATAGAAGTCAAGGCTGGGAATTGGTTGGTTTAGATCTAGTGGCTGGGGATAGTAACTATCCCTGGAAGGTTGTTCACTAGAGTGTTAAGACTCTGAGTGAAGGCTTAAGGCTATTGGGGTTGTGAGCTTATCAGGTTGAGCATGAGGAACCTCAGCACTTATCATTTGAGAGATGGGAGTGGTTTGCTCCTCAAGGGAAGTGGGAGCTCGAGTGTCTACTTCCTCCTGCATGGTTGGTGATATGGGGGCCTATATAGGCTGAATAGCATGTGCAAGGGTTCGCTTGGTTTTTCTTTGGTAGGTGATGGTTATTGTAGGCTGTATTTGGGGTTGGGAGGTAGAAGGTGTGGGTTCAACACTAGCTGGTGCTACTAGGTTGTCACCTTGAGCAATGAGCTCTAACATTTTTGGGACAAGGGTTGTTTCTACCCCAGAGAAGCCAACAGTTGGCTTTCTCATGATTTTGAAGATGCCAGGCTTCATCTGTCCCAATTTTAGAATATTACATGTTCCCCTCAATTGTGTGCCCAGTTCACAGTTAAGAATATGCTGGACATATCTAGGGAACATGTAATACTCTAAGGAGTCTAAGTTAGCAAGTAAATTAGTATATACAAATTATGAATACCTGAACTTGACCCCCTGAACCATCCCATGGACAATAAAGGAGAGGTCTTCTGGAATCTGGTCCCATCCTCCATGCTTGTTGGATAAGCTGTGTATGACAACATGGAGGAGGTACTTCCATTGAGAGGAGACCTTCCCCATCCTAAAGGTCTTGACTGAGAAGTCACCTTCATAGCCCATCTGCTCAAAGGATTGGTTGACAACAGCTTTGGGGAAGGACAAGTCACCTTCTACATCATCCAGCTGAAGATATGTGTTTATGGTGGCTGGAGTGATGAAGATTATCCTCCCCTGCACTGTGGCAGACAATGCCTTCTGCCCATTCATGATGACTTCTTCACAGGTCCGCCAGAATGCTAATAACTGATCCTCATAGAGAGGAGGATCAATGGTGAGGGAGGTGGTAGTTGGACAAAGAAAGGTAACAGCAAACCTTTGAGAAACCTGGATCTTTCTCAAAGTCTAACAGAGCAACCTGATTATGTTGCCTGTGAAGATACATGGAAAAATCGGGTTGGTTTCTGCGGTCAAGGTTGGCCATTTGAAGTAGCTTTACGGTGAAGGAAGATAAAAACAAAGGCGGTTTGCGAGTGAAATTAGGTTAGAGAAAAATGTAGATAAAGAGGAGAGTGAGAAGAGGGGGAACCGTTGTGAGAATATATATGAAATGGATTTTAGTCAAAGTTAAAGCAAAAAGGATAAACTTTGAAATCCGGATGTTGGTCCCACCTCTGAAAAAGTGCCCAAAAAGGTAGTTATCTTGGAAGTCGAAAATCTTTCGACGGTAATTTTGCTTCAAAAGTTTTAAGAAAAAGGTTCCGAAGCCAATTTGGCTTCGGAAGATATTCTTAAGAGTTGTGAAAATTTGGCTACGGAAGAAAAATACGTGGAGAATTTTTCTTCCGACACATATTTGGTTTCGGAAGATATTAAGACTTGGGAGTTTTATTCTAAGTGAATAAATCTTCCGAGACAAATGCATGCAAGTACTTAGAAGCATATTTAAGCTTCGGAAGATATTCTCAGAATTTTTTCCAAAGGTAATTTCTTATAAGTAGTTAGTTGATTTGAAGACTTAAATTTCTTCTGGAAGGCAACTTGAAATCTTCCAAAAGAAAATATGTTTTGAAATTTTTTTAAAAATCTAAGGAATATCATTAAAAAATTTATTCCAAAATAAACTGGGCTTATGAAGGTGATAAAATAGACAACTTAGGACACACAGGTTTTAGAAATAAAGTTGATTTAAATTTTAAGAAAATCTACTCAAAGTTAATCATTCCAATAGCTGATACAAGATATTTGAATCTCTGTTCATCAAAAGATTTTATGAACAGATCAGCATATTGTTCTTTTGTGTTAACTTTGACTAGTTTGATTAACCCTTCTCAAAGTTATCTCTAATTAAATGATACTTGATGTTGATGTGTTTGGTCCTTAAGTGCTGCATAGGATTCTCTGTAATAGAGATAGCACTGTTGTTGTCTATATGGATAGGAGTCTCTTTGAAGTTGAATCCATAGTCCAGCATCTGATTCTGAATCCAAAGCACTTGAGCACAGCAGCTTGCAGCAACAATGTATTCAGCCTCAGCAGTTGATGCAGAGACACATGATTGTTTCTTGCATTGCCATGAGACAATTCTTCCACCAAGGAATTGACATCCCCCAGATGTAGACTTTACAGTCATGTTGCAACCATCATAGTTACTATCTGTATAAGCATACAGATTGAAGTCAGAACTCTTTGGATACCAAAGTCCAAGCTTGGGAGCACCTTTGAGATATCTAAGAATCCTCTTGACAGCAACCAGGTGTGACATCTTGGGGTTGGCTTGATATCTTGCTCAAATGCATGTGGCAAACATGATATCAGGCCTGCTGGCTATGAGGTACATAAGAGACCCAATCATAGCCCTGTAAAGATGTTCATCCACACACTCCCCCTCAAGATCAGATCCCAGGGAGTGGTTTCTGGCTATAGGTGTCTTAGCAACCTTACATTCAGTCATGTTGAATATTGTAATTATGTCTTGTACATACTTTGACTAACTTATGAAGATGCCATTGTCAACTTGCTTCACTTGAATTCCCAGAAAGAAATTGAGTTCCCCCATGGCACTCATTTCAAACCTATTCTTCATCAGCCTCTCAAAGTCTTTGCAGAGCTTTGGATTAGTTGACCCAAAGATAATGTCATCCATATATACTTGAACCAACATTAAGTCATTCCCTGTTCATTTGATGAAGAGAGTTCCATCTATAGTACCCTTCTTGTAACCATGTTGACAGAGATACTGAGATAGTGTCTCATACCACTTCCTTGGAGCTTGGTGCAGCCTATAAAGAGCTTTATCAAGCTTGCAGACATAATCAGGATGATCTGGATTTGCAAAGCCAGGTGGTTGTTTGACAAACACCTCTTCATCAATCACCCCATACAGAAAAGTACACTTGACATCAAGTTGGTAGACCTTGAGATCCTTGGATGCAGCAAAAGCCAGGAATATTCTTACAGCTTCAAGTCTTGTCACAGGAGCAAAAACATCTATGTAATCAATTCCCTTTTCTTGTGTGTACCCTTGAATAACTAGTCTTGCCTAGTTTTCGATGACAAGTCCTCTATCATCCTTTTTGTTCCTAAAAACCCACTTGGTTCCTATGGTAGTCTTCCCATGAGGAAAGGACATAGGTTCCTAACCTTTTGTCTTTTGAATTGAAGCAACTCCTCTTGCATTACTTTAACCCAGCTTTCACCTTTCAAAGCCTCATCAACATTCTTTAGCTTTGCTTGGGACAAGAAGCAAGAGTATAGACAAATTTTTTTATCATGGGTTTGTCCTCTTGTTCTCACCCCAGTATCAACATTTCCAATGATGTTGTGATGGGGTGTGACTTGTGGATCCTGAGTTAAGGGATCACAGTAAGTTGATTTGAAAGATCTAAATTAGAAATTTAGATCTGGCAATGGAGTGTCACCCACCACATCAGCACACTTATCAAGTGAGACTTAATCCAATGAGTGTGTGATATCATTTATGTTGTCTTATATGGAGTGGTTATCAGCATCAAGAAATTCTTGATCACTATCACCACCTCCATTTCCTCTTACATTTGAAGTTCCTTCACCTAAGTTTGAATCTATGAGCTGGAATTTGAAGGCATCTCAGATGTATCAGCTAAATTTGTCATGTTTGTACTGATAGGATCTTCATTTGTAGGGTCAGTTACCACTGGAGCTGAAGTAGTATTCTTGCTTGGTCTTCTTAACTAAAATCTTGGGTCAGGATCTCCTATTGATATGTTACCTGTAGATCCTGAAACATCCTCACAAGACTTGTTAAAATAGTTGGTAACTAAATCAAGATCAAATAGAACCTTTCACACTAGGAGTGTGCTCATTGAAGATCACATTGGCTGACTCCTCAACTACTCTAGTTCTGAGATTGTATACTCTATAAGGCTTAGCTTGGGAAGAGTATCCAATAAAGTGTCCATCATCTGATTTCTTATCAAATTTGGCTACTTGATCTTAGGTATTCAAGATGGTGCAAGGACATCCAAATGACCTGAGAAAACCAATAAATGGTCTCCTTTTGTGCCACAACTCATAAGGAGTCTTACCATGAGTCTTAACTACTAAAACTTTATTCTACACATAGCAGGCTGTGTTAACTGCCTCTGCCCAGAAGTTGATGGGCAGTTTAGAGTCAGAAAACATGGTTTTTGCAGTTTCAATAAGAGTCCTGTTTCTCCTCTCAGCAACACCATTTTGCTGAGGAGTCCTGGAAGCACTATATTGTCTTGTAATACCATTTTCATCACAAAATGTATCAAGGATTTGTTTCTTAAATTCTGTTCCTTGATCACATCTTATGGTCTTGACCTTGTGATCAGATTGATTCTTAATTTTCAGAATGAAGTTCTTCTAGATCTCAGGAGTCACATCCTTAGTTCTAAGAAAAAAGACCCAAGTGAATCTTCTGAAATCATCTATGATCACTAAACAATGTGAGGTCCTTCCTAGACTCATTACACTGGTGGGACCAAAGAGATCCATGTGTAATAAGTGTATGGGAGTAGTGATAGAGTTCTTTTCCTTTGGCTTGTGAGACACTTTGTGTTGCTTCCCTTTCAGGCATGCAACACAATGATCATCACTCGTAAACTCTTTCTTTGGGATTCCAGTTACCAAATCATTCTTAATTAGTTTATTCATGTTCTTAAAGTTTACATGGCACATTCTTTTATGCCCGAGGAAAGACTCATCACTATTTGGTTTAGATAAAAATCAAGAAACCTCTCCTGAGGGAGATGTTTCCTATAAGTCCATCTTGTACATGTTCCCTTTCCTGGGGGCTCTGAGCAGGATATGCTCTTGATGAATGACCACCCTGGGCTTGAGAAAAATGCACTCATGCTCAGTAAAGAGCATATTGTGTCTCTGATCACAAAATTGGGACACACTCAGTAGATTGTACCCAAGCTCCTTAACAAAATTTACCTTCTCAATAGTGAGCTTACCATTTGTGACCATGCCCCTTCCAGTGATGTAACCACCAGTATCTCCTCTAAAAGCAACTGGTCCTCCATCAATTTTATTAAAATTGTGAAGCAAAGAACCATTGCCAGTCATGTGCCTGGAACAACCACTATCAATGATCCATACATTTCCCTTGGTCTTTAGCTGTTCCTGCACAAAGAGAAGTGGTTAGTTACACTTGGAAACCCAAGCCTCATTGGTCTTGGGCTTTTCAAAGAGATCTAAAGACAATGTAACAATAACTGATCCTATATTCAAGCTTTGAGGATCACTAGTTGCTGTTGATGAAGAACTTTCAGTCACCAGGTCTTTCTTCAACTTCCACGCCATCTTTGGAAGATTGGACTTGACCTTCAACACCTAGAAAGTTTCAACAACTTCAGAAGTTTTGGATACTGGACCTTCGGAAGATCTTGCTTTCACTGCAGCATGCTTCAGTACTTCGGAAGCATTCCTTTCTTCCGAGACCAAATTTTCTTTCGAAGGCAAGTTTTCACTTGTCTTCTTCTACACTTTGGAGCTTCCGAAGGAAACAAAATTTCCTTCCGAAGCTATCTTCTCTTTCTTCTTCTCAGAAGTTTTTTGTTTGATCATATGGATAGTACTTTTAGGATTGTAGATGCAATCCTTAGCCAGATGAGAGGTACTACCACACATAATGCAGTCTATTTGCTTCTTTCTGAGAGTCTTCTTCTGAGAAGAAGACTGAACTTGATCACTTTCCCTCTCCATCTTCACCTTTACAGATAATGCAGCAAGCTTCTTAGGGAGAGGCTTGCTCTTGGAGCTGGATGGTTCAGGCTATGTAAAAGTGGTACATAGCTGATCAGTTTCTTCTCCTTGCTGAGATGATTTGGACCTAAACTAGAACTCCTGGTACTAGAGTTCATGGTTGGGTCTTCAGCCTTCACCACTTCAAACCCTATAGAGATAAACACTTATTTCTGGTTATAGTTAAAGGTGGCTTTGATTTCTTAAGCCTTCTTTGCCTTTATCTTGGTTCCCCTGATCAAGTTCTTTCTTTGAGACTTGGTCATTCCAGTTTCTTCATCTCTCTCCTTAGGAGAATAGTGTCCCTTCTTAGGATGGTATTTTTCACTCTTCTCAGACACATCCTTCACTATCTCCTTCTCATCCTCCTTAGCAATGGGGTCTATGAGGGGAAGCTCATCTTTACAAGTTTCACATCTTGGAGGTCTTACAGATAAAAGAGTATGTGGAGGAGCTATCTCAGTAGATCCCAGTCCCTGCTTATTTTGATAACAAACTTGTGCATGCAAAGATGAGGATATCATGTTCTTGAAGGTCTCTTCTTCAAGAACAAGTTTTTCTGCCCGGGCTTTGCTGATCACAAGCTCAGCCTGGCTTTCAGTTAACTTAGTGATGAGATCTTTAATCTGAGTCCTGTAGTTGGTGTGTTCATGCTTTAGAGTTGAAATGGTTTTCTCTAGATCTTCTACTTTTAGTTTGTAATCATTTTCAGCTCTTTTAAAATCAGCTTTTAAGATATTTAAGGACTCAAGATTTGATCTCATCTCTAAGTTATAGGACCTATATTTATTGACTTTAGCAATACATTCAGGTGTATAGAGATGTTCCAATACCTTGGCTTCATTATGATCTGCCATAAGAGCTTGGTTTGGAGAAGCATCCTCCACCTGAAAGCTCCAGTCAAAGCCTCCTTCTTTAACAGCAACTGCAGCTTGCTGCCTGGGCTTCTCATTCTGGTATGCTCCTTCAGTATAGTTTGGCCTGGCTTGTGCTTGGCCACCAATTGACTTAGGTTCCTTGCACTCTCTGGCAAATTTTCTGATTTGGTTACAATTGTAACACTTCACCTTACCTTTGTCCAACCCAAACTTTCCACTGGACATATTGCTAGGAAACTTCCTCCCAGTCCTCTTGTAGAACTTCCTGGCCCTGTGAGTGAGAAGAGCCATCTGCTGGACTATTTTCATATACTCCAGATCATCTGGATGGATACATTCCAGGTCTTCAAGAGTGAAGAGAGAGTTGCCTATACTTTCATGTGAAGACATAAAAGCTTGTGAAGAGCTTGTCTCCTAGAATGGGCTTCCAGGGATGTAGCTCTCCTTTGGTGTCTCTGGGAAGGTGATGAAAGGACCCTTCTGTGAGTTTTAGGGTAGCAGATAAAGTGGTGTTGTGGTTCTCTGCAGTCCCTTTCAACCACATGAAGGGTTGAACTCTGCTAGATACTAGAGTTACCAGATGAATTTTGCATATTCATCTCCCTCTGGTATCTACTGAGTATGCCATACAACTCAGTGAGAGTAAGAGTCTTGAGGTTTTTAGTCCTCTTAATGACCACACAATAGTGTGTCCATTGTCTGGGAAGAGAGGACATGAACTTCCTCACAATATCCCTATTCTCAAGAGTTACTCCAACATTAGCCAGAGTATCCACAATCTCAACATACCTGAAGTACTATTGAGTCATGGTTTCACCTATTTTGAAGGTGAAATTCTCAAACTGCTGCTTCAAGAGGTCCTTTTTGTTTTGTTTAGCTTCATTGGACCCCTCATACATCAGCTTCAATGCATCCCACAGTTGCTTGGCGGTCTTGCACTTCTTAAAGCCTCTGTAGATAGAGTTTGGTAGAGCAGTTTGGAGTGCGGTCATGGCCTTTTGATCAATATCTATCTTCTTCCAGTCTTCATCAGAATAATCAGCCACTTCCTTGGGTATCATACCACCACTAGCAGCAGCTGAAGGGGTGGATGGTACATGAGGTCCAAAGACTACAGACTCCTACATCCTGGAATCCTGGGACTTGATGAAGCCTTCCATTCTTTGGCACGAAGTGTCAAAGTCTTCAGGAGTGATTAGTGGGGACTTAGTCATGGTACCAGTTTCCATGTCAGCCTTGGTGATAGTTGCCATTTGATATGTTAAGTATTTTGTGAGAGTGAAAGGATTAAAGATGGTAAGATCTTACAATCAAGAGCCTAAAAGCTCTGATACCAATTGCATGATCGTGTGAAGGGTGGTCAATACAATCAGTCTAACAATAAATAGAGAATTAGAACACTTAACAGTTAAAATGGGGAACTGGGTTTGAGAATGATGATACTAAGAACACAAGTAAGTAGTGAGACAGAACTAAGAACAAGAACAAACAAGTATGGTTTTCAAGGATGCTGTATACTGCTCTCAAGTTCTATTATAAGTGTTACAAAGCATATTCGATTACAAGGACCCGAGACACTTTATACTACATCCTACAACCATCAATACTTAGAAAGACAGTTGGAAACACTAATCTAGACAACAAGATCAATGTAAAGTCAAAAGACAGATTGCCTTTTGACTAGTGACTATGACATGCTATAGTTCACATCCTTTTCTAATATAAAAGTTTTACAGGTACAAAAGTAGGAAGTTACAAACAAAGACCTTATTCTATTGTTTACTAAAGCATGGAATTTTCACCAACTCATACAAGTTGGTGAGTCTTCAGAGTTGCAGCGGAAAGTGTGTTAGCTTTATGTAAAGTAGCCCAGAGAAAGCATGTCTTCTCTGTCTTCAGAAGAAATCAATTTCACAGCAAAATGGCTTTGGAAGACTTTGTCTCTGAAGCTTCGGAAGACTTCATCTTTGGCTTTGGAAGATTTAGACTTTGGCTTCAGAAGATTTTACACTTAGAGTATTTTCTGATATAGAGTGTAAAACTTCTGAAGCAACTTCTACCTTGTACGTCCAGTGCATGCATGCAGGAAGATCCTTGGTTGTTTTGGCTTCTTTGGTTGCATCAGCCTTATAATCTTCTGATATTATCTTACACTGTATTATTTTGGATTTAAGTTGAAATAACTAATAAAACTTTTGGACTAAAACTGAAACAAGTTATGAAAATTTTGAAGGTAAATTGATATTTATAATTTTTTGGAGAAAATTTGTAATTTTTGGCAAATCTCAGGGAGCAAAACCGAATTTAACTCAAATAAATAAGAAGATAATAAATGAATTCAAATCAATAGATAATCATCAAAATAGAAAGGGTGTGAAAAATACCTTTAACCTTTTAAATAAAATATAAAAATAAAAAAATTGATTGGTTTTTAGTGAATTTTGTGGCTTTCAATAAATTAAATTGCGGGTACCAAGAAAGTGAAGTTTTAAAGTAGCTTCTTAATTTCACTCAGCTTCAGCTACCACTGGGAGTAAGTTTTGAGCGTGTGGGTTTGTTGTTTAAGAAAAAAGAAAAATAGGTTATGTTGGGTTGTACTTTAGACGCTTTGTGTATCCTTTTTTTCATGTTTTTTTATAAATAGTTAATAAGGTCTACAAAACACTATTATATATACTACAAAAACCAACTTAACGACAGAATTAATAGAGTTACGGCGGCAACGGTTACGGAAACAGTACCAACGTCCGCGGCGGAATAACGAAATTCATGGTGGTTTACGGTTTCAAACGGTTATTACACTGATTCAAGCCATCTATTCATTGTGCATATCAAGGATCTTACATTCAACAACTTCAATTGTTAACTGATCATAAGAAAATCATAACAGAAAAAAAAAATTAAATATGATTCGAACAAAATTAAACAAAAACAAAATCGAATAAACTTTGGTTCATGCGAAAATCATACATATTGGGTTCGTTTGCTACGATTCAAACGTATTGGGGTTCGTATGAAATCAGATAGTGCAAAAATAAAACACAGGTTGAACAAATCAAAGATAAACCTGAAAGCAAAGATGATCCTGAACAATCGAACAGACCATATGATTTTCGCGACAAACTAATATTCATCATTTACTTCTTTGCATGACTCACTGGTAACATTTTTTTAAATTACTTATGTAAACAAAAAAAATAATTAAATTGAAATGTTACTTTTGCACTTGATATTTAGTTGCATAAAATACGTTAAAGATATTACGTATGTAAAGATTTATGTTAAAAAAATTTAATTGTATTTAAAATATAGCGACTAATTATTTTAAAGAGTTAATTACACAAATAGTCCCTGTGGTTTAGCGCGGAACCCAGGTTTGGGTACTAACTTTTTTTAGTAACATCTATGAGTATTGTACTTTAAAAATCATAACAGAGTAGAGTATTAGGACTAACACCCGTTTGTTTTTAACAGAATACCCTCCCACGTGCCAAGCACATGAGGATATTTTAGTCAATTTATGTACCAACATTTCCATTTAATAAACACACCATAATCTCAGACCTTAATCATACAATCGTTCCCCGATTCTTCACCCAAATTTGAAACCACTCTAAAATCTAGGTCAAAATGAACAATGCTAGGTCAATCAGGAATGCAGACGAAGAATTTGACTATGAATACGTGTATAGTAAGTGTTTTAAACCATTATCTTGCGGAAAAACGACAACTTTTTTGAAACCCTTTATGATTTCTGTAGGTGCTGATCATTATCAGGAGTACTTTTCATTGGAGGTTCACCATGGTGGATCATTTGTCATTAACAAAGAAAGTGAAAAGGTATATGTAGATGGCAGCTGAAGTTATGTAGATTTCGTGCTGAAGGAGCATTTCTCTGTATTAGTTGTTGATGAGATTGTGAAGGAGTTATGTCACAAAGACAAGTGTAAGATGCGTTATAGTTATCTTGTTCCTGGTAGTAGTTTAAACACTGGTTTGAGAGCATTAGAAAGTTATGAAGATGAGTTGGAATTTTTGGTTTATGTTAGTGATAATTTTTGCCTAACTCTGTTTATTGAAAGACTTGAGAATGTAGATGATACAAATGGTCCATATAACATAGTTGATGAAGCAAATGAAGTAGAAAAGGTTGAGGTGAATATGATGAATTTTAACCAGAATTTTATTGTAGAAGATGAGAATGAAGTAAGGGATGATAGTGATAATGTTGTTAATGAAGACAACTTGAGTGATGAGTCATTTGCAACATCTGCATCAGAAGTAGAAGATGAGAATGAAATCAGAAGAAGAGTTAGAAAACAACATGAAGGTTGTAAAGATCCATATAGTTTCTATGTTGGGCAACAATTTGGTACCAATGCTGAGGTTAAAGTTTTAATCAAAAGACATGCAGTGGTGACAAGAAGGGAGCTGGCACTATACAGGAATAATCAAGAAAGGGTCCATCTTCTATTGTTTGATCCTTTATATTTGTTATGTTTGGCATGTAAGACATTTGCATTTGGTAGTTATTATGTTTGACATTGTTATCTTTGGTATGTAAGACAATTGCAGTTTTATAAAACTGCACATTTTGGTTTGAATGTATGTAGTATGCTTATGTAGGTTTGATAATAGGTTTGGTAATCTCTCTGTTTATGATTAAAGTTTATTTGTGATGTTTCTATGGTCATGGTAAAGGTTAATGTGTATGTCTTTGTCCATTAAGTACATTCATTACAATCATTTCAAGCAGCTTCATGACATTTCATTACAAGTAGCTTCAAAAGCAGTTTTGGAAATATGCTTATGGTTAAGGTTAATGTCTTGTGTTCTACATTGGCTATGTATGTCTTGGTCCATTAAATCCACCGTGTTGTGTTCATTACAAAAGCAGTTTCAAAAGCAGCTTCAAAAGTATGCTTATGTGTAACACCCCGAATTTTATTAAAAAGAAGAGAAAATAAAAGTATAAAGAAAGAAATAAGGAATAACACAAGTTGAAGGACCAAAGTTATGCAAGATGCAAACTTAAATATAATTATGTTTAAAAAGAAGGGCATGGGCGCCCATGCCCCCACTACCCACCATCGTTCTTGGCTGAAAAAGGAAGAAAGAAGAAAAGTTAATGGTTTTAGAGAGAGAAGAAGCTAAAGGTGAGTTTTCTTGAGTTAATGTTCAGTTTCAACCGAATTTTCAGCTTCTAGGCCGAGATTTGTGGTGCTAAGTGCTCGATTTCGTGGGTTTTAGGAGCTGAATTTGCAGGTGGAGGTGTGTTGCTCGAAGGTTTCTTCAAGTGAGTTCTTGAACCTCTTTTTTTTACTGGTTTTCAAAGTGTTTGGGGCTATTATGCATACCTAGCAAAAGATTTTTAAGTAACCATGAGTATTTCAGCATGTTGTTAGATGGTACTCTGTTGTTGTATGTTTAGAGGTTGTTTGAGGTTAGACTTGATGTTTAGCATGGTTTAAGTGCTGGTGGTATGCTAGATCTGTGATAGAAAGTCTTAGATTGATGTTTGAGAGCTGGTTATGGTGTAGTCTGCATTTTCAGACTGACCCATGCGCCCAGATTATTTCCATGCGCCTAACTGTCCCCATGCGCCGAAGTGACCTCATGCGCCCAAGATCATGCGCCCAAATAGTAGTCATGCGCTCAGCATGAAGCCCATGCGCCTAAGTGTAGGCCATGCTCCCAGAAGAATGCCCATGCGCCTAAGTGTTGGCCATGCGCCCAGCAGTGCCTATGAACCAAGAATTGCTCTTGTACGTAAGTGTTAATGCGCCTAAGCAGGGCTCATACGCCTGCATAGTGGTAATGCGCCTAAGCAGGGCTCATGCGCCTGCATAGTGGTAATGCTCCTAGGCTGTTTTCCTTAGAAAGTTTTTATGCTCATGCGCCTGAGATGTCCAACTGCTCTTCATTTTGGACTTAGGGTTTTCTGAGGATTTTATGAGGTAGTTGGTTGAGATAGGTTCTGTTGTGATGTGATGGCTTGGGCTTGGTATGTTATGCATGTTTGTGTGATGTGTTATCTTTCCATGTTTAACGGTTTTTAAAATGTATGTATTATGTTATGTTATACGTTATGTATGACGTTATGACTTTACATGGTATGATGTATGAGTGTACGTAAAGTATTATGTAATGAAAGTGGAAGATAACGAATGATGAGTATGGAAGTAACGGATAATGAGATCCTTGTCGCATACCCCGGTATTGTGTCAGTCTTCAGACACGAGTCGGGGGTTTGTTTACAGGCCCCGGCACAGTATCAGCTTTCGAGCACGAGTCGGGGGTATTGCATGAGACAGGATGGCATGAGATGAGGTCTTGTTGCTCGCCCGGGTACTGTGGCAGTCTTCAGACACGAGTCAGGGGTTTGTTTACTGGCCCTGGCATAGTATCTGCTTTTGAGCACAAGTCGGGGGTGTTGCACACGAGATGGGATCCTTGTCACGTACCCTGGTACTGTGTCAGTCTTTGGACATGAGTCGGGGGTTTGTTTACAGGCCCCGGTACATTATCAGCTTTTGAGCACGAGTCGGGTGTATTGCATGAGGCAAGATTCAGATGATAGTAAGTATGTATTGTTTGATGATGAACGATGACGAAGATAATTAATTATTATTAATGTGTACGTATGATGTGTGATCGAGATCAAAAGTAAAAGGTTGTTTTAACGAAAGTAACGTATTTTATTTATAAAACTAGAACTCACTCAGCGTTGCTGACTTTTTGTATGCATAATAGTTGGCAGGTATTTTGTTGCTGCTGAGGAGTTGCAGGCATGGATGCATAAGCTACTGGGATGTTTTGAGGCTGGCATCCACGTCTTTAATATGATGTTGTATTTCGAAATGTAAACGAATGATGTAACATAATGATATGTTTTAAATTATTAATGAAAGTTTTAAATTCCGCTGCAAAAGTAATGTATGTTTTAAATATTTTATGCGATGACGGTCCAGCTGTAAGCGTCCCGGGAACGGGGCCTTACAAGTTGGTATCAGAGCCATAGTTTAAGAGAATTGGGTAAATATTTTCGAAACCTAAACTTCAACTGAGAATGGGACGAAAGGAAAGGGATGCTAGTCCTAGTAGCTACGTGCCTGCAGGTAAAGTTTTTATGTAAACATTTTATGTAAGTTAATGAAAAGGGGAATTATTTGAGCGTGTTATGTGGTTTATGTGCTTTTGTGTAGATTTAGATACTGATGTAGTCAGGATAGGAAAAGCTTGGGGGATGAAGAGTAAATTAAGTGGCTAATCACTACTGGCCACTGTAATTAGGGACTTACTATACTTGACATAATTTGAGCTATTACCTTGAATGACCATATTGGTATTTGAATCATGTAGTATTTAAATGGCTGGCGGTAGGTCTTCTAAGGATTTGTGAGGTGGAGGTTGGGGTGGACGTGGTGTTAGACCGCATGTCACAAGGAGCAGATCTAAGACTGCTGTGACAGCTCCTGAAGAGCCAGAGCTCCGTCACCAGGACAGTGAGGACGAGAGTGCTAATCTGAGAGCCTCAATGAAGGAGGCGGTGGTTGAGGAGGTTCATCAGGTCATGCAGACGATTCTGCCGACTGTAGTGACTGAGGTTATACGTGCTGTGAGGGAGGATGAAAAGAAAGAGAAGGAGGAGAGGAGGAGGACCATTGGGAGAGGTTCCAGTGAAGGGGAGCAACCAGAGACTGAGATGGTTGTCTCCAGTGGTGATGAGGAGGAGGAAGCGGTGCAGGAAACCGCCAAAGGGTGTAGCTATGGGGCATTCTAGAGATGCAAGCCCCCAACTTTTGATGGGAATGGAAGTGCTACTGCTGGTCATCGTTGGGTGAGGGAGATGGAGGTGGTACTGGACATTAGCGAGTGCCGCGAGGATCAGAAGGTGAAGTTCGCTACCCACTCATTTGTGGATTCAGCCTTGTGCTGGTGGGACAACATTGTTCAAGGCGAGGGTACCAGGGTAATCGGGAGGATGAGATGGAAGGAGTTGAAGAGGTTGGTAATTGAGGAATTTTACCCTCATAGGGAGCTTGACAAAGTTGAGAGAGAGTTCTTGCAGTTGGAGGCGAGAACGATGACACACCAATAGTACACCATGAAGTTCAACAAGATGACAAGACTGGTGCCAGATCAGGTGACGCCTGTGTCACGAAAGATCAAGAGGTACATCAAGGTCTGTCGACAGACATCCGCAGACATCTGATCGCTGCCCGGCCAGATACGTTTAGGTCGGTGGTCGACCTAGCGGGGAGGCTGTATGACGAACGAGAGGCGGTGGCGATAGTAGATGAAGAGGAGGAGCGGGGCTATGTTAAGAATGGAAATGGAAGGCGGGATAATGATGGTGGATTTATAGCTGGAGGTAAGATGATGAGGGTCGATGATCGGAAAATGAGAACAGGGAGGGAAGAAGCATGCAAGAAGTGTGGTAGAGGCCACGAGGGGGAGTGCAGGTGGGGATCAAACATCTGCTTCCAGTATGGGAAAGAGGGCCACAGGGTGAGGGATTGTCACATGGCTAGATGTTACAGATGTGGTGAGACTGGACACATGAGCATATACTGTAACAAGTCGAGGGCAGAGAGCTCCGGGGCAAGGAAAGGAAGCAGAGGATGAAGGTCAGAGCATTCGCTATGACCGGGAGGAGGCTAGAGCAGACTCCGACATGACGTCAGGTACGTTTCTAGTAAATTAAATTGTGCATCTGTGCTTTGATTGTGGTACTAGTAGTAGTTTCATTCCTGCTGCCTTCTGTGATAAGTTGCACGTTAGGAGTAAGAAGGTCGGTGAGCCCTTCGATGTAGAAATTGCTATTGGTAAGTCCACTAGGTAACCTGATTCCATAGAGGATTGCGTGATAGAATTGAAAGAACGCATGTTTTCTGCTAGACTGTTCAGGACAGACTTAGGTGGGTAGTTGTACGCCTTCGGATAAATTGGCTAGTAGCATATGAGGCAAACACCGAGTGTTGCAAGAGGGTGGTTTGATCAACCGCTCCCGACAAGAGTTCGGTGCCGACCTACGACGATGGAGTAATGATGAATGCCTCGTCTAGGAAAGGGGATCATCCGATTCCAAAAGTAAGGGAAGCTAATACCGAGGTGTATAGGGCCATTCCGAATTGTTGCTCTGGTGGGAGAAGTGGCCTATCGACTGGAGCTACCCGATGAGTTGGGAATTCATCCGACATTCCATGTATCTCGCCTGAGGAAGTGCTCAATCGAGGAGGATATGGTATTGCCACTAGAAGATACCGAGGTGGACAAACGACTCAACCATGTGGAATAACCGGTGGCCATTACTGATAGAAAGAGAGAGAAGGGTGGTTTCATTTATGCGAGTACAGGGGAGCCCGGAAGGGGTCTAAGCCTACGTATAAGATCAAGGATGAGATGAGATAGCATCACCAGCAACTGTTCGAGAAGCGACAGGTTTCGGGGATGAAACCTATATAAGAGGGGTGGACTTGTAACACCCCGAATTTTATTAAAAAAAAAGGAGAAAATAAAAGTATAAAGAAAGAAATGAGGAATAACACAAGTTGAAGGACCAAAGTTGTGCAAGATGCAAACTTAAATATAATTATGTTTAAAAAGAAGGGCATGGCCGCCCATGCCCCCACTACCCACCTTCGTTCTCGGCTGAAAAAGGAAGAAAGAAGAAAAGTTCACGGTTTTAGAGAGAGAAGAAGCTAAAATCTTCTTGAAGGAGAGTTTTCTTAAGTTAATGTTCGGTTTCAACCAAATTTTCAGCTTCTAGGCCGAGATTTGTGGTGCTAAGTGCTTGATTTCATGGGTTTTAGGAGCTGAATTTGCAGGTGGAGGTGTGTTGCTCGAAGGTTGCTTCAGGTGAGTTCTTGAACCCCTCTTTTTACTGGTTTTCAAAGTGTTTGGGGCTATTATGCATACCGAGCAAAAGATTTTTAAGTAACCATGAGTTTTTCAGCATGTTGTTCGATGATGCTCTGTTGTTGTATGTTTAGAGGTTGTTTGAGGTTAGATTTGATGTTTAGCATGGTTTAAGTGTTGGCGATATGCTAGATCTATGATAGGAAGTGTTAGATTGATGTTTGAGAGCTGGTTATGGTGTAGTCTGCATTTTCAGAATGACCCATGCGCCCAGATTGTTTCCATGAGCCTAACTGTCCCCATGCGCCCAAGTGACCTCATACGCCCAAGATCATGCGCCCAAATAGTAGTCATGCGCCCAGCATGATGCCCATGCCCTAAGTGTTGGCCATGCGCCCAAACAGTTGTCCATGCACCCAGAAGAATGCCCATGCGCCTAAGTGTTGGCTATGTGCCCAGCAGTGCCCATGCTCCCAGAATTACTCTTGTGCCTAAGTGTTAATGCGCCTAAGCAGGGCTCATGCGCCTACATAGTGGTAATGCGCCTAAGCAGGGCTCATGCGCCTGCATAGCGGTAATGCGCCTTGGCTATTTTCCTTAGAAATTTTTTATGCTCATGCGCCTGAGGTGTCCAACTGCTCTCCATTTTGGACTTGGGGTTTTCTGAGGATTTTATGAGATAGTTGGTTGAGATAGGTTCTGTTATGATGTGATGGCTTGGGCTTGGTGTGTTATGCGTGTTTGTGTGAGGTGTTATCTTTCCATGTTTAACGGTTTTTAAAATGTATGTATTATGTTATGTAATACGTTATGTATGACGTTATGACTTTACGTGGTATGATGTATGATTGTACGTAAAGTATTATGTAATAAAAGTGGAAGATAACGAATGATGAGTATGGAAGTAACGGATGATGAGATCCTTGTCGCGTACCCCGGTACTATGTCAGTCTTCGGACACGAGTCGGGGTTTGTTTACAGGCCCCGGCACAGTATCAGCTTTCGAGCACGAGTCGGGGGTATTGCATGAGACAGGATGGCATGAGATGAGGTCTTGTTGCTCGCCCCGGTACTGTGTCAGTCTTCGGACACGAGTCGGGGATTTGTTTACAGGCCCCGGCACAGTATCAGCTTTCGAGCACGAGTCGGGGGTGTTGCACACGAGATGGGATCCTTGTCGCGTACCCTGGTACTGTGTCAGTCTTCGGACATGAGTCGGGGGTTTGTTTACAGGCCCCGGTACATTATCAGCTTTTGAGCACGAGTCGGGTGTATTGCATGAGGCAAGATTCGGAAGATAGTAAGTATAACGATGACTAAGATAATTAATTATTATCAATGTGTACGTATGATGTGTGATCGAGATCGAAAGTAAAAAGTTGTTTTAACGAAAGTAATGTATTTTATTTATAAAACTAGAACTCACTCAGCATCGCTGACTTTTTGTATGCATAATAGTTGGCAGGTATTTTGTTGATTCTGAGGAGTTGTAGGCATGGATGCATAAGCTACTTGGGACGTTTTGAGGCTGGCATCCATATTTTTAATATGATGTTGTAGTTCGAAATGTAAATGAATGATGTAACGTAATGATATGTTTTAAATTATTAATGAAAGTTTTAAATTCTGTTGCAAAAATAATATATGTTTTAAATATTTTATGCGATTACGGTCCAGCTGTAAGCGTCCCGGGAACGGGGCCTTACATTATGGTTAAGGTTGATGTGTTGTGTTCTGCATTGGTTTGGTAATTTCTATGGTCATTAAGTACATTCATTACAATCAACTTCAAAAGTAGCTTCATTACAAGAAAAACACACTTCATTACAAAACAGGTTCATTACAAAAGCTTGGTTCAATACAAAACCAGAATCACTTACAAAATAAGATTCATAACAAAATCATATTCAACCCATTACAAATAACACATAAAACCAAAACAACACAAACAAACACCAATTTCCTATCAACAACATGTTTTTCTGATGTACTTCATCTTTCAGAGCTCTGGTCTTGTTCTCATAATAGCTTTTAGATTTCAGCAACCCTTGAATGCTATCGGTTGGGATAGAATATATCGGAGGATCAATCCATATAAGGAAATTTCACTTGGATCTTTGAAACAGAAAACCTTTGTTAGTACACATGAAGAGCATTTAAGAGTAGGATTTACAAGAAATTATCAATTCTTGGCAAGTATAGAAGCGTCATCCGAGGTTTTTCTTCATCTGTGATGTTTTGATTGTGGCTAACATTTGCAAAATACCATGACTTGGTTTTTTCTTCGTCTGAGATGTTTTTCTTTGTAGTCCAGGGTTTGAAAAGAAGAAGAAGAAGATGCTTTTTAGGGTGGGTTTATGAAATTGAAATGTTGGTACATAAATTGACTAAAATGCTCTCACGTGCTTGGCACGTGGAGGGGGGGTATTCTGTTAAAAACAAACGGACGTTAGTCCTAATACTCTACTCTGTTATGATTTTTAAAGTACAATACTTGTAGATGTTACTAAAAAATATTAGTACTCAAACCTGGGATCCGCGCTAAACCACAGGGACTATTTGTGTAATTAACTCTATTTTACATGTTATAATTATATAATCGTATTATATGCAGATTCGATGAATTTAAAAGTACATTAGCAGTCGGTTAAAAAAACTAAACATATTATAATAAGTATGTTAAACATTTTAAATCTATGAAACAATGCTTCATATTTACACCATTTTATTTAAAGCTTTACATTTTTTCACGAATCCTTAGTAATAAATTTAACAAAATCACAATATTCGCTACAACGTGCGGCAACGCCAACTAGTTCTTATACACTAACCATCGTTAACTATTTGAGAAAAATGAGTAAACATGTTGATGTTACAAATCACAAAATAGTAATCAACATCTGTTATCAACACGACTATTAACAAATAAAAAAAATCCTACTCATTGGTGAGTCAATTTCAACATCTAGTATAAACACAACTATAACAAATAGTAATCAAATTGATGTTACAAATCACAAGAAATCATATAATAACAAGAATTTAGGGTTTAGAATTAACCGCCGTCATCGAAAAAGAGAATTCGTCATCTGTCATGCCTTTGGAAGAATAAGCATCCCCATCACTTGTGCAGGACGAGTACTCCCCCTCGCCACTACTCTCCGTCAACTCCCCGATCTTTCCCATCGCCATCGTCAAATCCCATCGCCTATCAACATTCCACTCACAACAACACATTCCAATCTTCAAAAGCTTCAACATCTCCCCCTCACTATTCTTCATGCCTTTCATATCCTTATCAAACACTTCACCTGTCCACTCTTCTCGAACCACCGAGTTAACCCACGTCTCCAAATCCGTACCCCCGCGTTTCCCTTGTTTAAGATAGTTTGCTGGGAACTTCCCAGTCAGAATCTCGAGGATGAGAATGCCGAGGCACCATACATCTGTCTTGTTCGAGGTTCGATTGTGGTAAGTGAACTCGGGTGACTTGTAAGCAACCATGCACTCTTGTGCATGGTGCTTGTTGACGAGTGGACTTAAAGCGTAATCCGCTAGAAGAGGGTTGAAGGCGTTATCCAGAAGCACGTTTGATGACTTTAGGTGACCATGAGGTAACGATAGGTGAGGGAGCTCGTTGTAGAGATAGGCGAGACCCTGCGTTACGCCCTTTATTATCTTTAGCCGGGTTGGCCAGTCTAACCCCGGCTCGTTCGCCTTTCGTTTAACTAAAAGTTAACAAAAACAAGAGAACTCATCAGGATCAACACAGTTGATTGAACTTTAATTGTTTTGAATTTCATACTGCCCCTTTTATTTTTAACAGGTCAAAAAGAAAACTTAAAGTAAAATCAGGTTGAGATGGTTCAAAATAGGTATTACCATGAAGGTGGCTAGCCAAGCTCCCATTTTCTGCAAAATCTGAGATCAAAAGCTTCTCATCTTTCTTGTAATAAAATGCCACAAGGGGAAGCAAACTAGGGTGCGAAAATCTCCCAAGCCTTGTCATATGAACATAAAACTCTTCCTTCCTCACATTATTCATCTCCCTAAACCGCTTAACCACCACCGCGCTACCACCCAATAACACCGCCTTGTATGAGGATCCAAAACTCCCACCACCCAAAACTTCAGCCGAAGCGCGTAAAAGATCTTGTAGCTCGAACCATTCCCTATCACTCCTCACAAACTCGACATTCCCACTGTTTTGAGTCCGTTTTTGGGGCTCTTCTTCGTCGATTTGCATATGGAGTTCGTTTGAATTGGTTTTGTAAGGATTCTTCCGGTTTAGCTTCGTTGTTTGGTGGTTTTTGTAGTTGTTTTTGGGTGTTTTTCGCCTTCGAAAGGCGAGTAAAATGATGATTAGTATGATCGCTAGAACTCCTATGGCGAAAATGAGTGTTTTATGTGTTTGTTTGTTGTTGGAGATCTTGCATGGGGTGGTTACTGGCTGACCACATACATTGTTGCCTGCATGGCCACAATAATAAACATTTGTTAAGTTTGTGATATGATGTAATCTGAGTGTATATTTTGCCATCAACAAGTCAAAATGATTGAGACAACATAATTCAACGTGTGCAAGACGTGCATTCCACTTGAATTTATAAATAATTACATCAATAGCTACAAATAAAATAAATATTATATTTTGAATATCTTTTTCTTTTTAAATTCAAGATTGTTGTTTCGTTACGAACTGTATCACGCATGTGGATAAAAAATTACTTTTGCAAAAAAAAAAAAAAAAAAACACATCTAGAATAATCTTCACTACAAAAAATAAGTCTGCCCTTTGAAATATTCATCGGATATCCGTGTGGTGATTAACGAAATTAACGAAATATTCCCAAACAAACAAAAGATATAAACCTTCTATATGTCTTTAGTACCACTGGAAGAGAGAACTTACCCAATAATAAAAACGAAAATCAAGTTTTTTAATGTCATAATGTGCATCAGTGGTATACGGGAACTCTACTACAAACGTCTCAACATTTAATATTTACTTTTCTTTAATAAAATCGAACGTTAGAGAAAGGAAAAATTAAAATTTTAAAGTCGGTCAGTAATCCATTAGTAGTTATCGACGGATTGCTAATGAATTAATTTAAATAATATTTTTTTTAATTCTTACTCGAAATGTGTGTAAAGTTTTTCTAATATAAGATTTTCAAACACATTTGCATTTTCACCCGGAGAAATCACTATTACGTTATCTTTTATTTTTGAGTGAATTGTCAATTTCTTGTGGTCTGGTCGTATTTTATTTTCATCCATTTTTTTCTATCTATTTTCTTTTTGGCTTCTTAAGATTTAAAAATTACTATTTATATTCAAAAATATTAACTTTATTATTTTAAAATGTAAAATAATCTATCGTTAAAAGGAGTAATTGTATAATTTATCTATTATTAAAAGGGGTAATTGTATAATTTAGCATATAAAGATAAAATCCTAACTTATATTAACGTATTGTTATTAAAATTTCAATCTCGTATTATTGTTTCATTCACGAAACCTATTGGACATTTTTCACCTTTCCGTCTTCGAACCTTTCATCATAAATGAATCACAAAATTGTTGGCTTCATCAGTGATGGAAAAAGATGGACCTGATAATTTCATGTGGCGGCAGAGAACCCATTGCTAAATGGTTGTATAATAGAGATCATCGTTTCTAGTCGTTATCTCCCTAATATCGTGATTCAGTTCCATTCGATTATGGTTACGTAACTAGAGAATTTTATTTTGTATATTAGAGGGTACAATTTACATGTTTAACATTTTTAAATTAATGGAGTTAACGTTTATGAATGAAAAGACCAACTATGTAATACCTTGTAAAGCTAGATGTAAAAAAATTTGTTTTGAATGAAAATGACAAATATGATCAAACCATGGGTAAAAACACGATAATTTATTTTATATTTTTTATATTTCAATTATTTGTTTATATTATTACAAGCAATTACGAATTAATGAACTATGATAAAACTATTAATAACAACTAAACAGGGTTTGAGTAACACATGGGTTAGCGGGAAAGTTCTAGTATTAAATGATATACTATCTAATTAAATGATTGATCATACAAGTTATTTTGATTGTATTCTAATTTTCATTTTTGATGTTAAAAAAATAATAAGTAACGATGGAATCTTTGATCATACCTGCAAATGAGCTTGGATCCTGGTTCCTGAGCCCAGGAGGTATCCCACCCGAAAGTTTATTATTTGCAAAATTCACCTTCAAATCTTTCTGCTCAAAATCTGGTATCTCCCCTTCAAACTCATTATCTTGCATTTGCAGATCAACAAGAATTCTCAACTCCGTAAGCGATCGCGGAATCCGACCCGTAAACTTATTATTCTGGAGCTCCACTCTCCTCATCGAACCCATTCCCACAAACATATCGTCCCTGATCGCGCCCGAAAACTTATTATTCGACAAGTACACGCCTCGCAACAGGCGGATCTTACTCACGTCTGGTATCGGGCCTCCAAAACTATTATTCGCGAAACTTAACGTTCGAATCCCTGGTAATTCGGACAGTGTGTTCATATCAATGGTCCCGGTTAAGCCCATGTTCTCGAAGCGTAACCCGAACACGCTCCCATCTTTCCCACATATGATCCCCACCCAATTCTCCTTATCCAGGGTACATGGTGCAACATCCGGATCCCAGTTGGCGAGTGCATCGGTGTTGTTTAGCGACGCCTTGAAGGCAATGAGCTTCGCGCTGTCGCTACCATCGGATAACACCGTAGTAAACGTATTTAACATGTGAAAAATGAACAGGATGCACCAATATGGTCGGTTGTTCGAACCCATATCGGGTTGTGGCGGAGATAGGGGAAGAGTTGAGAGATGTATGAGGAAATGGATATGAGATGATGAAGTGGTTTGGATGATTAGCTGTTGATAATTAAGGGCCGGCTAAAGGTGTTTTTGTAAGTTTGTTTTTAAGTCTCGTGTCAAAGGTATGTAGTTTGGTTGTTTACAAGTGACAGAAGAGGAAAAAACAAACAAAAAAAATATTGGAGATATTCTCGTTGGAATATTACTAGTTTGTTTGTAAAACGATAATAACTTTGTGATGGGAAGTTCTTAGAGATGCATGTTTTAATTAGGTCAATCACTTAAAATCGGATGATTAAAAGTTTGGATCGAGTTGGAGTTTAAACTCAAACTGAAACTTGTTAATTAATATGTAGAGTATAAACTGGATATAACTTCTCCTAATGAGGACTGTTAACATCTAAATAACTTCTCTGTGTTGGTAGCATCAGCCTAGGAGGAGTTTGTAAGATTATATTAGAAAGCTGATGCAACCAAAGAAACCAAAACAACCAAGGAGCTTCCTGCATGCATGCACTGATGTACAAGTTAGAAGTTACTTTGGAAGTTTTACACTCATCACAGAAATTATTCTAAGTGTAAAATCTTCCGAAGCCAAAGTTCAAATATTCCGAAGCCAAAGATGAAGTCTATTGAAGTTTCAAAGACAAAGTCTTCCAAAGACAATAAAGTGAAGACTGATTTCTTCCGAAGACAGAGAGGACATGCTTTCTCTGATCTACTTTTCCATAAAGGTGACTTACTTTCTGCTGCAACTTTGATGACTCACCAACTTATATAAGTTGGTGAAAAGGTCCATGCTTTAGTAAACTGTAGATTATGGTCTTTAGTCTGTAACTTCTACTTTATACCTTTTATCCTTTTATAATATATTAGGATGTGAGCTATGGCATGTCATAGTCACTAGTCAAAAGGTAATCCATCTTTTGACTTTACATTGATCTTGTTGTCTAGATTAGTGTTTTCAGCTGACCTTCAAGTATGGCCGGCTGTAGGATGTTGTATAAAGTATCTCAGGTCCTTGTATTTCTTTTTATGCTTTGTTACACTTGTAAAAGAACTTGAGAGCAATATACAGTATTCTTGAAAACCATATTAGTCTGTTCTTGTTCTTAGTTCTGTCTCATTTACTTGTGTTCTTAGTATCATTTACATAAATCCGGTTCCCAATTTAATCTGTTAAGTATTACAATACTCTCCTCATTGTGAGACTGATTATATTGATCATCCCTTAACCGGTCCTACACTATCTTCGGATGATAATAACTTCAAATGATGTCGTTAGCTTTCGCCCCAAGTCTTTAAGGCTTGACTGCATGTCTACATAGCTTGACTACACGTTTACATAGCTTGACTTGATTGACACCACCTAAATGCTAACTTCCTATTCGTAGTGTCTTCATGTAACGTGTCTTCATATAACCTGAATATTGAGCTTTTAAAAGTCAATTCATATTTTTGGTCAAAAGTCTAAGATATAAGATTTCAAAGGAGGACACTTTTATCTATTTCTTTAACAAATTTGATTTATTTTACAAAAAAAATATCAAATCATCCAAGTATGAAAGATAATATTCATGGAAGCTTGAAATAATTTTGTTTTTGGATTTTAAAAGTTTATACTAAAACACATTGAAAATCTTTTTGAGATTTTTGAATATTTTCAATAAGAAATTACAACATAAATATCTTTTTGGTGAGCAAATCATGTGTAAGACGATCATATCGGTTGAACAAATATACTGGATCATAGTTTTCAAATTTCATGTATTCACAACTCATATTATATACACAACTGACAATTCCAAGACGATCACCTCCTTAATATTAAATCTTTACGTTATGCAATTAGGATAAGCTCTAAGTAAGCTTTCCAGTCACACTTTCTTTTGCATATCGAAACCTATAGTAATTATTTATTTTCAATAAATGCTCAAATTTTATAATCGCTCTTCATGTGAGTTAGGTACACTAGTATTTATGTTGTGTTCCCCGTTGAAAGAACAAAACTAGACCTTAATGGCAGGGGTTGATACTGAACTTTTTTGTCTGCTATGATGAACTCATTCTCCTTTTCACGAATTTCCAACAAGGGGGCACCCAAAAAAAATTATTTGTAAAAAGCTTTTAACCATTTACATATGATTCAGAATATGTTTTATATCTAGCAGGATGGAATAAGAAAAAGGCTTAAAGTGACCGAATCCAGGTATCATGAACTTAGATTTCACGAAGAAGATATCCTGAAAACCACTTTCAGAACTCAATATGGACACTACGAGTTCATCTTTATGCCTTTCGGTTTGACAAATGCATTAGCGGTGTTCATGGACCTTGTGATTGAGTTTGCAAACCTTACTTGGATCAATTTGTCATTGTCTTCATTGATGACATGTTGATATACTGTAAGACTAAGAAAGAGCATGAAATACATCTTGAGCAAATCCTAGCTTTATTAAAGAAGGAGCAACTCTATGCCAAGTTCTCAAAATATGAATTTTGGCTTAGAAAAGTTCATTTCTTGGTTCATTTTATCAATGAGAAGGGTATACATTCGACCTAGCCAATATTGAGGTCCTTAAGAATTGTAGTACAATAACAACACCTTCGAAGATTTGTTCATTCCTTCGTTTGGCAGTATTATCACAGGTTCATCTTGAGCTTTTCAAAGGTTACCCTACCATTCACCACCATGACCCAAAAGAACAAAACCTTTATATGGGAGTAGAAGCAAGAAGATGCTTTCCAACTTCTTTAACAGAAGTTGTGCGATTCCCCCATCTTGAGCCTTCCTGAAGAAAATGATAACTTCATCGTATACTATGACGCTTCAAAGCAAGTTCATGGTTGTGTTTTAATGCAAAGAGACAAAGTCATCACCTACGAGACAACTTAATGTTCATGAAAAGAACTACTCCATAAATGACCTTGAGTTGGGTGCTATTATTTTTCCTTGAAAATTTGGAGACATTACATGTATGGTACTAAGTGCTTGATTTACACTAATCATAAAATCTTGCAACATATCTTTAACTAGATAGAGCTTAACATGAGGCATAAGCATTGGGTAGAGCTACTCAACCACTATGACTGTGAGATCCGTTACCACCCGGGGAAAGCCAATTTGGCAGCTGATGCCCTTAATAAAAAAGAAGGAATTAAACCCACATGTCTTCGTGCTATGGGAATGATTATCCAAACAAATCTTAAATCCTAAATCTTGAAAGCCCAAAAGCAAGTTATCACTAGAGATGAGTTAAAGAAAGAACTTGTAAATGGAGTTGAGAAGCAATTGGAATCCATGTTTGATGAAATTCTTTATTTCATGGGACGAATATGGTTCCCTGGTTCAAGTAACCTCCAAAATCTTATCCTCGACGAAGCTTATAATTCTTGTTATTTAGTTCATCCGGGTTAATGTATCAAGGTCTTAAGGAATTCTATTGGTGCCCTGGTATGAAGAAAGACATTACCCTGTTTATGGGAAAATGTCTCACCTATTCAAAAGCCAAGGCTGAACACTAGAGACCATCTGGTCTACTCCAGCAACCCAAAATCCCTTAATGGAAATAGGAGAATATATACCATGGATCTCATTACCAACCTTTCAAGAACCTCTAGTGAACATAACGGTATTGGGTCATATTGTAACGTTTGACCAAGTCTGCTCACTTCTTTCCCATTTGCGAGGATTACAAGATGGAAAAGTTGTACAAGCTCTACATCAATGAAATCATGAGATGACTTGGGGTTCCTATGTCCATTATCTCTAATCATGATAGTCGTTTCTACCTCTTGAGTTTGGCAATCGTTAAAAAAAACCTTAGGAACTCATTTGGATCTTAGCATGGCGTATCATCCCTAAACTAATGTCCAAAGTGAAAGAACAATACAAACTATAGATTACATGCTTTGAATGTGTGTGATTGATTTTGGAGGAAATTAGGATCATCACCTACCTCTCATCGAGTTCTCCTACAACAATAGTTACCAAATGAGCACCAAATACGCACCTTTTGAGGATCTGTATGGAAGGAAGTATCAAACTCCCATATGTTGGATTGAGGTTGAAGACTCTCAAATACCGGTCCCGAATTCATTCAAGAAACTTTCAATAAGATCCTCGGAATCCAATAAACACTCAAAGCCTCTCGTAGGCGTCAAAAGAGTTACGCCGACAACCGAAGGAAACCTCTTGAATTTCAAGTCGGTGATAACATCATACTCAAAATTTCCCCTACAAAGGTGTTGTCTGATTTGGGAAAAAGGGAAAACTCGTACCACAATACGTTGGACCTTGCGAGATCCTGGAAATGATTGGTCTGGTTGCATATAAACTTAAGCTACCTTCTAAAGTAATAAACGTTCATCACACTTTTCATTTTTCTAATATTAAAAAGTATCAAGCTGATGATAATCTTTACATTCCTTTAGATAAGATCTGGATTGATCACAAGTTACACTTCATTGAGGAACCCATAGCGATACCGTGATGAAACGCCCCGAAAATTTCAAAAAAAAAGGAAGAAGAAGTTCTCACGCGAAGAGGACTTCTCATGTGAGAACCCTAAGCGAGAAGTTTGAACTAGGTCAGTGAACACCCGTTTGACCCCATGATCACACGAAAAGTGCTGCTGTGTAGAGAGAGAAAGCGACTGTATAGAGGGAGAAAATGAAGAATTAAAATGTTTAAGCTATGTAACTCGTATAGTAACTCGTGTTATGTATTAAGAAATGATTATTGATGAATGTAACATATAAATGTATAGTTTTCATTCGAGAAGGCTTTCGGGAAGGTCGTGTTTGTGTTAGATCTTCAAGAAGTGAGTTTCTAGCCCCTTTTTACACAAGTTTTTATGTTTTGGGGCTATTATGCATACCAAAATGCTTGTTTATGCTTGTAATGATGTTTTCCATGGTATGGTGCATGATATTCCAGCCTTAGACACGATAAGTTTGATTTGGGCAAGAAATTTGTAAGTTCTCACGCGAGATAGATATTTTAAGCTGTTATGGATTTCAATCTCATAAGTTCTCGCATGATAAGTAGGTTCTTACGTGACATATTTGACTTGATGTGCGGGGTTTGACTATCACGAAAGATTAAGTTATTGCATGGGTTAATTTCTCGCATGATCTGTTGTGTTATGTGTTATGTTATCTTACATTTTAATCATTTTCAAAATGATTATGTTTTACGATATGACTTTACTTGGTGTGATATGTGTTACTATAAATAAATAATTATGAGAAGAAAGTGAAAGATAATGATAACGAAAAGTAGAATGTAATGAATGAATGAAAATCTTGCAAGCAAATGAATGGAGGTTCACAACTTATTGAGGGGTTGTTAGCTCAACTGTGTTCGGTTTAGCTAACCCAGAAGGATGCATACAAGGGTCCAATCCTTGAGATTAACCAAATGATACGGGATCCTCGCTTTATCCTGGTACTATAGTCAGCTTCGTGCACAATGGGGGTTTATTTATAAGCCTCGACACAGTACCAGCTTCATGCATAATGTTGGGGGTTTAGCACATGGCATTGATCCATCACAGTGAAAGATAATGATGAAAGAACGAAAGGGTGAACGACGATGAAAGATAATAAATGAATATTATCAAGATGTATGTATAATGTATGCTCATGTAAAAGAAAAGAAATATTTAAACGAAAGTAAAGTATTTTATTATAAAAAAACTAGAACTCATTCAGCGTCGCTGACTTTGCATGCATAATAGTTGGCAGGTAATTGATGATGCTGAGGAGGTGCACGTATGGACATGGAAGCTATTAGGATAGTTCAAGGCTGGCATCTATATTTTTGGGAATTATAATTGTATTAATACAATTTTTGATGTGTAAAGAACATGACATGATATTTTGACACAAGTTAAGTTTTTAATGAAAAGTAATGTTTTCCGTTGCGAATGACAAGTTTTAAATATTTTACGCTATGTATATCTAGCTGTGAGCGTCCCGGGAACGGGGACTTAAGAGTTGGTATCAGAGCTGATGTTTAAGAGAATCGGATAAAATTATTTTCAAAACCAAAACTTAAATTAAGAATGAGACAAAAAGGAAAGGGATGCTAGTCCTAATAGCTACATGCCTGCCGGAAAATGTTTTATGTAAATTAATGAAAAAAGGAATTATATGCGCATGCTATGTGAATTATGTGCTCTTAGTAGATTCAGATGCTAATATAGTCAGGATAGGAAATGCTTAGGGAATGAAGAGTAAAGTAAGTGGATAATCACAACTTGCCAGTGTAATTAAGGACTTATTATACTTGACATAATCTGAGTTATTACCTTGAATGATCGTGTTGGTGTTTGGATCTTATAGTACTTAGGAGATGGCTGGTGGAAGGTCTTCGAAGGCTTCTCGAGGTGGAGGTTGTGGTGGACGTGGTGCTGGGCTGCGCGTCACTAGGAGCAGGGCTAAGATTGCTAAAACGACACATGAGGAGCCCGAGCTTCATAACCGTGAAGGTGGGGATGAGAGTGCCCATCTGAAGGCCTTAGTAAAGGAGGCTACAATTGATAAGGTTCATCAAGTCATTCAGACAATTCTGCCATCTATGGTGACTGAGTTTATTTGAGCCGTAAGGGAAGATGAAAGAAAGGAGAAGAAGGAGAAGAAGAGTACTGCTAGGAGTGGGGGCGAAGAAGGAGGTTCAGGGGAACGAGAGCAACCAAAGACTGAGATGGTTGTTTCTAGTGATGATGAGGAGGAGGAAGCTATACAAGAGATTGCAAAGGGATGCAACTATGGGGCATTTCAGAGACACAAGCCCCCAACTTTTGATGGAAATGGGAATGCTGCTGCTGCCCACCGATGAGTGAAAGAAATAGAGGTTGTGTTAGATATCAGTGAGTGTAGGGATGATTAGAAGGTGAAGTTTGCTACTCACTCGTTTGTGGATACAGCCTTGTGTTGGTGGGATAACATAGTCTATGCTGAGGGTAACAGGGCCATTAGTAGGATGAGGTGGCTGAAACTAAAGAAGTTAGTGATTGAGAAATTCTGTCCTCACCGGGAGTTGGATAAGATTGAGATAGAGTTCCTACAATTAGAGGCGGGAACCATAACACACCAGCAGTATACGATAAAGTTTAATGAGATGGCGAGGCTAGTGCCAGAGCAGGTGACACCCGTGTCACAAAAGATTAAGAGGTACATCCAAGGTCTACCAGCTGATATCTGCAGACACATGATCGCTGCTCGGCCAGGTACATTTCGGTCAGTGGTTGATCTGGCAGGGAAACTATATGATGAGCGAAAGGTGGTCGCAGTGGTGGATATGAAGAAGAAGTGGAACAACGACAAGAATAGGAATAAGAAGTGGTACAACAGTGGTGGTTTTGTAGTTGGTGGGAAAAAGGTGAGAGTGGATGATCGAAAGGCATCAACAGGGGGTGTGGGAGAGAAGGCATGCAAGAAGTAAGGGAAGGATCATATAGGGGAATGTAAGTAGGGATTGAACCTCTGCTTTAAGTGTGTGAAGGAGGGCCACATGGCAAGGGATTGTGGAGTGGTAAGGTGTTATAACTACGGTGAGTTAGGGCATCTGAGCAGAGACTGTAAGAAGCCAAGGGCTGAGAGCTCCAGGGCAAAGAAGGGAGTTGAGAAAGAGAAGGAGGGGTAAAAATCCAAAGCCATGGAGTTCATTATCACCAGAGAAGAGGCTAGGGAGGACCCCGACGTTATGTCAGGTACATTCCTAGTAAACCAAACTTGTGCCTCTGTAGTCTTTGATTTTGGTGTTAGTAGGAGCTTTATTTCTGCTACCTTCTATGATAAGTTGTCTGCTAGGAGTAGAAAGACTGATGAGCCCTTTGATGTAGAAATTGCCATTGGTAAGTCTACCATGATATCTGAGATGATAGATTATTATGATGTAGAGTTGCAAGGCCATAAGTTCTCTGCTAGGCTGTATGTGATAACCTTAGGCGGGTTTGATGTAGTCCTAGGGATAGATTGGCTAGCAGCCTATGAGGCCAATATTATGTGTTGCAAAAAGATGATTCAAATGACCGCCTGATGGAATTTCGATGACGATTTATGGTGATAGAGTTCGTATGGTCCCGAAAGTAATTTTGATGATTGTGGCTGAGAAGTGCATGAGGCGTGGATGTGGTGCCTATGTAGCCTATATGAAAGATGTGGATGTGTCAGTACCATGATTGTCAGACGTACTAGTCGTGTGTGACTTCCCTGACGTATTTCCTGAAGATCTAACAGGTGTACTGCCTGACCGCGAGATCAAGTTCCAGATTGATCTGCTACCTGGTGCCCAACCTGTTGCTAAGGCACCGTATCATCTAGATCCCTCTGAGATGAAGGATTTGATGACTCAGTTGCAAGAGTTGCTAGATATGGGGTTCATCCAACCAAGTATCTCTCCATGGGGTGCTCCGATCTTATTCTTAAAGAAGAAGAACAGTAGTATAAGGATGTACATCGTCTACCGTGAGCTGAACAAGTTGACTGTGAAGAACCGATATCCGTTACCGAGGATTGACGACTTGTTCGATCAGCTCCAGGGTGGCAATTGGTTCTCGAGGATTGACCTTTGATCTAGTTACCATCAACTAAAGGTGAAGGAGCAGGATATCACTAAGATAGCTTTTCGCACGCGTTATGGACATTACAAATTTCTCGTGATGTCTTTTCGTTTGACCAACGCGCCGGCTGCCTTTTTGGACCTTATGAATCGGGTATGCCGATCGATATTAGATAGATTGGTAATCGTATTCATTGCTAATATTCTAATCTACTCCAAGAGCAAAGAGGAGCATGACTGTTATCGCAAGGAAGTCCTAGAGACACTTAGAAATGAGAAGTTGTACGCATAGTTCAATAAGTGCACATTTTGGCTATGAGAGGTCCAATTTCTTGGCCATGTGATTAATCCTGAAGGAATAATGGTGGACCCTGCGAAAGTCAAAGTTGTAATGAAATGGAAATCTCCAAGGACGCCATCCGAGATTCGTAGCTTCTTGGGTTTGGCAGGTTACTACAGGAAATTTATTCAAGACTTCTCTAAGGTGGCTTCCCTGTTAACTAAGTTGACTCGTAAGGATATGAAGTTCGAATGGAGTTTAGATTAGGAGGGTGCCTTTCAAGAGTTGAAGGGGAGGTTAACTCAAGCCCCTGTCTTGACGTTGCCTGAAGGTAATGATGACTTGGTGGTATATTTAGATGCTTCGTATTCGGGCTTAGGCTGTGTGCTGATACAACAAGGGAAGGTTATAGCCTATGCGTCCTGGCAGTTGAAGAACCATGAGGTTAACTACCCAACTCAAGATTTGGAGTTGGCGGCTGTGGTCTTTGCGTTGAAGATTTGAAGGCACTACTTGTACGGGATGAAGTATACCATCTTCACAGATAACAAGAGCCTAAAGTATTTCTTCAAACAAAAGTATCTTAACATGACGCAAAGAAGGTGGTTAGAGCTGATCAAGGACTACAATTATGAAATTCACTATCATCCGGGCAACACGAACATGGTTGCTGATGCCCTTAGTAAAAAGGAACGACCTGAACCGATTCAGGTGAAGGTTTGTTAGCTGATTTTGACGCTCGATGTCATGGGTCAGATCAGAAAGTTTCAAGATGACGCATTGAAGGATGATAGGATCAACTTTGAGCCGATTGAGTTCCAAGTAGGGGATAGGGTAATGTTGAAGGTATCTCCTTGGAAAGGGATTATCAAGTTTCGAAAGCGATGGAAGTTGAGCCCGAGGTATATTGGGCCATTCAAGATCGTCGCAAGGGTAGGAGAGGTAGCTTATAAGTTAGAGCTACCAGATGAGCTAAATGGAATACATCCGACATTCCATGTGTCTCATCTGAGAAAGTGTTTGGCTGATGATGATGAAATCATGCCACTTGAAGATATCGAGGTGGATGAATGGCTGAATTATGTAGAACAGCCGGTGGCCATCCTCGATAGAAAAGAGAAGCACCTAAGGAATAAAGTGGTTCCATTGGTACGAGTACAGTGGAAACACGGAAGAGGATCAAAGTCTACATGGGAGACTGGGGCGGATATGAGGCGGCATTATCTACAGCTATTCGAGGACTGACAGGTTTCAAGGACGAAACCTTAATAAGGGGGGTAGACTTGTAACGCCCCGAAAATTTCAAGAAAAGAAGGAAGAAGAAGTTCTAGCGTGAAGAGGACTTCTTGCACGAAGAGGGCTTCTTACGTGAGAACCCTAAGCGAGAAGTTTGAATTTGGTATAAATAGCTGAGAACACCCGTTTGACACCATGATCGCGTGAAAAGTACTGCTGTGTAGAGAGAGAGAAAACGGCTATGTAGAGGGAGAAAGTGAAGAATTAAAGTGTTTAATGTATGTAACTCGTATAGTAACTCGTGTTATGTATTAAGAAACAATTATTGATGAATGTAACACATAAATGTGTGGTTTTCATTTGAGAAGCTCTCGGGAAGGTCGTGTTTATGTTAGATCTTCAAGAAGTGAGTTTCTAGCCCCTTTTTACACAAGTTTTTACGTTTTGGGGCTATTATGCATACTAAAATGCTTGTTTATGCTTGTAATGATGTTTTCCATGGTATGGTGCATGATATTCCAGCCTTAGACGTGATAAGTTTGATTTGGGTGGGAAATTTGTAAGTTCTCGCGCGAGATAGATATTTTAAGCTGTCAAGGATTTCAATCTGATAAGTCCTCGCGCGATAAGTAGGTTCTCGTGTGACCTGTATGTTCTCGTGTGACTAATTTGACTAGATTTGTGGGGTTTGACTGTTGTAAGGTTCTCACGCGAGATTAAGTTATTGCATGGGTTAAGTTCTCGCATGATCTGTTGTGTTATGTTTTATGTTGTCTTACGTTTTAATCATTTTCAAAATGATTATGTTTTACGATATGACTTTACTTGGTAAGATATGTGTTACTAAAAGTAAAGTATTATGAAAAGAAAGTGAAAGATAATGATAACGAAAAGTGGAACGTAATGAACGAATGAAAGTCTTGCAAGCAAACGAATGGAGGTTCACAACTCATTGAGGGGTGGTTAGCTCTACTTTGTGCGGTTTAGCTAACCCATGAGGATGCATACAAGGGTCCAATCCTTGAGATTGACCAAATGATACGGGATCCTTATCACTTTACCCTGGTACTGTAGTCAGCTTCCTGCACACTGTATGGGGGTTTATTTATATGCCTCAGCACAGTACTAGCTTCGTGCACAATGTTGGGGGTTTAGTACATGGCATTGATCCATTACAGTGAAAGATAATGATGAAAGAACGAAAGGATGAACGATGATGAAAGATAATAAATGAATATTATCAAGATGTATGTATGATGTATGCTCATGTAAAAGAAAAGAAATGTTTAAATGAAAGTAAAGTATTTTATTATAAAAAAAAACTAGAACTCACTCAGCGTCGCTGACTTTGTATGCATAATAGTTGGATGGTAATTGATAATGCTGAGAAGGTGCAGGCATGGACATGGAAGCTATTGAGATAGGTCAAGGCTGGATCTATATTTTTGAGAATTGTAATTGTATTAATACAATTTTTGATGTGTAAAGAACATGACATGATATTTTGACACAAGTTTAGTTTTTAATGAAAAGTAATGTTTTCTGCTGTGAATGACAAGTTTTAAATATTTTACACTATGTATATCCAGCTGTGAGCGTCCCGGGAACGGGGTCTTACACATGAGATCAAGAAGCTCAAGTGAAGCTGTATACCTAACGTGAAAGTTAGTTGGAATTCTAAGCGTGGTCTTGAGATAACCCGGGAACGCGAGGATCAGATGAAGCTCAAGTACCCTTATCATTTCCAAGACCATTTCTAAGGAATACTGTAATGGTCGTATTTTTCTTATTTGTACTTTCATCTCTTGTTATTGCTTAATGAAAGTTGAATTTTATTACCATGTTTCATGTGAAAAGACATATACATGACATCCTTATTTAATGCTTTGTTTGTAAATTTGGCATTTCCACTATAAGCGTCGCGTGAACGGTAATCGTTAGACGATGATCAATTACCTTTAAAGTGAGACTTATATTCAATATAGGTGCCTAATGTTTACATTTTTGCAAATCAAACAACTTTATAGAAGGGTTCTAAGGCTAAAAACGCTTGTTAATGCAAAAAATAAAAATATTATACATGTGCAACAAGTAGATTACACACTAATTAATTGCTAAACTTGGTCAAGAAACTATAACTCACCCTATTTAATCCTAATTTGACCACCCCTTATATTTTAGGGTTTTTATATGATTATTTTATTTTATTTTATTTATTTTATAAAACTTTCTCTCCACTTCATACCATAATTAAACCCTCTTATCCTCAACTATTATTACAAAGCTTCCTTCTACCTGTTTTTTTACACCAAAATTAAAAAAAAAACCTAACTCACCCTCTCTAATTATTCTAGAATCAAGAACACCAAGGTGTTCAAGAGCTTGATTCAAAGGTGAGTTTTTAATTTTTTTGTTTTATTACACTATGTTTTTATTCTTATTCTTTTTCTACTAATTTGAGATGATTATATGTTACCCATACTGCTTAGTGAAATAACAAAGATGATTAACTGTTCCTCAACACAAAAGACCATGATTTACGAAAAAGATTAACTGGGTTGAATAATTTTCTTGTTTGTTCTTGATTTTTATTTCTAATACATTTTTACAGCTTAATTCTTCTACTACTTTTTTCACCAATATGAGATGATTATTTGTTGCTCATACATCTTAGTGTAGTAACAAAAGATGATTAAAAGAATCTTAACACACAAGATTATGATTAACAAAAAGGACCGATGGTATTGAAGGTCTTTATACTTGTTCTTATTCTTCATTTTAAATCACATCATAGTATAATATGATGGTATATAAATTAATTCATAATGTCTATTTATTTTCCAAAAATTATTTTTATCAAAACCATGATCAAAATCCTATTTAGTTTACATCTATGCAAAATTTAGATTCTGTCTAGAAATTTAGGTCAACTTTAAACGACCAAAACTTATTCAAAACAGACTCAAATGACACGTTTCGTTTTTCTATAAATGTTTGGACTACAACATGCATATTGAAGGATAATACATACCTTAATCAAACAAACAAGTTCTAACATTCAAACAATCATATATTAACATTCAAACATAATTATTATCCAAGCATAACACTAATCATCATTTATATTTCTTTTATTGGATTTGTAAATAGAAGAAATTTTGCACAAGTGTGGGCAGCGGATGAAAAAGTGCTCACATCGGATACACAAGAATCCACAGTGGATGAAGTCAATCAAGAAATGTCAGAGTGTTGGCAGCAGACACATAGTCATTCACAGCGGATGAACAAAGCCCATAGCAGATGAACAACCATAGCGGATAACATCAAACAGACTAAGTGTCCACAGCGGATAACAAACAACCACATCGGACAACCAAGTCAACCATCCACAGTGGACATTCTAGCTTCCACAGTTGACACTTTGTCACCACAACAAACAACACTTTTGACTTAGGATTATTATGTATTTTCAGTTTGCATAAGGTTACTTTTGTTATTGTAGATAACATGTACCTAAATTATATATAGCATTGTACCCTAATCCTTTGTAAGCTTTTGAACAATTATCAATCAAACAAGGATTTTCATTTTCACTGAGCATTCAATCACATAATCCAACAAATATACATAAACACACGCACACACACACACCAGAGATCATGTCATTCATCATGGGTTTCCGCACCATGATGATTGATTGCTAATTCTTGTTGAGTAATTAAAAAGGTCCTAGGAGGATCATCCTCAAAAACGAATAGGAAGTTAAAGCGTGATTCCATTAGTTGGTATCAGAGCCTTGGCTCAAATCATACAGTCAACATAAAAACATCTACATTAAGCATAAAACTAAACAAGAACACTCTTCTACATTTCTATTCATCAAATAGTTCGAAAACATATCTTAATTGACAGTTTTGGTTCTTATTTAAGAAGACAGTGTGTTATTGTTGGTAACAAAGATCTCAAAAGAATTCACAAACATATTTTAAACAAAATTATCAAAAATTTCATCAAACAAAGTCGGTTTTAAGTAGATTTTGGATAAAACAGTACACCAGTATTGTTCTATCAATTTTCAGCATTCAAACACTATTTCGGTTGATTTCAAACAAGAAATCATGTTATAACATCATATTCAAGCAGTTTTAAGCTCGAATCAGTTACAAAACATCATCAAAATGACTGTAATTGTCGATTTTCACACAATGTTGGTTGACCACAACTGTTCTAGGATAAAACCTAGTTCATCATCATCGTATCTTCAAAATCTCCAGTGATTTTGTTGATATCATCCTCAAACAAGTGAAGAAACCGCTCTTCATTTGAATTTTCATAAAAAATCATAGAGTGCATCTTTTTAATCCAAACAGCCACCACATTTATTGTGTTTTAAGGTTTATTAGGTTTTTACTTTTATTGACCAAAGTTAAAGGGTTTTGACTGTTACTGACTAAATATTCCTCATTTTAAAAGTTTGACCTTTTGACCAGCTCATTAAGTTTGACATTTTGACTAGCTCATTTAAAGGACATTGACTGCTATTGACTGACATTACCTAGGAAACAAATAATTAAATTAGTTTTAAAATTAATTGATTAATTTCCTTTATTTGGTAATTTTAAGTTTAAAATTCAATCAAACAAATCCTAGTGACAAATTTGGACTTGGACAAATATCACCATAGGATAAATCAAATTAGCACCGAGCTAAAAATTTATCAAATTAACTTAAATCGTTAAGTTAATCAAACATCAACATGTATGATGAAGTTTTGGATTAAAAAGTGGCCTTAAACCACCAAGATTGAATAACAAAGAAGAATTTAAACAATGGAAGATCATGTTAACTAGATTATCTTCCATGACCCTGATCTATGGACTTCAATCACTAAGGGACCATATATTCCAGTTGCCTTGGGTCCCGATTATAACACACAGAAGCCAATTAGCCTCAAGAGTGTAGCTGGTGATAACTTGAATAGAGAAAACAGACATGAAAGCATACAGTATCCTGGAAATGACACTTCCTTTTGAAATACTAACTAGGGTAGAAAACTTTAAAACAACCAATGAACATTGAAAAGTCCTTCACACCATGTGTGAAGGAAGTGATGAAATTAGAGCAATCAAAAAGGAGAATCTATGAACATAAGATGAAACATTTCATCACACCCAATGTGAATCAATACCTTAACAACTTCACAGATTTGTATAATTAGTCAATGAAATGATTGTTTATGGTATCAAGTATGAATCAGAGGAGATCAACATGAAAATTCTTCACAGACCACCAGAGAGCTGGACACAGTTAGTATCTCTGATGAAAACAACACTTGATCTTGAGGCACTATCATTAGATGCTTTAGTTGCTAAAGTGGTGGCATTAGAACTTGATGAAAGATCAAGAACCAATAACACTATAAGGCATGTTGAATCATACAAATTCAAGGAGATGCATTCAACAGACAGTGCATTCCTAACATGCACTAGGGAGGATGAAGATGAAGGATTTCTTAACTCCAACAAAACATCATTCTTCTCAGCTCCAGAATCATCCAAACAAAGACAAAAGTCAAAGAAGACTAGTGTTCATGCTTCCCATGAAGCAACACCTCAAAGCAAACATCAGCATCAACATTAGCATCAACATCAACATTAGCATCAACATCAACATTAAACTCAACAAGCGTTAGTTCAACCAAACAACAACATTCATAAAATCAAAACATCCACAAGTTTGACAAACCAATGGATGCTCTCACCATCATTTTTCAAAGTGAAGAACAAAAGACAGTATTTGCAGCATTTTTAACAAGTTTTAAGGCATACTTTGATGCAAACTTGACACCATCAAACATCATTCAACAAGATTTGGATGAACTTCCACCAGATATGGTAGAAGAAATGGATCTTCAATGGTCCATGGCTATGATTGCCTACATATCCATAAGATTCCTTCAAAGAAATAGGGGTCTAACCATGGATAAAAAGACCAAAATTGGTTTTGACAAATCAAAGGTGAGGTGTTATAACTATCAATTATATGGACTCTTCTTAAGGGAATGTCAACAACCAAGAACAAACAGAGACAATAAACAACCACAATCATCCAGTGGATATCAATCAAACAGTCAAATTCCACCACCAATCAGCATACCATCTGCTCCAGCACCACCTCAAATCACTCACTATAGTCCCAATAAACATACTAAATCATCAGCAATGATCATAAAATAGGATGGTGAGTGTGATTGGAGCATGTATGAAGCAGAGTTCAAATCTCTGGATCATGCCCTCATGGCACAACTTGAAGAAAAACTCATAGAGACCCCGAAGGAGGTTAAAGAGAATCTCTATACTCAAGCATGCATAGATGAAATTACAAGATGCAGGAGCATGCTGATCAACTTTCTAGGAAAGTGATTAAAACAACCATTTAAATGACATCTTAAAACTGAACAATAACAATATGAAATTAAGGTTTTGTCACATAAAAATGATTTAGACAAGCTGTTATCTGAAAAGTTCACACTAATAGCACAGGTTGAGCAGCTCTCTGAATCCTTAACTCAGACAAAAACAACACAGGCTAAAACAGAAGTCAAACTTCAAAATTTTCATTCAAGCAATCTAAAGTTTTAAGAAATTCTGGCTCATAAAAGGGCTTTTAAAGACCCATTAGGCGTTGGGTACAATAAAATTAACCCACCATACAATGACAACTATGTGCCATTGCCTAAATCAATTATAAACAGGCATGGGGATTCACTTGATCCTCATGATAGAACCGATGACTTAAAACCTACAACATCATCATCAAATTCAACTTTAATTAAGTTTATTAAAAGTCAAAATTCACCTAAAATAAATCAACAGACTTTTACCAAGGTGAAAACAATGAATTTAATATACATACAATTTATGATGATGATGAGGATCTTTTGGAGTTTTAGAATAATCAATCATCCTCTAAAACCGCACAAGTTTCAAATGTGTCAGTTATTGGTGCACCATCACCCAAACAATCAAAACAAAAGCAAATATTTGACATTTGCTTAGGTGGAAGAAATGCTAAATCTTCCACTGCCCCTCTTAAAGGAATAACTAAAGAAAAGGGTAAAACAACGACTCAACTAAAGCAACAAACAGTTACTTTTGATGTTCCACTAAAACCATCTCTTAACTCAAAAGTTGCCATCAACCAAAATACATCCAATTTACCTTATTATGAATGGTGTAATTAATACAGTCCCAATACTAAAAGATATAAATTTGGAAAGTATTGTAAGTACTATGACATGTACAACCACAGTACTAAAACATGTTATTTAACAACTACAGTTCAATTTGTGATAGAAACAATCACAACACTTCAAACTGCTTTATCAATAAAAAGAGTGAGAAGCAAAACAAACAACTTTAGTCTAAGAAATCAACTGAGAAACAATTAGTTGCTCCTAACAAATATAAAGGTGGAGCCCCTAGACAGACTCCACACATGAAATTTGTCTTAAATTCTTATAGAACCTTTTATGACAATTTAAAAAAAATGAGACACAAGTCTTAAACCAGACAACAACATGACCTTAACAATCAAAGGAGAAGAGCTCAAAGCACCTCTTTTGAAAGAGCCGTGACCAACCAAAAGAAATCTAGTGTACTTAGAATTTCTAAACCAGCAGACAATGCATCTCTTAAAAAGATTTGTGTTTTAGGAAAAGACGGAAATTCAAGAAAATAATGTCTTGGGTTGCACCCTATAACTAAGTTAATTGTCTATGCATGGACATCAAAGAAGGCCTGCCAACATCTGGTATGTTGATAGTGGATGCTCCCGCCATATGACTGGAAACTGTTCCTTCCTTCAGGATATTAAGAGCAAATATGGAGGCAATGTAGCATTTGGAGGAGATAAAACAGGAGGAAAGATCATCGGTGAAGGAACAATATCCAATGGGCTGATAAGCTTTGAAAATGTCAACTACTGCTCCAATCTCTAGTTCAACTTATTGAGTGTATCCTAAATTTGTGAAAAGGGATATGACACACTCTTTGACTCCAACAACTACTACATATTCAATAAGGGTTTTCACATTCCAGAAGGTTATATCCTTTTGAAAACTCCTCATCAAAACAACACATACATAGATGATATGAATACAGTTTCAGCTTCAACACCTAAAACTTGTTTATTATCAAAAGCAACAAAAGATGTTCCTAATTATGGCACTGAAGATTAGGACACTCTAACTTTAACAGAATGAATCAATTAGCCAAAGGTGACCTAGTAATAGATCTAACTTAAAAAGAAATTTTCTATACAAAGCACTTCATTACGTGTCTGAAAGGCAAACAATATAGAATGTCTCATCGTTTTAAATTGGTAAACTCTAATAAAAAACCAATCAAATTGCTTCATATGAACCTCTTTGGACCAACAAATATGTAAGGCCCCGTTCCTGGAGACCTCACAGTTGGACGATCATAGCACAATTAATAAAAACTTACATAGTTATTAAACATTGCAGCGGAATTTTCAACAAAATAACCATTCATTAATCAATAAACACTGTTGCTAAGCAATACATAAAAGTTTGTTATCAGTTACAAAAGATCGTTTGATTGCATTACAAAGAAACAATAATATTAACCATGAACGGATGTCAGCCTTGCCCCGACGAGTAGCCTCCCCGAGTGCCATCCTCAGCAATATTACCTACCAACTGAAAATGCATAAAAGTCAGCGTTGCTGAGTGAGTTCTAGTTTTAAAGTCATAAAAATACCTTGTAAGGATTGTATACGAAAATACACTTTTAAATACTATATCTTTCCTTCTCAAGTGATCACACACCATACATACATTCAGTTCATTCCATTGTCATCATCATAATCCTTCTTTTTCATCATTATTATCTTTCACTTTCGATGTGGACAATTGTGCAATACCCCGAACATTCTGCACGAAGCGGATACTGGGCCTGAGGTCTATACTTAGACCCTGCATACGAAGCACGAAGCTTAGCGCAGTCACTTGGGGTATCAACAAAGGTCTCGTCAATCTCAATGATTGACCCCACGTGCATCCTCATGGGTTTTACAACCACACGTAGTTGAGCTAACAACCCCAGGCTGTGAACCTTCTTTTGTTTGCTTGCAAGCCTTTTCATTCATTCATTTGTTTATTATGTTCCACATTTTATTAACATTAATCTTTCCCCTTAATTAATGATAATACTTCATGAGCATAGTCAAACCACATAAAGCCACATAATATAATAATAGGAACACAAGACCCAATATAAAACATAAATAAAATAATCAATAAATAATCACAGGTCAACCCTAGGTCAAACCCTACAATTCAACTTTATTCAAGATTTCAGAAAATATTCTAAGTGTCCTAGGCGCATGAGGACTATGCAGGCGCATGAGGACTATGCAGGCGCATCAGCACTGCATGAGCGCATTATCACTATTCAGGCGCATGGCCTCAATACTTAGGCATTTTTTTAGAACTATCCTAGGCGCATGACACTGTTCAGGCGCATGGGCCTACCCTTAATATACTAAGGTAAAGTTTTGGGCACATGGGCACTATTGGGGCGCATGAGCCCCTACTTTGGAAATTTCCAGGAGCATGGGCCCTATTTGGGCCCATGGCCTGTACTTATACATATTTTCACCAACTTCCCAGGCGCATGGGCCTTGTTTGGGCGCATGACCGCCTGTTGTGCACTTCTACATATCAGAATTAGTTCAAACCTGTTCTAGCACCTGTTCAAAGCCTAAATAAACATTTCTAAGCATTCTCAACACATAAACAAGCATGAATTACAAGTATATACATGCATATACATACGGGTACATAGATAAAGCCTCGAAAACTCATTTTGATGCATTTTCAGCCCCAAAGATTGTTTAAAATACATATAAACGGGGTCTAGGACTCACCTATTGTAGAAGACAAGTAAAACTCCACCAAACTTGGCTGCACTAGGGTTCAAGACACCTAAACAAGCAAAACAACCAACCAAGACACAAATAACACTTAGGAATCGGTTCCTAAGGGTGAAACCACCAATGAACCAAGCCAATTAACATGTAAGCACACATACCTCGAAGATTTCAGCTTCTCTTCTTCTTCACAACCGAGAGAAACAAAATGCAGCTTCTTCTTCCTTTTCTTCGGTTTCAGCTGCAGTTAGAAAGGGCTGTGGGCGACCATACCCCTTTTATACATGCTTTTTTGACTTTTTGTGTAAATTTACACTTTACACCCCTTATCTTTGCCTTCTTTTGTTATTTTCTTCAAAATACTTTCTTTTCTTTTTATTGACCAAATTTTCGGGTGTTATAAAATATTTTAAGCATTGGTAAGAAGCAATATTGTCTAGTGATAGTAGATGATTACTCAAGATTTACATGGGTATTCTTTTTGCTACACAAGTCAAAAACACCAGAAATTATCAAATCCTTTATCACTAGGATAGAAAACCAACTTGATCTTTAAGTAAAAACTTTGAGAAGTGATAATGAAACTAAATTTAAGAATAATATTACTTCTACTTTCTGTGAACAAAAATGAATAAGTCAACAATTCAATGTAGCAAGAACTCCTCAGCAGAATGGAGTAGCTGAAAGGAGAAACAGAACATTAATAGAGGCTACAAGATCTATGCTAGCAGACTCTTTATTAACTATATCCATTTGGGTAGAAGCAATCAATACAGCTTGCTACATTCAAAATAGAACATTAATCATTAAACAACATACCAAACACCTTTTGAACTTTTGTTTAAAAGAAAACCATTTATAGGATTTCTTAAGGTGTTTGGATGTTCTGTGTCTATATTAAACACTAGAGAACATCTATCAAAGTTTGCTCCTAAAGCAAACAATGGGTGCTTTGTTGGATACTCTGGAAGCTCAAAAGCTTACAGAGTATACAACCCAAGACTTAACATAGTGGAAGAAACAACCGATGTTGTTTTTTATGAACATTCTTTCACTAAGAAAGTCATTGGATCAGACTGGTTGTTTGATCTAAATGCTTTAACAAATTCATTTGACACATCTTACTTTGATGTTTCAAGTACCAAAGAAGATGTTGAATATCTGATGGTTCCTCCAACAAGCATAGATGTTCCATTAACAGCATCTCCTCCAAGGAGAACAACAACAACTCCATCAAGCACATCTATTACAACTCCTCCTGATCATATCAACACATCAAAAGGAACATCATCATCAACACCATTAGGACCAACTGTTGGAGATAACATACCATCATCATCTGCTCTAGTGATCAATCAAGCAAAAGATTAAGTTGATCCTCAACCAATCAAGCAAACCAAGTCAAATCAAAATAAGACTGCAGATGAAGAAGATGATTACCATTCTCTCCTTGATTCACATCATGAAGATGAAATCTTAGATTTCTTACATGATTCTCCTCAAACATTTCATGAAAACCAACAGACAGATGAACCAGACACATCAAACACTCTTGCCTAACCATCTACACCGGACCTCACCATCAGTAATCTTGATTCAACAATACATGTTGATCATATTGAAACAACCAGGGTTCACAAATATCATCCAATAGAGAACATTATAGGTAACCTAAATGTCAGATTAACAAGGAGTCAATATGATGCAACACACATTTGCTTGTTCTCTTGCTTCTTATCTCTTACTATCCTAAAGAACATCATTGAGGTATTAAAAGATAATAGTTGTAATGAAGCCATGCAAGAAGAACTACAACAATTCCAAAAGCAAGAGGTACACCAACTGGTTGATCTACCTGAAGGTCAATATGCAATTGGAACTAGATGGCTTTACCGAAACAAGCAGATGACAGAAAGATTGTCATAAGAAACAAAGTAAGGCTTATAGCATAAGGTTACACTCAGGAGGAAGGCATTGACTATGATGATGTCTTTGCTCTAGTGGCAAGATTCGAAGCAACATTAGTGTTCCTTGCATATGCTTCTTTAAAGAAGTTCATTGTCTTCCAGATAGATGTGAAATGTGCATTCCTGTATGGCAAGATAGATGAAGAAGTATATGTTGCTCAACCACCAGGTTTTGAAGATCAAGAATTCCCTCATAGGGTATACAAGTTAGACAAAGCTCTGTATGGTCTTCACCAAGCACCCATGAAGTGATATGAAATATTGTCGAAGTTTCTACTACAAAATGGTTACAAAAGAGGCATGATTGACCAAACACTGTTCTTAAAGAAGAAAGGAAAAGACTTGTTAGTTGTTCAAGTCTACGTGGATGACATCATCTTCGCATCGACAAACATATAGCTATGCAGAGACTTTGAAAACCTTATGCAATTAAAGTTTCAGATGAGTTTAGTAGGAGAACTTACATTCTTCCTTAGGTTTCAAGTTCAACAATCACTAGAAGAGATTTTCATCAATCAAAGAAAATATATTAATTAGATCTTGAAGAAATACAACATGGCTGATTGTACATCAAGCAAAACACCATTTGCCACATGTTTAAAGTTTGGACTAGATTAGGAAGGAACATTAGTAGATCAAAAGTTATGGAGATCTATGATCGGATCTCTGATGTACTTCACTACAAGTAGACCAGACATAATGTATGCAATATGCATGTGTGCAAGATATCAAGCAGAACCTAAAGAGTCACACATCAATGCAGTAAAGAAAATCTTTAGATTTTTGAAAGGAAAACCAGATCTTGGCCTTTGGTATCCAAAAGATAGAGACTTCTCACTGTATGCATACACAGATAGTGATTATGGTAGCTATAACAATAATAGAAAATCAACCATCGGAGGAAATCAGTTTCTTAGATTAAGATTGATCTCCTTGTAGTACAAGAAACAAAAAATATCTCTATGTCCATAGATAAAACATAATACATAGCTGATTCTGCTTGCTGTTCTCAAGTGCTTTGGATTCAAAACCAAATGCTTGACTATGGTTACAACTTTCTAAAAACACCCATACATAAACAATTCTGCTACGATGTTCATAACTGATAATCCTATCCAACATTCAAGAACATAACACAAAGACATCAGATACCATTTTCTAAGAGATTGCTTCAAAAAAGGTATGATCAAATTGATCAAAGTCCATACAGACAATCAATTGGTTGACCTATTTACAAAACCATTTAATTCAACGAGATTTGAATTTTTGGTTCAGTCACTTGATATGATCAATTATGAACCAAATAAGTAATCTTTTCAAAACATTAACATAATCCAAACTTGATTTAGTCAAAGTTCAAACTTCATGACCATCATTCAATCTTTTCAAAATCAAGAAATCAGTCAAACATTCATTATTTCAATCAAATCAAACATTTCTGAATCATACTTGCACAAACTTGATAAATGATAGTACACTAGTTTGATTTCTTCACTTGAGTCATTTTCCACCAATAAGGACCGACATACTTTGTTTGATGTATGGATAGGCTCAGCATGGGACACATAACATCATATTAAATAGTGAAGAACTTAACTTTTCATGATTGTGTGGTAAGCATAACACCCATCTTGGTGTACGACAAGTTTTGATCTAACCAATATAGATTGCTTATAAAGTCACTCATATACACCAAGTGAAACAATTTATAAACTGCTAAATCAACCATAAGTGTCTCATTTGTTATGATAATCATAGACCTGGAGTGGCATCCTCTGTTGTGCTAAGCACAGACCTGGATGACCTGCATTATAAGTGCATATATCATGATCCAAAATGATTCCCTATGAGGAACACATCCATCTTGGATGAACACAAATAAAGTCTATTCTAGACTACATTCTTTGTGGAATCAAAAGAATCCTAAAGAGGATCACCTTCAAAAGTGAAGTGAAAAAGAATCCTAATGTTGATCACCCAGTAAGGATCAATCAAAAGAATCCTATAGTGGATCAAATTGAGCATTTATACTCCTAAGTAACTAGGTTTAAAGTTATTGAAAGTTTTCTTACATATCTTAAGGAGGGTTGATCTTAACATATAACTAGGTGTGGGGTACATACATATCATATAATCATACATAAAACATGATAAATACTAATTGTTTAAACCAACCATTAATACCATATATGAGTTTAAGAGGACAACAATATCTACAATCAACTTTGTACTAGTCTATATCTATTCTCAAAAAAACTAACTTATTTCAGTGAAGACTTAAGCTTAGTATGATCTCATGGCAGGTGAACATGATTCATGCAAAGGCAATTCAACTTCTTCATTATTTAGTTAGATGGAGTCTTATCTTTCTAATGGTAACCATACATCTTGCAGGAAAATAGTTTGGCCTTTTGATAATTTCCATCATATAAAATCAATTTTTTATCATTTTATAAAAGGTTTTATAAATATGCAAAAATTTAGGGGTAGTAAAATGAATATGAAAATATATCAAAAGCAGCAGAATATATCACACCAACATGCATATTAAAATTTATAATTGAAATTTTTGAGATTCAAAATTTTAATCATATTAGTTTTTAAACAAAAATCAATCAAGTCCAGCAAGCGTGCAAAAATAGCAGTTTGCACATATACATGCGCATTATTATCTGTGAGAGAAATCCAACTCCATATAGCTATCATGTTAAAATTTGACAAAATTTTAACAAAAAATATTTGAAATTCATTCAATAATTTTTGTCAAGTATGGGTAGCGCATGACTAAACACATATGCGTTGCAAGTATCATCAAAATAGATAAATAAATTTTCAAGTGTTCATAGTGTATGTTTTAAAATACACAATTGATGAGCAAAAGTTTTAAACAAACAAATTGTTTTTAAAGTATTGACCACTATTGTCATAGCGGACACACAAATAGGCATCCACTGTTGACACAGTAAACCAGAAAAGATATGAAATACAGCAAATGTATACAGCGGATACACAAATGCACATCCATTATACATCAATATGAACATTTACAAAGTGTTCATAGCATATGGTTAAAGGTAAAACATCCGCTGTGAATACAGTGTCAGTCCACAGCGTAAGATCAAAGGTAATCATCCGCTGTGAAAACGGTTCAAGTGTATACAGTGTATGAATAATGGTAAGTATACGCTGTGCACAAATCAGAAGTGCACACATCACATGAAAAATAGTCATCCACTGTAAACACTCAATCATATATCATACAAGTGTCCACATCGCATGAATAAATATTCATCCACTTTGGATATAGTGTAAGTATGCACAACGCATGAACAATCAGTCATCCGCTGTGAATTTTGAAAAAGAACCATGTGTCCATAGCGTATGTATTAACAACTATCCGCTATGAACAAGTTGTAAAACATACAAGTGTCCACAGCGTACACACAAAGGTGTACAACAGACACACTGTAGTCACAACGCACGTGATACACATAGCATATGACTAAGTTACTTTAACTTAGCACTATTTATACAGTGCATGAATAAACTGTATACCCAGTGGACACACAATTCATCCGTTGTATATATCATGAAACACTTCACAATTTTTCATTCATCACGTGTGTGCGAGCCAAAATTTAGAATTTTTAAACGTTACAACAGTACAAACTAATTTCATTCATCATCCATATCTCTATTTGATTTCACAAGTTTCTATCAATCAAATAGGTATAACAACATGTTTCTAGTCATCAAACATCCAAAACATCAATATTTGAATCTGCTTTAATCCGAGCATTATGAAACACTAGTTTATATGATGAACCGAACCAATACTCAAATAAAATATTGTTATTTTTGAAATCAAATAGTTAGTACATGTTGAACAACCATAGGCGCATGCATAAGAACATTCCATTTGATAGAATTTGATTGAGTGTTTATCGGGTATATAAACATTTAAAGTGTTAATGACCAAAATTCTTAAAAATGAGATTTTGATTCTTAAATCTGTTTGAAAATTTGTCAAACATGATATAACATAGCAAACATGTTTTAAATACTAAATCAAACTCTGTTTGTTAGTTAAAGTTTGCTAAAACACAACATCATTAAATATCAGCATGCATTTGGCATTAAATGTGACAGTTTGACAAAAAAAAACTCAACTGTGATTGTTGAAATATTGTTCTAACATACAAACATTTGTTATTTTGAAACACATTGACACCTTCATATCAAACAAATATGATAACAATAACTTTTGAAAACAACATAAAAAGTGATATTTGCAAATAATAAATTGACTTTTTCAAAATTTCATCAAGGTCAATATTCAAATGGTCAAAACACATGTTATCGACCAAGCAAACATAGTTTTAGCATTCTAACATGCTAAACAAACATGTTTACCCAAAATTTGATAATTTTACTTGCAAAAGCAGAATTTTCAAACTCATTAATCAAATCATCATATAGTACCCATGAACACTAAATCAAACTTACATCATATCAACATTGATCATTCATTACATAACACAAATAATAATTCATTTATGCTTCACTTTGCCCATATGGTAAATTTAGTGTTTGTAAGAGACCATAACATCTGTGCATTTCTCAATCCTGATTCTCGAAAGTTTGAAAACTACAAAAACCTGATAAATGCCATCAGACAAACAAGGTTGTTCCAAGCCATGACAATGAGACATGAAATATATCAAGATCATATTATGTAGTTATGGACTAATGCACATCTAGAAAATGATCAAGATCAGCAATTCTACACTCTATGATCATCAGATCTTAGTGTCAGAAGATGTGATTAAGAGAGTTTTGCAACTGGGAGATGAAGATGCTAATAGGCCAAGAGAGTTTGATGAAAACTATGTACTACATGTTTTCAGGCTAATTGGATACACTGGTACCATTGAAAGAAAGGAGATCAAGAAGTCCTATATGTGTGTTCAATTCAGATTCCTCTTGCACACTTATAAAAAAACCTTGACCCATAGAAAGATTGGATAGGATGCCACTTCTCTAAGAAGTTCATAAGCCATAGTGCAGGACCAGTGAAGGAGGTAATGCAATAGTTTCACAAGGTTGGAGAGACTTGAACACTTAACAGATCAAATAGGGAACCAGTAAATAAAACAAAGAACAAAAGTAAAAACACAAGCAGAACACAAGTAATTAGTTTTCAAGAATAATGTATATTGCTCTCTAGTGTTTAACAAGTGTTACAAGGCTTAGTCCTAAGGACTGTTTACTTGAGATACTTTATGCTACATCCTACAGCCGGCCATAATTTGAAGGTCAGCTAGAGCACTAATCTAGACAACAAGATCAATGTAAAGTCAAAAGACATATTGTCTTTTAACTATTGACTATGACATACCATAGCTCACATCCTTGTCTATTACAAAAAGAATAAAAGTACAAGAACAAGTGCATGAACAAGAACAAGATCCTCTGTATTTTAAGCATGTCATTCCTTCACCATAACATAATCCATTAAACTCAGATCAATAAACATTATTGCAGGACTGGTTAAAGGGATGGTAAATACAATCAGTCTCATAATGATGAGAGTTTTAGAACACTTAACAGATCAAATGGGGAACCGAGTTTGTATAGATGATACTAAGAACACAAGTAACTGAGACAGAACTAAGAACAAGAACAGACGAATATGGTTTTCAAGGATGCTGTATATTGCTCTCAAGTTTTATTTTAAGTGTTGTAAAGCATAAAAAGAAATACAAGGATCAGAGATACTTTATACTACATCCTATAGCCATCAATACTTTGAAAGCCAGCTGGAAACACTAATCTAGACAACAAGATCAATGTAGAGTCAAAAGGCAGATTGCCTTTTGACTAGTGACTATGACATGCCATAGCTCACATCCTTTTATATTATAAAAAGGATAACAGGTACAAAGTAGGAAGTTGTAGACCCAAGACCATAATCTACAGCTTACAAAAGCATGGACCTTTTCACCAACTTGTATAAGTTGGTGAGTCTTTAGAGTGGCAGCGGAAAGTAAGTTAGCTTTATTAAAAAGTAGATCAGAGAAAGCAGGCCCTCTCTGTCTTTGAAAGAAATTAGGCTTCACAACATTTGGCTTCGGAAGACTTTATCGCTGAGCTTTGAAAGACTTCATCTTTGGCTTCGGAAGATTTGGACTTTGGCTTTAGAAGATTTTACACTAATATTTTCTGTGGAGAGTGTAAAAATTCCGAAGTAACTTCTACCTTGTACATCAGTGCATGCATGCAAGAAGAACCTTGGTTGTTTTGGATTCTTTGGTTGCATCAGCCTTCTAATATAACCTTACAAACTCCCCCTAGGCGGATGCTACCAAAACAGAGAAGTTATACGGATATTGACTATCCTTATTAGGATCAAGACCATACCTTTCTTCATCATCTGGTTAGGATCCCTCAGACTCTCGTAATATCTTCTCATGTCATGGAGATCATGTAGAGGAAGATCAAGCATGTCTTGCCAGAAATAGACATCTTGAGTTACTTGATCTCCGATGACATACCACCTGTTTGGATTAGCAGCAAAAGTACAGGACAAGGTGGGTCTTCCAGTTGCAAAAGGCTCCTCTTTGAGTTGGAGTTGGTTGAACAACCTCTTCTTGCACTACCTCAGGATGCTCTGACTCATCCTGAGGTATAAAGGTGGATGCCTTGGTCTTCTTCTTGTAAACACTCTTCATGGCTATCCTTTTCCTCTTCTTTGAAGTCTTTAACTAAGAGGACTGGTCTTTAGCACCAGGTTGTTCTACTGTGTATCTCTCAGTTGGATTCTCTTCTCTCACAGGTTCAGAAGGAGAGTGAAGAGGACCCTGCTATGTATCAGAAGATGAAGTTATGTTGTCTCAACGGGTTCAACCTTGACAACCTTAGGTTGAGCTGGACTTGGTGGAGAATGCAAATCAACAAGCTTTCCTTTTTTAATCTTCTGCTTGATCACTCTAATGTGCTCATCCATAGTTAATAGAGACATTGGACCAAGCCTCCTTTTGGAGAATCCATACAGCTTCAAGAAGCTCATCATCCTTTATCTGTCAGCAGACTTCTTTTGGCTCTTTAGATGATGGCTCTTAACTTTGTTGAACTAGGGAGAGGGTAGGAGCATGCTTGTAGAGCCTTATCTGTCTCTTTTCTTTCTTGTTCTTGAGGAGCAATGCTGCATCCTCTGCCTCCTTCCTCTCCTTGGTATTCCTTGTTAGCCAGTTCATTCAGTTCTTCTAAGAGGAGAGAGAGTAGTTCATCCATATTGTAGTTTTTGGTCCACAAATAGTTTATCCTGGCTACCCTCAACTCATCATCCTGAGTGTTTGGCCTGGGGGCATCCCTTATGGCAGCTTCCATGAAGCCTAGAGACTCTCTTGAACTTTTTCTCCTTAGCTTCCTCTTCCTCACTCTTTCCTCCTCCTCAATCTCCTTAGAAGTTAGATTCCTTTTCCCTTTGTCACTCACAGGCCTTAGTGACTCAGGGTGGAGAGAACTTTCGCCTTTATTGCTTGACTCAGCAATCAAGCTCTGGCCAGAGAGAGGGTGTGAAGCACCTTCACCAGCTGGTGCCTCACCGAGGGTAATGGGTACTGAAAAAGCTCCTGTCTCAAGGTTCACAGGTTCAACTTCTGGGCCTTCAGTCAAGGGTTCCCCTTTGAAGCTAATCTTAGGGTCCACCTCAACATCCAGTTGGCCAAAAGTCTTACCTGCTAGCCTTTATCTGTATAGTCTTGACCTCAGCTTGTATTCTTCAAAAACCCTTTCTTGAATCCTATCTGCTAATCTTGCAGCTTGTCTATTTTGACTTGGGTTGACAAGTGGAAGATCAATCAGATGGATGCTCTCATAAAAGCTCATGTTGAAAAAGTTAAAAATTTCCAGTTGATCCTGAGATCTAGAGATGACTAGACCTCTTAAGTCCATATTCATGTAGACTTTAAGGGTGGTGAATCCTCCAAGTTCATACTCTGTGAAGATCTCCTAGGTTCGGTGATTGTTTGGACTTTCTCCCCTTTTTTGGTAATATCACCTTCTTGCATAAGTGAGCTTGGGGTTGGGTCTGTCACATCCACAGGTTCTTGTGGACCTGATTGAGCTCTCCAGAGTGGTCTCTTAGCTAACTTGCACTTAAGATCGGTGATCTTAAGTTGCTGATCATTGACCCTCCTTTATAAGACAGTCATCTGAGATTCCAGGTGACTTATCTTTGAGACTAAATAGGGGCATGCTTTTGTTAGTTTTTGCACCTTTAGTTTCAGACTCCCCTCATCTCCTTAGAAGAGTCATGAGGGGATAAAGAACAGGACCAAGGTCTTCTTCCTCATCACTAGCACTTTGTTCTTGGCTGCTGGATTTCCCTTGCATCATGACAACTACAAGTGAAGTGTCAAGAGGCTGGGTTGCCATGGTTGAGGTCTGAATAATGTAATCACTTGCTGAAGTGAGAGCCTCTTCCATATGGACCTCCTACACAAGCTCAAGGAGATCCACCTCAGTAGTAGGTGGATGATGTGGGCTAGACATGGGAGAAACAGGAGTACTCATCTCTCCTTGAGTAGGGGAAGAGAAGAGAGACTCATAATACTCACTGAAGACCATGTATTCATCATCATAGAATTTAAAGTTTAGGATTGGTTATCAAGAGGCTGGGGATGGTAACTTTCCCTTGAAGGTTGTTCACTAGAGTTTTGAGACTCTGAGTGAAGGCTTAAGGCTGTGGGGTTGTGAGCTCATCAGGCTGAGCATGAGGAACCTCAGAACTAATCATTGGTAAGATAGGAGTGGTTTGCTCCTCAGGAGAAGTGGGAGCTCCATGGTCCACTTCCTCCTATATGGGTGATGATATAGGGGCCTGCACAAACTGAGTAGCTTGTGCATGGGTTCATTTGGATTTTCTTTGGTAGGTGATGGTTATTTTTGGTTGTATTAGTGGTTGAAAAGTAGAAGGTTTGGGTTCAACACTAGCTGGTGCTGCTAGGTTGTCACCTTGAGCAATGAGCTCTAACATATTTGGAACAAGGGTTGTTTCTACCCAGGAGAAGCTAGCAGTTGGCTTCCTCATAGTCTTAAAAATGTTGGGCTTTATCTGTCCCAAGTAGAAAACCCAAGACTTGGTCTTGGGCTTATCAAAGTGATTTGAAGACAATGTAATAGTAACTGATCCTATGTTCAAGCTTTAAGGATCATTAGCTGTTGTTGATGAAGAACTTTTAGTCACTTGGTCTTTTTTCATCTTCCATACCATCTTTGAAAGATTGGACTTGACCTTCAACACCTCAGAAGTTTTGACAAACTTCGAAAGTTTTGACAAACTTTGGAAGTTTTGGAGACTGGACCTTCGGAAGATGTTGCTTTCATTACAACAGGCTTCAGTACTTTGGAAGATTTTACTTTCTTTCGAGACCAAATTTCTTCCGAAGGCAAGTTTTCACTTGTATTCTTTTTCACCTTGGAGCTTCCAAAAGGAAAGGATATTCCTTTCGAAGCTACTTCTTCTCAGAAGTTTTCTCTTTGATCATGTGAATAGTACTTTTAGGATTGTAGATCCAATCCTTAGCAAGATGAGAAGTACCACCACAGATGATGCAATCCATTTGCTTCCTTCTGGGAGTCTTCTGTTGAGATAAAGACTGAACTTGATCACTTTCCACCTCCATCTTCATCTTCATAGATGATGCAGTAAGCTTCTTAGGGTGAGGCTTGCTCTTGGAACTGGATGGTTTAGGCTGTGTAGCAGTGGTACACAGCTGATCAGCCTTCTTCTCTTTGCTAGAATGAGTTGCACATGAACTAGAACTCCTATACTAGAGTTCATAGTTGAGTCTTTTAGCCTTTACCACTTCAAATCCTGTAGAGATAAACACTTGTTTCTGCTTAGAGTTGAAAGTGGCCTTGAGCTCTTGAGCCTTCTTTGATTTTCTCTTTGCTTTCCTGATCAAGTTCTTCCTCTTAGGCTTGGTCATCCCAAATTCTTTTCTCTCCTCAGGAGAATAGTGATCCTTTTTAGGATGATCTTCTTCACTCTTCTCAAAATCATCCTTCACTATCTCCTTTTCATCCTCTTCATCAATAGAGTATATGAGGGGGAAGCTCATCTTCATAAGTTCCACACCTTAGAGGTCTTACAGAAAATAGAGTGTGCGGAGGAGCTATCTTAGTAGATCCCAGTCCCTGCTTATTTTGATAACAAACTTTTGCATACAAGGATGAGGATATCATGTTCTTGAACGTCTCTTCTTCAAGAACACATTTGCCCTGGATTTACTGATCACTAGCTCAGCCTGGCAGTTAACTTATGATGAGATATTTTCTGAGTCCTGTAGTTGGTATGTTCATGCATAAGAGTTGAAATGATTTTCTCAAAATCTTTCAAGACTTTATTGCTTTTGGAAGAAAATTGTCCTTCAAGTACATGTAAGTACTTAGAAGCATATTTAAGCTTCGGAAGATATTTCAGAATTTCTTTCGAAGGTAAATTTCTTATAAGTAGTTATTTGATTTGAAGATATAATTTTCTTCTAAAGACAACTTGAAGTCTTCTATTTTGTAATCATTTTTAGCTCTTTTAAAATCAGCTTTTAAAATTTTTAAGGACTCAAGATCAGTTCTCATCTCTAAGTTATAGGACCTATAGCAGTCAACTTTAGCAATACATTCATGTGTATAAGGATGTTCCAATACCTTGGCTTTTTCATGATCTACCATCAGTGCTTGGTTTGGAGATGCATCCTCAACTTGAAAGCTCCAATCAAAGCCTCCCTCTTCAACAACAACTGCAACTTGCTGCATGGGCTTTTCATTCTAGAGAGATCCATCAGTGTAGTTTGGTCTACTTTTGTGCTTGGCCACCATTTGTCCTTGGTGCCTTGCACTCTCTAGCAAAGTGTCCTATTTGGTTACAGTTGTAACACTTCACTTTGCTTTTGTCCAGCCCAAACTTTCCACTGGTTGCATTGCTAGGAAACTTCCTCCCTATCCTCTTGCAAAACTTCATGGCTCTGTGAGTGAGAAGAGCCATTTGCTGGACTATTTCCATGTACTCTAGATCATCTAAATGGATACAGTCTAGGTCTTCAAGGGTAAAGAGAAAGTTTCCTGTGCTTTTATCAGTAGACACAAAGGCTTGTGAAGAGCTTGTCTCTTTGAATGGGCTTCCTAGGATGTAGCTCTCTCTTGGTTTCTCTGGAAAGGTGATGAAATGACCCTTTTGTGAGTTGTTAGGGTAGCAGATGAGATGATGCTGTGGTTTTCTGCAATCCCTTTCAACCATATGAAGGGCTGAACTTTGCTGATTGTTGGAGTTACCAGTTGGATTTTGCATGTTCATCTCCATCTGGTAGCCATTGAGGATACCATACAACTTAGTGAGAGTAAGGGTCTTGAGGTTCTCAATCCTCTTAATGACCACACAATAGTATGTCCATTGTCTGGGAAGAAAGGACATGAACTTCCTCATAATGTCCCTGTTCTCAAGAGTTACTCCAACATCCATTAGAGTATCCACAATCTCAACATACCTGAAGTATTGTTGAGTCATGGTTTCACCTGTTTTGAAGGTGAAGTTCTTACACTGTTGCTTCAAGAGGTCCTTCTTGTTTTCATTTGCTTTATTTGACCCCTCATACATCAGCTTCAGTGCATCCTATAGTTGCTTGGTAGTCTTGCACTTCTTAAAGCCTCTATAGATAGAGTTTGGAAGAGCAGTTTGGAGGGCGGTCATGACCTTCTGATCTATGTCAATCTTCATCCGGTCTTTATCAGAATAATCAGTCACTTCCTTTTGTATCATACCACCACCAGCAGCAGCTAAGGAGGTGGATGGTACATGAGGTCCATGGACAACAGATCCCTATATCCTGAAGTCTTGAGACTTGATGAAGCCTTCCATTCTTTGGCATCAAGTATCAAAGTCATTAGGAATGATCAGTGGAGACTTTGTCATAGTACCGGTTTCCAGATCAGCCTTTGTGTGAATCCAAGGATCAACGTAGGAATTATCAATTAGATTTTAACAAGTAATGATCGCGGAACTATCAATACTTGTTGTTTAATGGATTGTTTATAAATTGAAATCGATGAAAAAAATAAAACAACTTGAAAACACAATGTAATAATGTAACACAAAGATGATTTTCAATTTCTTTTCATTCACAACGAACCGATTACAATTGATGTTGATGCTCTTGATGCTCTTATGATTGTTATATTGTTGTTGTTCTCTGTTCTTGTTATTCTTTGTTCTTCTCTGTTATTTTTGATAGATATCGTTTCTATCAATATATACACCTATTTGCGTATCTATATCTCTCAATCTCTCTATTTTATGTTCCTATTTTCTTACTAATATCTTGCTATTCTGTTTTGTTATTCTGTTTCTATATGTGTGCATCCTTTCCTTGTTTACATTGGAAATTGTAAATTACACAAAGAAAGTTATTGATGTGCTGTGGAATATTCGCTTGACTTCAATATCTTTTGCCATCATTGATTTGATGATGTTGCTTTGACATGTTGACTTGTTGACTTTTTGATCTTCCGTAGGAATTTTCTTCCGCAGCAATTGGTCATTCGTAGCAACACTTAGTCTTCAACATTTGTTCTTCAATGGTTGTGCTTCCGCAGGAGTTCTTGTACTTGTTCTTCAGCAGCAAGCTCTCCTTGAGTAGCTCCACTTGATCTTGGATTTGTTTAGCATTTGTTGTTCTTCCGTAGGAGATCTACGGAAGCACAGACTTTAGTTATGTTTCGGAGAACATCTACAGAAGAACACATATTCATCTGCAAACTGTTCTAACACTTGGTCAATTTTCCAAATTTACCAAGTCTGATGTTTCCTGCAATGACACATAAACCAACACATAATAATATGGGTTAACATATAATTCATGCAGTATGTTATGTTATCAAAAAAGAATTACAATGAGTTATTACAAGAGTTGACTTATCATCTAAACCTATACAAAGGATCTAGACCTAACAATACTCCACCTATAGGTTTAGACTCTTGCAATCATTGGTTTAATTCTCTTAATTCTTGAACTCTTCCCAAAATTCTTGTTGTGAAGTATTCAACTGTATTTTTCTGATCATTATATAAGTACTTAATCTTCATCCTCTTCATTTTCTTCAACTTCTTGTATTTCAGACCCAGTATGTCTTCTTCAATGGTAAGTGTTACAATAACACTATTATTTGAAACCACTTAAAGTTCATCTTGTTCTGATATTCTCAGCTCAGTGAGTGATTGAATTTCTGTTCCCATCAGCTGACCCACTTCAAATTTTCTTCTCTTGTGAGCTTTAGCATACAGCTTGTCAATAACTTGAATGATATGAACATACAAGCATAGGTCATTTTGAGCATTTTGGTCATTTAGCTTAGGGAAGTACTTGTCATGTAGATATGAAGTGTAGCTTGGGTGAAGCAATTTGATTTCCATTGGGTCAAACAGTCATATGCTTGAACCTTTCTTCTGTGGATCATTCCTTAGCAGCACAAGCTCTTTAGTTCTTTCTACATAACCCCACTCTATGATAGGGATTGAATATTGATGTCCTTCTATAGTTTTAACTAAAGCTTCTGCCTTGTTTTCATAGCCAATTCTTGTTAAGAATTCATCATCTATGGATTGAGAAAAACTGGTATGAGGCCTCTTCTATCTTTGTCTTCTTCTCTTCTGCTCTTCATCTTCTCTTCTTGCTTCTTTCAAGACATCCCCTTTGAACTTATATCTGAGCTTTGCAACTATTCTAGAGAAATCCCTTTTTCTTGGATTGATGGGATAATTGGTGATAGGTATGGCTTGAAGGCATTGTAGATCAGCATCAGGTAGAGAGAGAAGAGACTCCATCCAAGGATAGTATTGAACCATCCCTAATGCTCTCTTTATAATGGAACAATTCCACTCTGCATCAAATCTCCATGCTATTATTCTATTTTCTTCATCTGATCTAGGAGTGGTCATCAGATCAAAGAGTCAAATCAATGTAGTCTTTTCCTCGGTTATCTCCCTCACAGCAGTGCCCAATGGCCATAATTTGTTAGGTATCACATCTCTTGGCTCCCTAATCAGCTTTTCTTTTCCCTTGTGCATGTCTCTGATCTTAACTACTGTTGGCTTAGCAGGAGTTTGTTTTGCTTGTTGTTTGTAAGCAGGATTAGGAGCCCCAGTCCTGAATCTTACACCTGTGTCTAGCTCAACCTTCATTACATGCTCCATCATTGCTCTCAATTCACTCATTGTTCTTCCTTTAAGCTCATGATGCTTATAGTTATGACTTTCTAACCAACAAGTCATGTTGTACCTGGTCAGCTTCTTTGTGTCACAATGGCCTAGTTCATTCTTTATCTTTTCCATTTCTTTGTATTTTGAGAATGTTTCATAGTTGCATATTGGCAGCATTAGCCTTACAGCATCAAACTCTTTCAAAACTTGAATCATTTCAGACATGTTCATTCTTTCAACCATATCATAAGGAAAGCCATTGTTTATCAAGTCCATAAACATGATAGATTGTACTCTTTCTTCAAGGATGTCTTCAGTTGATAGCAAGTCATCAGACTTTGCTTCTTTAGCAGCTTCAGCAGGCTCCTCTTTTGTTAATTATTCCACTCATCATCACTATCTACTTTAATGTGTTCAATTGGTGGTGTGTGCTCTGGAGATATTGTTTTAGTTCTTTTTGGGTTGTCTCCAAGTTCAATCACATCTTCTTGAACTTTTCCCAAGTACTTTCTCTTCCTACTATACATGATTGTTGGTTCCTTTAATTTGATCATTGGAAGGACAGTAGCTTCTTTAATTAGCTCTTGTTGAGTGATTGCTTCTTGTTCAGCCACTTTCTTTTTCAGTCTTTCTATCTCCTCATCTTTGCCTTTCAACATCTCTGACTGTGTAGTTATCAACTAATCCATAGCCTCAATAACTTCATTGTTGGATTCAATCTCTTCTCTTAGCCTTTTGATTGTTCCTTTAAGCTTTGAGATTGTCTCATCTTTGTTCCTCCTCTCTCCCTTGATTCTTCTCAATTTTTCCAACTTCTTGTTGCTTTTGATGATAAGATTGTTATACTTTGCCACAAGGAAGCTTTTGCTTACATCTATTTCTTCATCATTCAAGTCATTCTCATCATATGCAATGATGTCAGCATAGTTTTCCTCATCCTCTTGCTCCACCATTTGATCATCTTCCCTCTCAACTTCCAAACAAATCTCCTCTGTAGCACCATCTTTCACATCATTCTCATCAACCTCCTCAAGGCTTAGTATCTCAGTAGGTGTAGGGCTATCAGTGGGTGAGATTGGTTCAGTAGTTGTGGGTGAGGAAGTTGGTTCTGTTGGTAGAAGTGGTGAGATGGGTTCTATTCCACCAGAGTGTAGTGATGATTGAGATTGGATAGGTGAGGTAGGTTCGGTATGCTCACTGGAAGGTGATTCTGTTAACCCTATCACAGGAGTTGGTGATGGGAAGTATGGCTCTTGTTGTGGTGATAGTTGAGGTGATGGTTGATCATGAGAGACTACTTCAGTTGAAGCAGAATTCATTGATGTTTGGGAAAATGAAGGAGATAGTGGTTGGGTGTGTTCACTTGGTGGTGTGATGGGATGTACATGTGGTGTGTCTGGTATGTTGGTAAAGGATGGTGGGAGGATTAGGTTCATGATGTTGTGGTGTTTGTTGTTGTTGTTGTTCGGATGACTCTGCTGCTGATGTTTGTTGTTGTGGTTGTATAGGGAATAGGAGTTCCTGAGGTATGTCAGCATTTACATCAATCACATGTGGGAACATCTCCATATCTTCCCCTTGATATTGCCCACTCAACTTGTTGAGTACAGATCTTCCTAGGTGAGCTTGAACAAGCACTTCACCTTCTCGTTCAATATTGGGCATTGCTTCATTGATAATCAGCTTAAGAAACCTTGGAAACATATACATCTTATTTTCCTTCTCCACCCTGATGTGGTCACATAAACATCCAAGAATGTACTTAGAATAGTTATATGTCCTTCCTTCAAATATACCAATGATTCCAGAGGAGATATGCCTTGAAAATCTGTCCAACCTTGACTTCCTATTGGACATACACTTCAGATAAGTGTGGCATAGAAATCTATATGGCTTACACAACCTTCCCTTCTTGATTTCACCATTTCTATAATTACCATTAGATCCCATCAGTTGAAAACCTTTTTGAATGTATTCATGGTCGAATACATCAGGGTGTCCTTCTTCACTTCCCCTAACTCCAGCACCCTCCTTATTGTTCGTTCATCTATCCTCAGCTGTTTGTTTCTGATTGTAGCATAGATTACCTTTTCATCCTGCTCCTCCTAAATTCGTACTGAGTTCCAAAAATCGATTATATGATCTTGATAGATAACAAGGTCTGCAGATAGAGCATAGAACAATCTTGATCTTCTCAGATATCTGATAATATCCCTGCACCCATCGGCTACTGAATCCTCTGGATTAAGGAAAGCACAGACATTATGCTCTTTTACGTGTCGATTGGCTATTTTGATGTTGTATGAGAGGTAATTTAGGTAAGGATTGTTGTGTGGAATGAAAATTTTGAATGTTTCGGTGAGAAAACGGTTTATGGGTAAGAGTGTTTTTCTAGGTCTGCAAAAGTGTTCTGAAAAAGTGAGTAGAAATGCCAACGGTCAATGTATTCTTTATACTCTCCGAGACAATTTAAAAACCTCTTATTTAATGTTGTAGGTCCCATATACCTCTTTACCCATCCGTGGTTATCCACAGGTTTATTCTTTTGTAGATCATCTATGGAAGGCAAAACCTTCCCTTTTTGATTTGTTTTAATTTTATTCTTCCGCAGCACATCTACGGAAGACAAAATTTATGTTCTATTAAATCTTCCAAAGGTAAAATTTTCTTCTGAAGCAAATGTTTTTTTTCTTCCAAAGTTAATTTTGATAAAAATTTTCTTCTGAAGCAAATGTTTGTTTTTCTTCCAAAGTTAATTTTGATAATAATTTCTTCTGAAGCAAATGTTTATGATGTATGATACTAACATATTGTTAAATCATTTGTTGTTTGCTGTTGGACCTTGTTAACTCTGCTTCATGGTAAATGTGAAAAATAGATATTTAGTTAAAAACTTCAGATATCCTGCAGCCAAGTTAGTGCTCAAGATCCAACTTTCTTCATTTAAAAAATGAAACACATTTGATACTCAGATTTTCATGCTGATTTACAACTCCCCCTAAATTTGTGATTAATCATGAAATTATGCATTTATCAGAAATTTATAAAGAGAATAGCATGAAAAGAAATTATCTGTCCAACTTATTGGCAAAGAAAAGAACAAAAACTATTTACAAGCATTTGCATCGTACGATGGGATCATACTATGACACTAAGCAACTTCCTGAACCAGTTTTGTTTGGTGATAGAATACATAGATCTAGTGTTGATTGCAAGAATTATGATCCACATAAATTCAAGCAAGAGTGTAGTTTCAACTTGTCATACTGTTTATCATGTTTTGGTACTGATTAAAGATAGACAATTATGGACTCCACATTCAATTCACATTAGAGTTTGTCCTCTATTTATGAGTCAATTTATCACTTTTTCACATTTAAAACTATGTTCTGTAAGTTATAAGCTCTATCTTAAGATTTCTTTGAAATCTTATAATGCTGAGATGATTTTTAAGCTCTGAACTAATATACAGTTGATCACAAAGGATTCTTTTAGAGCTGTTCCTTTTTGAACTTTTTGATGATCAGCATCAGGACACTAGGTCTTTACTTACGTAAACAGAGGTGCCTAGGAACAGGTCTTTGCTTACGCAAAATAGAGAGTTCATGATGCACAAAGATAGAGGTTATAAAGTGTGACAACATAGTGTCCTTAGGTGAGTAAGTTGATCACAGCAGGATAAGACTTGCTTGCTCCTCAAAATGGAATTGGCCACAATTTGTCACCTTGACATTATGTTAAGCATGAACTTGTTTATTTTCCCCTCAAGCTGGACCTACTTACATATCAAATCACATCTAATCAGTCTTTATTAATTATTTAAAAAAATCAGGAAAGTAAACAAAGGTATAGTGTACTATCATTTCCCATAACATGAACTTTTAATTCAAGAAAACATGAAAATAAGACAATATTTTTTGGGTTTTTATATGTTTTATGAATGTTTTTGGATTTTTTATATTAAGAAATTTAAATGGACAGAACATGCTTTTCATTGTGTTGATTATTTAATATAAGTTGATCATGTCTAAAGACTCAATTAAGAAATTAAATCTCACTAAATCAAAGGCTTTAGTGAATAAATCAGCAAGCTAATTTGTTGTGTCCACCTTAATCAACTTGATTAAACCTTTTTCTAAGCAATCCCTTAGAAAATGGTATCTGATTTCAATGTGTTTTGTTTTACTACGTTGCACTGGATTAGCAGTGATGAACATAGCAGCTGAGTTATCAATATGTATTGGTGTTTGAAGAAAATTGTAGCCATGATCAAGTAGTTTTTTTTGCAACCATAAAACTTGAGAGCAGCCAGCTGAAGCAGCTATGTACTTAGCCTCAACTATGGATACTGATACATTTGTTTGCTTTTTGCACTGCCAAGAAACTAGTCTTGGTCCTATGAATTGACATCCACCAGTTGTGGATTTTTTGTTTTTGTTACACCCTCTAAAGTCACTATCAGAATATGAGTAGAGGTTGAATTCTTCTTCTTTGGGATACCAAAGTCCTAGAGCAGGCTTTCCTTTGAGGTATCTGAATATTCTCCTGACTTCATTAAGGTGTGACTCCTTGGGGTCTGATTGGTACCTAGCACAAACAGACACAACAAACATTATGTCTGGTCTGCTGGCAGTTAAGTACATTAATGATCCTATCATAGATCTATATAGTCTTTGATCAACTGACTTCCCTATAGGATCAGGTACTATTTTATCTATTATTGATACTAGTGTTTTGCATGAAGATGAATCAGCAAGGTTGTACTTCTTCAAGATTTGATTCACATACTTTTCCTGATTGATGAAAATGGCATCTGGTTTCTGATGAACTTGCAAACCAAGGAAAAATGTTAATTCTCCTATGGAACTCATTTGAAACTTAGATTTCATCAAACATTCAAACTCTTCACACAATCTCTTGTTTGTTGATCCAAAGATGATATCATCCACATAGACTTGGACAACTAAGAGATCTTGATGATCATGTTTTAGGAAAAGAGTTTGATTAATTGTGCCCCTTTTGTAACCATGCTTGAGTAAGAAGGATGACAATGTTTCATACCATTTTCTTGGGGCCTGATGAAGACCATACAAAGCTTTGTCAAGCTTGTATACCCTGTGTGGATAATCAGGATCTTCAAAGCCTGGTGGTTGGGCAACATAGACTTCTTCATCAATTTTACCATATAAAAAGGCACATTTTACATCCATCTGGTAAACTGTGAACTTCTTATGTGATGAATAGGCTAGAAAGACTCTAATGGCTTCAATCCTAGCAACAGGAGCAAAAACTTCATCATAGTCTATCCCTTCTTGAGTATAGCCTTATGCTATCAGCCTTGCTTTATTTCTCACAATGATACCTCTATCATCTAGTTTGTTCTTGAAAAGCCACCTTGTGCCAATTGGATATTGGCCTTCAGGAAGATCAACTAGATTCCAGACTTTTTGTTTTCTGAATTGCTGAAGTTCTTCTTGCATTACTTCAATCTAGCTGGTGTCTTTCAATGTTGCAGTTATGTTGGCTGGAACCAGTTATGATAGAAAACAGGAGAACAGACATATATTGGCAGCTCCCCCTTGACTTCTTGTGGTTCTTGTAGTAAGATCACCAATAATGTTTTCAATAGGATGATACTTATGAATTCTTGTTGTTGGCACTGATTCAACTAGAATGGATGTTTCCAAGTTGGCAATGTTGGTTGATGGAGATGGACCCAGATGAGATGGGGAATTGACAAAGTGATCATAATTCTCATTATTTAGGCCTTCTGATGTTGAATGAACTCCATCTTCATGATTTTGTGTTTCTGCAGATGTGGATACAGCTTCGGCAGCAACTACAGGACAAACTACAGATGTTGTAGTTTGTTGATCTGTAGACTTGAATGTTGTTGGAATGTTTTCTGATGAGTTTGGAACTTCAGTTGAAGGAAATGAATTATGTCTGAAAGAAGAATCATCTACGGATGTAGAAAGATCTTCTACGGATGCATTGTTAACTTCTGCTGAAGTTGAATTTCCATGTCCATTAGTGTTTTCATCGCTTGTTTGAGATGAAAGGCCTGGATCAGCAACACATGAAGTATGTGTCTGGGGTAATCTTGGAAGTTCAGCTGACAATGACACTTCACCCAAACTTGGAGGTACATAAGGATAACATGTATCCTCAGGACCTGCAACATTCAAATAACCAGACTTAAATGAATTTATTAATCCATCTATATCAAACAACCAAGATAAACCTTTTATAGATTTTAGGAATAAGGATTCATCAAAA